>JAODJX010000001.1:32519919-32530080 GCA_026776945.1 Isichthys henryi
ACCCAGGCGGAGACTTGAACCCGGGTCCCAGAGGTGTGAGGCAACAGTGCTAACCACTGCACCATCATGCCGCCCCCTGAACAAATATACATATCATATTCAGATAAATAACTCTAAATATTTTCTTTGGCAGCCTTTGGCAGACATGCACAGTACTGCATGTCTGCCTCTAAGTAGACTGGTTCATGTATATGTTCTGAAATTTGATTGTACTGTTGATGAAATTATGAAATGGCTGGTCAGGGGCCATGTGGTACCCTGCTGCTGACTATCCAGCATTAATTTTGATACAGCAATGGGAGAATTTTAAGACAGAATATCATTTTTATACTGAAAATACATATTATAAAATATTTTTTGATGATATTGTCTATGCAATTAAACAAAATATTTGTTTGATGGCCCTATTAACAATCTCCCCAGAAAATTTGTTTTGTAAATGTTGGACTTTTTCGTGTCCTACTTGTTTGTGTTTTTTTCTTTTCTTTTGTCATGCAGCGCAGCACCCCCAGTCTGAAGCAAAGTGAAACTGAGCTCCTCCTCAGAAGTTTGCCCCCCACATTGCGCAGCTGTTCTGTGTCAGCACTACAGAGGGCACAAGTACTTACAGGGGTGCCTTACATCACATAACTGTCCTATGCAAGTACTTCTATGGGTACAAGCATGCCAATTTCACTTTGTCTTGGCCAGAGCGTACCACATGCTGGTTAAGCTGCCCTCCCCCCCTCAGAAGGTGGCCCCCTAGACAGCCACTTAATTTGCCTAAAGGAGTGACCAGCCCAGTGTCCAGTTAAGGACTCCATATGACATTTATGCTTTAATCTTGCTTAAGTCATTTTTTAAATCATTTAGAAGGCAACAGGTTCTGAAGGAATGCCATCTTTATTGTCTCCAGGAGTTAATAATGACTAGATTGCATCTACACACATGGTCAGATGACAGGAACACTTTGAAACTGCATAAGGAATCTTTTTGGCTCTTTAAGCTAGCTCCTAATTTACCAAATGAAAGGACTGCTGCCACAAGGAATGATCTGCTTTTATATTATTTTTATTACTGAATAACATCCGAGTGTCTTTGCAGTAGGTCTACCTATCTATGGAAATGTAAATTTATTTTACTAAATGTATCAATTTTCCCATTCACCAATTTTGGAGAAATACGTTACCCTGTGAAATGTTTCTAAGACATAATTCTACAATGCAAGTGTAATAAATTGTTACACCTTCACTGCTTTTAATTATGGACTTAAGGGTCTACACTCAGTTGAGTTTGAAGTATAGTATTTGGGTTTTATTCTATTGATGTTTGATTTCCAGGTTACAGTCAGTGCTGGTACTGTCCATGCATTGTCATGTTTTTTGTTTCTTACAATGTTTTTTGCATTGTCAGGTTTTGTGTTTCTGTGTGTTGCTGTCTTTTTTAGGGGTTTGAGGTTTTAGTTAGCCAGTGTCATATCTCATGGTTTTAGTTAGCCAGTGTCTTGTCTCATGGTTTTAGTTAGCCAGTGGCTTGTCTCATGGTTTTAGTTAGCCAGTGTCTTGTCTTATGGTTTTAGTTAGCCAGTATCATATCTCATGGTTTTAGTTAGCCAGTGTCTTGTCTCATGGTTTTACTTAGCCAGTGTCTTGTCTCATGGTTTTAGTTAGCCAGTATCATATCTCATGGTTTTAGTTAGCCAGTGTCTTGTCTCATGGTTTTAGTTAGCCAGTGTCGTGTCTCATGGTTTTAGTTAGCCAGTGTCTTGTCTCATGGTTTTGGCTAGCCAGTGTCTTGTCTCATGGTTTTAGTTAGCCAGTGTCTTGTCTCTTGGTTTTAGTTAACCAGTGTCTTGTCTCATGGTTTTAGTTAGCCAGTGTCTTGTCTCATGGTTTTAGTTAGCCAGTGTTGTGTCTCATGGTTTTGGCTAGCCACAACCATCATCTAGTTTTCACCTTCTTGTGGTAATTTTTGTATTCCAGTCCAATATTCAGGCTTTGTACTTTATGATTTCCCCAGTGCCCTGAATCTGAATCCACTTCTCATGAACCTAGTCCAAGAGCCACCTATCTAGTCAGCAGACCACTACTTATCCATTTCATGTGATGTTCTATCCAGTGGTTTCTGGGACCATCCAGATGAAATTTTGGAATTGTGAATGGACAGTTTCATTTTCGGTTCTCTGGACTCTTGTGAAGATCAATGAATGTGCTTTAACTGAGTGTTCTGAATCCTTTATGATATCATTTTAGACAGGAAAAAAAGATTATGTTATTACTCATCATGTAAGTCTTTTTACTGTATGTTCTGACATTGTACCTACTTCTGCCCGTCTAATTCAAAAGTGCAGCTATTGCATGGCCTGGAGCCAGGAGTCATCTGGTTGTGATTTTTTTTTTGGTTGTTATGTGATTCCTCATATCTTTCATCAGCTCATTAGATGGGTTTTTTCTCCACCAAACGCCATTCTGAATCTGCTTGGATGAATACAGTGTGGCACCATCACTCAGATTCCTTATGTCTGCTCTGATAACTACAATCCTGCAAAACAAGACTTATATAGTTGATATGAAACAATGTGTTTTCAGTGTATTTTGTTTATACAAAAAAAAAAAAAATCTAATTTCATTGTTTTGCTAAAGTGAACAAAAATGATCACAGGAATCTTGAATAGGGACCTTTTAGAATATTCTTTCTCAAAGCAAAATAGGTTCTTCTATGCTGCAGCAATAAGGATGTAAATGAATGATTCCATTTTATTTCAATAGATATCCATTACGTTTCCATTTTTGAAATATTTTTTGTTTACTTAAAAAAAAACTCTTGAGGCAATGATCATTTTCTACTTTTGCATAAGTCTAAATTTCTTTCTTCAAGGTCAAAGTTCAGCTCACAACCTACATCTTTTGCTACTTTTGGTTACAGTGAAAGCCTTGGAGTAACAAGTCAATTTTAGAAAGAAATACATATAGTACCGTGCAAAAGTCTTAGGCAGTCAAAGAAAATGATGTTTAGATGACCTTCATGTTAAAGATTTTACGTCTGTCGTGTATCAGCTTAGTCATTTCGAAACCTCTCCTAATGTCATTTGCAGCAACTCTCCAATAAACCCGTTTTTGACTTTATACATACCTTTGAATTTTTACCACACCTGTAATTGCTAATAAATACCTCATTCAGTTATTTAGCTGAGTTAATTAACTAATTAATTGAGCTGGTGGTAAAAGTTAACAAATGAGGTGCTCCTGGGGAGAGGTTTGGGAACCAATGCAGTGTTTATCTACCCATCCAACATGATATCAGTAACATTTAGGATAACTGAAGAAAGTCTAGTTTATTTTTTATTGTGATACTGCTCATTTTTATAAGTTCTACTTCTAAATTATATTTTTTATCCCTGAGAAAATATGCACTTACTACCCACATAAATAGTCCGAAACAATTTCTTTGACTGTACTGTATTTATGCGTACTGGTCCGCTTTATGAGATAAGCATCCCAGATGTGTACAAGTTTATAAAAAAAAAAAACTATGTGTTTGAAGCTTAAAAAGACGTGAAAAGGCAGAGTGGCATTTGATGGGGTAGGAGGTACAATGAAGAGGCTCATCAGTAAGGTATACTTGTTGTAACCTCTAATGGCGCTTTTCCACTGACGTACAAGACAGGAAGGAGCCATACCCCAAAGAGAGACTAGTTACAGCACAACTCCAGCTTGCTTCAGTTTTCCATTGCAGACGGGTCAGCTTGGTAAAGGCATTACTGACTTTCGAAAGTGACAGCGGTGTAAAAACAAAGAGACGTGTATTTACTGTTTATCCAGTTTACATCATGATATATTATGTGCAATTCTTCTTATTATTTTTTTTTACTGTGTGTTAATTTCCTGCACGTCTGTAAGAATCACCGTGTTATGCACGTATCAAATGCTAGCGGAATTAGCATTCGCTTGCATAAATTTGCATTGCAAATCCATTCTGTTCAGTTGTTCGATAGTAAGTTTTTAAGTAAGAGGTTGGAAATTTTCAAGTTCCGAGGTTTCAATAATGCATTGTGATGTGAGAAACTACTACTAATAAATAATATATAGAAAAATGCTTTTTCCTTCAGATAATCCATGCCCAGAACAGGTGGTGATGCAACCAGTTCGGTTTAGTCTCAGTTTCGGTCTGCTACTAAGTAGGGCCATGACAGCATGGGTGTGGCTTGGGTATGGCTCAGGTACGACTCGCACACTTTGCAATGGAAAATCACTAGTCTGCGTTACGAGTCGGGTACAGCTTGGTTATTGGTGGCAGTGGAAAAGCGCCACAAGTGACCATATCTTTACTGGCGCAAATGTGATTCTGAATCCGATGGTTCAAACATTGTACCTTGAAGGTGGTGCCGTGTACCAGAATGATAATGCATTAACACATACCGCAGGTCTGGTGACAGTGTTTTGATGAACGTGAAAGTGAAGTTGACTCAGCATAGCAAGCTTTGTGATGCGGTGTCCTTTAATATGTTTGGAAGATCTGCTTTGACTTCTGCAACAGCAGAAACTGAGGTGTAAATTTATCCGTTGTTTGTTTTTTTCTTGTTCTGACACATTTTTTTTTACTTCTGTAGCAGGTGTGACAATTATCATACATGCAGCAAACGTAAGCTGCAAACTATGGGCAAGTGTTAAATGTAGTCTGTCTTTGATACACAGATTCATCACCTTCAGTAGGGATGTGCATCCCCATCACTGAGGCCAATGCGGTACACACCTCAATGCGTTGCTAATGATCCGATACATTAAAGAAACACAATATAGCCAATATTACTGCGATATGATTCATCCCTGTTGTTGCTGTGCAGTTCGACACAGTGCGATTCAACATGATATGATGTGAAGGAAAAGGATATAATATATGCAATTCCATATGGTACAGATAGTTTGATGTTATTTCTTCAGTTCTTCTTGACAGCAAATCATAAACTTAATAATAAAGTGCCATTTTTACTTCACATTTTTGTAAATAAGGCATAAGGCCGCTACTAATAATTATAGATTAATAAATTGGATTTTACCAATGCAAAGATGTCAGAAATGATGTATCCCAGGTTCATTCCAAATTTTTATCTGGTGCATTTTTTCAGTCGGGGCAATCACATCGTGAGCTTTTATCCCAGTGCACCAATCCTAATCAATGAATCTTGCATTCCCTTATCTCTCGTGAAATCCTGACTTTCGATGAGAGTTAAGTCTGCTTGGGCTACATGACACTTCTAAAGGAAGTTTCTAAGGAAACAAAGCTATGGAACATCCAGGTTTGAGGGATCAGCTGTGCCATTTGAAGTCTGTGCTGGAGAATCTTTTCTGTTTTCTAAATTTTCTCAAAAGAGCATAAGAAAAGTGTTATTCCACGAATGTTCTTAGAGCAATACTTGTGTAGGCCACCCGGTGTAAAGGCCTGGTATAATGTGGCTTGCTTACAAAATGTACAAAACATTTTCAAATTTAAGCTACTAAATCTCCGGTACACATTACACTAGTTTTATGACAGAAGCAAATACAAAGAGAGTAATATTAGTATGTCTTTTCAGTGATTTTTTTGTGGTAAGTTCAAAGCCTCATAACTCCAATACTCTGTTGAGTAACACTTTTTTTAAGTAAGTCAAAATAGTAAAAATCTTGTAAGAAAACACACTGTAGTGTATAAACACAGTGTAGAAAAGGTGCAATAAGTCAAAAACATTGCTGAGCTCTGGAAGGTATATGTAATTCTTGTCAAATTTCATCAAATAAAAAAAAAATACTTTTCTGTAAATTTGTTGAATTAAAATGGAATGATCCAGGTTCCATTGCTAATGGAATTTCTAATTAGAATTTTTTTGTTCAATGAATAAAATATCTTACTCTAAAGAAAATATAGTAGTAAGTACTGAAATTAAGTTAAAGATTATAAATGTAAACCAAGTGTTTTTTGCACAAAGCCCATGGTTTGATCACACTTCATTTACAAATCTTCTTTTACAGTCCTAATGACCAGACAAGTCCAACTGAACTTCATTCCACGCCATCTTCTTCTGTACATCACACACACTAAGAGAGACATATGATCATATCAAAATTCTGTGCCTTCATTTTAAAAGCACAGAATGCCTGCCTAATCACACCCCACTCATTTTACAATCTTGCATGTGGTTCAGCTTTTCACCCACTCTTCCACTTGAGGTCTGCATGTTAGCACCCAGGCACACCTGTGTCGCATTACACCCATACCCGTCACTACAGGTCCAGCAGATAGCACTATCAGCTGGCAGCCCATTAGGCAGAACATCCCAAGAGAGATCATCTGAAATTAGAGAATTTCACTGCAGTGTAATCCAGTTTTTTGCACAGTGCATGGTTGTCCTGCTTTTCTGTCTTGGCTTGAAGGGCTCCAGTGACACACTGTAGACCACCATAAATCCATCAGCTACAGCACCTCCATCAGACTGAATACAAACTTGAGTGAGAGCGTTCAAGAATGAACCATCAGGCAGGAAAGCTTTAGAAAAGTCTTCAGTCCCATGGTGCAAAGATTTCACGCTCCCAGCTGCCAGGATGATTTGCACTGTCCCAGGCAGACATGCGGCTACCTTCTGGGAAGCTCTCCCAACGGGCTAACCGAACGCAGATGTAACCCCTTCAGATTACACCCACACACTCACATAGAAGGACACACACAGACATTCCCACACATCTGGCCACTGAGACAATCACAAACTCACTGACAGCAGGACATACATGGGCATTTTACATGTACAATATTTACACATACAGCATGTATAGCAGAGAGACAAATATACCATCTTACCTTTTATTGCGCTGGCAGCTTTTACTGTACCAAAAAATACTGGATATAATCCTTATGTGTATCATCATTTTAGATTAAGATCTAATTTCATAAATAAATTTGTTAATCAGCGTCACATATTCTTCCTATTCCTCTTTACAAAATCACTTAAGTCATGCTACAGCAATTCAGATTTTTGCTTCCTCTATTCAACCATCTTTCCACTGGTTTTCTATTCATCACCTAGCTGTCATCAGCAATGGGAAAGCTAACAAATTTTAAGCTTCAATTCATAACATATGCCACATTAATATAATAAATTATATACGTGTAAGTCTCCCTGTTTAATTTCATTTCCAGTCATTCGCTCTTTCCAGGCTTTTAGCACCTTATCTAAGCTTGATATACAATCTGTCTCTACCTCCCTCTCTTGCTACCAACACACATCCAAAAACTGCAATATAAAACACATTATTTAATAGATTAAGGCTAATTTTAAAGACATCCCACGCGTTCCTGCAGCTGCTTGAACAGAATGTCTCCATTGGCTAGCATTGCTGCACATATGGTACCGCAACATTTCTTTGAGGACCTCTCTGCCTGGAGTGACAGTGTGGAAGGCAGCTCTCTCCTCTTCGCAAAAACACACGGTGAATTTTACAATGTCAGGGAGTTCTTAGCCTCATGAGTGCAAAGAGACATCTGGAGGTAGTTCCCATGTTAGGTCAAATGCTGTACTAAACATTGGAATGCTCCAAGATAAGGAGGAAAGGAAAAAAAATAAAAGAATTTTTTTTATAATGAGTGCTAATATTCATTAGAAATAAATTACTTTGACAGACCATTGAACAGAATGATTTATCACTGGACTGCAGATTTTGATCTGACCAGCAGATACACTGCTCCTTTGGTCTTTAAATATGTATAAAATATGCAAATATATACAGTAATAAACAGGGTTTAAATATAGATGGAGCCCAGCTATGACTCTTTATGTCCAAAACGTAACTCAAGTGCAGCTCATTTTCTTCAATGACAACCGTTATTCTAAATGTCCCAAAATTTTGTTAGTGATTCAAAATGAACCGTTTAAGAAATAAATGTTCAGTTTTGCACTAAAAATCATGAGCTTATTTGGATGGGGGCATTGTTTTGATATTTCTTCTTAGCTTGGCTAAGATGATAAAAATGGTTAATAGTGTATATATAGTGATTAGTAACAGGACATGTTTTATATGAAAGTGTGTTGTATATTTTTACAAAAAACAACGCAGTTTGAAATTACTAGTAATGTACTGGGGTTGGATAACAAAATTGAAACACTGGCCAATATTATGTTTGAGGTTTCATGACTATATGCAGGGCCTGGTGGCCAGTCTTCACTGATCGCACATTCTAAATGTAAGAGCACTGTGTGAAGGTTGAAATTAGTAGAGCAATAGCACAGCTGTACATGAAATATTGCAATTCACACACATAATAGGAGATGTATCAAAGTTCAAAGGAGGACAGATTGTTGGTGCGTGTCTGACTGGCGCATCTGTGATCAGGACAGCAAGTCTTTGTAGTGTATCAAGAGAAACGGTATCCAGGGTAACATCGGCATACCACCATAAAGGATGGACCCCTTCCAGCAGGAGTAATTGTGGATGCAAGAGGAAGTTGTCGGAAAGGGATGTCCTGTCCAGGCATTAACCTGAATTATATCCAAAAATCATGAAACCACAGCTGCCCAACTCACCGCAGAATTAAATGCACACCTCAGCTCTCTTGTTTCCACCAAAACTGTTTTCCAGGAGCTCCACACTGTCAATTTTCATGGTTAAGCTGCTTATAGTCAAACCTTTAGCCAATGTCAAACATCAGTTGCAATGGTGCCAGTAGTGCAAATCTTGGGCTGTAGACAACGTGAAACAGGTATTGTTCACCTTCACTGTCTTTCTCACATCTGAGAGACTTACAGTGTAGAGAAGCCCCAAAGAGGTTTACCACCCACAGTGTTGCGTACCTACAGTAGAGTGCAGCAGAGGGGGGGGATCAGTGATGATTTGGTCTGCAATATCATGGCATTCCCTAGTCCATGCCAAGGACTACCAAACCATTCTGGAGGACCATGTTCACCCAAAGGTTCAAAGATTGTACCCTGGAGGTGGCGCCGTGTACCAGAATGATAATGCACTAACACAAACTGCAAATCTGGTGACAGTGTGTTTTGATGAACATGAAAGTGAGGTTCCCCTGCCTTACACAGTCACCAGCTCTGAATATTATCGAGCCACTTTGAGTTTTTTTTTTTTTGGAAGAGCGAGTCAGGAAACGTTTTCCTTCAGCATTACTTAGTGACCAGACCACTCTTCTACAAGACGAATGACTCAAAATCTCTCTGGCCACTTTTAAGCACTTGTATCTGTCATTCCCAAGATAAACTGATGCTGTATTGGCCACAAAAGGAGACTCTACACCATACTAATAAATTGTTGTGGTCTAAAACCGGGTGTTTCAGTTTCATTTTCAACTCCTGTATATGAGAGATAATATTCTAGGTGGTTTTCTTTTTGTAACTAATTGTTTATTGATCATAAACAGTCAGCATAAAATAATCATGGCACCTTCATTTCTGTTCCATGTTTTTGTATTTTGACTTATTTTGCTTACCATACTGCTGCCAAAACGTTCCTTACTAGCTAGACTCAGCTAAAGATGTGTTTAAAAAGCAATATGCGAATAACTTGATATTTTTATGTATTTTCACTGGGACATTATGAATAAATAAGCAATAATATGGGTAGCACTGTTGCCTCACACCTGTGACGCCAGCGTTCATGTTTCCTCCCTGACTGAAGTTTGTCTGCTAAAGAGAGGAACAGGAGGCAGAGTGTAGGGGGGTGCTGGTTCAGACATGATGAGGGGCTTAATCTTAGTAATTGAGTGCAAGACACTTAAGGAAAGTTAAGTTAGTGTTTCCTAATTTTGAGTTGTTTTTTGTGTATTTATTCTTTTTCATTGTCTTTAAATACATTTCATTGTTTAGGGCCATTGGGAATTGGGTGGGGGGTTTAATGGACAATAAAGCACATACATCCTATCCTGTCGTGAGGCCCTCAAGTTTGTCCATCAGCCCATGGGCCAGAACGCAAGAGTATCTTAGCTACTCATGCTTGTTAACAATGCAAACCAAACAGCTCATCACATAGTCCAATAATGAGTCCAAACACTAACAAACCTTGTTTAAAATAGTTTTCACCAAATTTTAGGCTTACCTTCCTGGAATCATAGTAAACTATACTTTTTATAATAATTGTTACGATCGGCACCGAGCGAGTGACGGACGGGCGATCGTGCGTGCTGGAGAGCGGGTAGTAAGCAGGCAGGGCG
>JAODJX010000001.1:32554314-32574108 GCA_026776945.1 Isichthys henryi
TGTGCCCTGCGATGGGCTGGCCTCCCATCCTGGGTTGTTCCCTGCCTCATGCCCATTGCTTCCAGGATAGGCTCCGGGCCCCCCGCGACCCAGTAGGATAAGCGGTTTGGAAAATGGATGGAAGTATATCCTAATTTTATTTATTTTTGCTTATTCATAACACATAGTTTCCGATCTTCAAACAACTTTGCTATAATACAAATGATCAGAGGAAACACAATACAGTTTTTAAATTTGATTTACTGAAAGAAAAAAGTTAAATTTTTAAAACTCTAGGACTTCAAGGAATCATAGTGAGAGCCATCACTTCCGAATTAGCAAAACTTGGAACAATGTTAAATCTGTGCAGGAATAGTCAGCCGAGAAAAACTACTTCCAGAGTACATAGAAGGCAGAGAAGAACCCTGACAAACGACAAACATCTTATGAATTGCAGGCCTATCTCACTTGAGTTAAGGTCACTGTTCATGTTTCCACCATTAGAAAGAGGAGAGTTGCAAGGTGAAAACTACTGTTAAACAAGAGGAATATGAAAGCTAACATGTGCCAAAAAATACCTTGATTACCCCCAAAACTTTTAGGATAATGATCTGAGGACTGATGAGTCAAAAGTACTACTTTTTGAAAGATATGGCTTCCATTACATTTGGCAAAAAACCAACACAACTTCCCACAATAAGAAAACTATGCAAAAAGTCAGACATGGTAGTGGTAGTGTGATGGGATGATATGCTGATGCTTTGCTACGACAAGGCCTAGGCTACTTCCCATAATGGATGGAAACATGAACTATGTTCTGAACCAGGTCATCAATGTGTTATTTGAAGCTGAAGAGAGGTTATGCGGCAGGACAACGAACCAAAGCACAACAGAAAGGCCACCTCTAAATGTCTGAAAAAAACAAAATTAAGGTTTTGAAATGGATTTGTCAAAGTGCTGACTTGAGTCTCATTGAGATGTTGTGGCAGGACCTTAAATGGCCAGTTCACAATCGAAAACCCTCAAATACAGCTGTATTAAAAAAAGTGGGTCAGAATTCCTTCATAATGATGCCACACGCTTGATGAGTCAATTTGTCCTGTGCACCTTGTTTGTTTTTCCCCACAAACAACAAGCCTCCCGTGCCACTATCCTGTTACCCCACAAACCCTAAACTGGGGTGCGTAACAATTGTCTTACACTAAAAACAAAATAGAGTAAATCAGGAACTGTAATGTACATGAAAGCTAGAGATAGAGACTTAAGACATGGCCTGGACCCGTGTCCAAACTTGACTCCAAACCCATCCACATCCTGCATACCACCCCGGATCTCAACCCAGGAGAGCCGCCCTGTCCATGCTCCAGGTTTCTGATACAGGAGGTCCAATCCTTGAAGCCCCTGCATCCAACCCTGTTGAAATACCTGCCAAACCTGTAGAGCTTGTCACAGTCCTAGCTGTGTCTCCCAGACCTGTCTCTGCAGCTGCTGTGATCTGGACTCCTGGCACCAGGGGAGCTGCTCCACCATGCACCCAACTCAGGAGAGGTCACTGCCACCGTGCACACAGCACAGGAGAGCCTGCCGCTGCTCTGCTGGTGCCTGGCCCAGAAGCAGCCACTGTTATACACAGCCCTGAGAGGGCCACTTCACCCCTGCTCTCGACCTAGAGAGGACTGTTCTGCTCTTTCTGCCTCTGGATGTCCTGAATCTGCCCAGTCCACCCCCAGGTGCCCCAGGTGTACCTTGATCACCCTGAGGTGTCACAGCCCAGACCCATCCACCTCCAGGTGTCCAGGGTCTGCCCCACTCGCTGCCTGGTGTCCCATCGGATTCAGCCTTGCTCCTGGCTTCTGGCCCAGAGAGTGTCTCCTGGTTGCGTCCTGCCTGTTTCCAGGCCTCCCGGTTGCGTTCTACCCATCTCCAGGCCTACTGCTGAGGTCCTGTCGGCACCTAGTGTTTTGTCCTGTCCTCTGTCCCTGTAGTCCCTGTTTGTGCTCTGTCCCAGTCTTAGTGCTTGTCCTGTCTCATTACCCTGTCCTGCTTTGTCATGACCTGTCCTGTCTGGTGTCCAGGCTCTGTTCGTCCACCCTGTTGTGTGGACCCTTGGTCCCCTTCCCAGTTTGTCATTCCCGGAGGGCAAACTTTTACTGGGGGTGGTACTGTTTTGTCCTGCCCTGCCTGACCCTTTAGCCAAGCTTCGGAACATGCTCTCCCTTCATGATGCAGAAAAATTAATACATGCCTTTATAACTTACAGACTGGATTACTGTAATGCCCTCCTTTCTGGTTGCCCATCTGGATCCTTACATAAACTTCAGCTGGTACAGAATGCAGCAGCCGAGTTCTCACAAACACTAAAAAATTTGATCGCATTACACCTGTTTTATCCTCCCTTCACTG
This sequence comes from Isichthys henryi, assembly GCA_026776945.1. Lineage (NCBI taxonomy): Eukaryota > Metazoa > Chordata > Actinopteri > Osteoglossiformes > Mormyridae > Isichthys > Isichthys henryi. The sequence continues at coordinate 32,556,697 of JAODJX010000001.1, forward strand.
GCTTCCAGTTAAGTCTCGGATTGACTATAAAATACTGCCATTACCCTATAAAGCACTGAATGGCCTTGTGCCAGAATACCTTAGTGATCTTCTGACCTCATACAACCCTCCGCGCTTGCTTCGTTTTCAAGGTGCAGGATATCTGTTAGTACCTAGGGTAGAAAGAGCTACAAAGCTTTCTCCTATAGAGCTCCTCAGCTGTGGAATAGCTTTCACCGGATGTGCGGGATTCAGTGCTGACATTTCAGGGACTCCTCATGACTGCATTCCCACTTGCCTCTCCCTCCTACTTATGATGCCATATAGCCTTATCTGCCAGAGCTTACATACTGCATTCACCTACAGTAACTGTTTGCACTGCTTCTAGTCTCCCCTACTTTGGCTAATTGAACATTTTATTTCCCCTACTCCTCCTGGGGTATGCTGCCTGGAGACCTCAATTTATCAAGATATCCTGCACACCCTGCTACATGTGATGTCGCCACTACCCATGACATCCTTGCATCCTGCTTGCCGTTCTGCCTGTGTCATCCTCCATGTATACCCAGCTGCCTTACTACTGGTTGCCTGGAGATCTGAAGGAGCGCCAACATTGGCTTGTCATGACCTCCCTGCTCCCCGGTTTGGACTCAAACAGTGTGACTTGACACTTAGCCTTCTCTCCGATTTGACTTTCCCTGCCGGTCCGAGGAGAATGGGCTCCCCCTTTGAGTGTAGTCCCTCAAAAATTTTGCTATCGTAGAAGATGTACTAAGGGCCGTAGCGCAACAAGATTGTTGCATCAGCAGTGACATTATCAACTGACAGAGCAGGACCAAGCTATTTCTGAGCTGACTAAGGCTATCAGAAAGCTGACAGTACAGCCGACAGGCTGGATGAGTCAAAGATCTGATAAGTTGAAAATACATCTGTTACGCCCAGCTCGTGTAAGACTGCAGCATAAAAAAGGGAGACCAACAACAAGGTAATAATTTAAGAAAAACTTCGTTTATTAGTTCAAACACAAGGGTAAAACCCATCTAGAGGTAAAAGTTTATCTATGTGAAACGCAGGGATAGAAATGTAGAGATGCGTGAGTAATTGGAGAGAGGAGCGAAGCTCGTCCAAAATATCCGTAGGTTCTTTTATACCCAAACCGGCGCCAGGTGTGGGCAATTAATGTCCCCCTCTACAACATGCAGTCACTGCATGGCCACTACACTGATTGCAGGAGGAGCGGGGGGGGTCGTAACACCTCCCTCCCCAAGAGGGTTCCTACAGGAAAAAGAAAAAAAAAAATCAGGACACCCACTGCGACCCGGTCCCATCTCCAATTCCACCAGCTTCCCCAGGGCCCTAGGTTAACTGGAGAAAAAGAATATAATCTACCACAGAGTCATTATGCTTGAGACAAAGCATCAGCAATGACATTATCAATACCTCTAACATGTATTATCTTTAGGGGATATGATTGAAGAATAAGACTCCAGCGCATAACCCGCTGATTAAAGTTCCGTATCCTGTCAATAAATACCAATGGGTTGTGATCAGGGTAGACAGTAAAAGGACTATGGGCGTTACTCAAATAAATTTCAAAATATTGAACAGTCAGGACAAGGGCTAGAGCCTCCTTCTCCACAATAGAATAGCCCAACTGGTGTCTGTTACATGAACGCACTCCAACAACTACATTACCAGTGACTAAGCCCGAAGACAGACAAACACGATGTAAGGGTACTTCCAAAAACCCCATTTCAATTCCTGTAATCAATACATGGGACCCGGTGGCAGTCTCATCAGAAAGGGGCACTACTCCCTCCAACAAAAATGACTGAGCAGCCCCTGTATCCCTATAAGAATACGCACAGGTACATTAGCCTGACCAGGCAAAAACACTAAACCAAAGGTACAGTAATAAATGGCGAGTAAGCACTACCACCACAGTCAACCCTGTGCTCACCAACACCTTAACCTACCCCTAAATGGACCCTTGTACTTACTCTGATTATTTACTGGTAATCCTCGGTAAGTCAACACAAACTCATCTGCCAACACTGCTGCCTGGGCCAAAGTTGTAATCTTCTGCTCCTTTAAATAAGTAACTAACACTTCTGGAACACAGAAGGAATTCCTCAAGGAGGATTAACTCCCGGAGTAACTCCATAGAGTCTGCTTTTTGTGAAGTGCACCTACGATCAAATAGATGTTCCATCTCCCGCGCAAACTCCACATAAATATGCTTCTCTGACTTTCTAAACTGATGGAAGGGCTGCCGATATGCCTCAGGCACCAACTCGTAAGGACAAAGCATGGCACTCTTTACAGTGTCGTACGACATAGACTGCTCAACAGACAACGATGCATAAATATCCTGAGCCCTGCCTACTAACACACACTGCAACAGCAAAGTCCAGATCTTTCTGGACCATTTCAAGGATGTTACTACCCTTTCGAAGTGGGAAAAGTACTTATCCACGTTTCTCTCTGAGAATGGAGGCACCATCCTAACACACCTACTGTTGTCGACGGGAGAGGTACCTCCTACTGGGGACCCAACACAGTATCTTTGTAACTCAAACTGCCATTGTTCTCGTTCATACTCACGAACCTCCCACTTACGTTCCCTCTGCAACTTCTCTAGCTTCTCAACCCTCTAGCTTCTTCAAGGCAAGCTCTAACTCCATCTGTTTATCTTGCAGAGCCAACTCTTTAAGCCTGATTTCACTATAAACCTTAGCTGTAAGGGAGACTGCAGGACTACCTAGATCCTCAACCTTGTTTGATAATACTCCCTTCTGAGTTAAAGAAGTCTTAATAGCTTTCAACAATGCCGGTTTTAATTTTCTATCTTGGCTACTGAGCTCAACTTCATAATGCTCAGCCACTAATGCCAGCTGTTCTTTAGTGCATTTATCTAAGCACTCCTCAGTGGGCTCAGCAATAATCTCTTCTATCCCAGAAGCCATATTAAATCAGAGGGGCACAGAAAAAAATCGTGGCTTGTGCGTTTCACTACACAACTATGTAACCGGCTGCGCAACAGTGTTGCTAAAGAAACTTTTATACCTGAAATGACTATAACATATACATTTCCCACAACCCAGGTTCTTACAGCAATTAGCTTTAGGCTATGTCCAAACACACAACCGCAAAAACCCCAACACACGCACACAAATACTCTCAATTAAAACAAACCAGGTGAGTTCAAAGCACTGTGCGTCACCGACAAACAAGCTGTTTACTGTAGCGTTATAAGCACTCTTTCCCTAACGTACCCATCCATAACTAACTTCACCTTAACCAAGCTGATGGCAACTTTTGAATGCTCAATACGAGGAAGGGGAAAGGCATACTTATGAGTCTTGCTGTTGAGAAGGCAGTAGTCTACACATAGCTGCAAGCTACCATCCTTCTTCTTAACTAGCACATTTTGGGATGTGTACGGGCTACTGCTCTCCCGAATGATTTGTACTTCCAGCAACTGATGAATATAGGTCTTAACCGCCTCATAATGAGAAGGTTGGATGCGGTGGTAGCATTGTCTTATGGGAATCTCATCCAGCAGTGGGATACTGTGCGTGATGAGGTTAGTACAGCCCAGATCCCTATCATTACTAGCAAAAACTGACTCATACCGGCACAAGAAGAAGCTCATTTGGTTCTGCTCTTCCTCTGACAACCCTAGCAACTCTAACTGATTGATATGATCTGGTCCAAGTATATAGAGGCAGTCTGGATAGCAATAATTGCCGCTTCAACAAGCTCCTCAGTAATGCCGGGAGGCAAGTTAACCATATGCACTGAACTCAAGTTGTTTATATATGGGTCCATGGAAAAAGTAGAACATCTGAATTCCCCACATTGACTACTGGAATATATACCGTGCCTCCCAACACCCGCATCAAGGAGGCAGACGCCAGTGATCCAGCTGGCAGACCCAGCTTTGTATGCTCATAAAGAACCAATTGACCTGCAAACTGGTCAGAACATCTAGTAGCAACCAGCTTCATTGTGCCCCTAGGAACACACTAAGCCACCTTCCCTTGTACCCGTATCTTAGTTAACTGACAATGGCCAAACCAAGTCAACGTCACATGACACTGCTGGAGAGCCTGGGCAAGCCAACTATGAGACCCGGACACTGATGGTTGACTGAACAAATCAGACCCATGCTCCCCAAATAGTTCCTGAAAACACCTACTGATCACATTCATCCCCAACACTCCCGGAGCCTGGGGAGGTAAGTTACCTTAACAGCTAACACCCCACAACATGGGATCACCTTGCCACCCAGCTCTATATCCAACTCCAAGTATCCCAAATATGGGATGGAAAGTCCATTAGCAGTCTGAAGTTGTAGCCAATGGCTGAAAAGACTGGAAATGAATCGGGCCCCATGGCTCAATCTGCTCCCTAAAAAACTCTCCCGGATAGTAGACACCATAGAACCAGTATCCAGTAAACAGGGGACCTGAATTCCTCTTAGCACCTCTATGCTGGGACAAGTTGAAATCAGTCTGAACCTGGGACTCCCCTCACCCCTTACAACCCCTAAGCCCGCACATGCCCCAACCATTCTGAGGCTCAGCAGTATGGCGGGAGCTAGTTTTCCGGCTGCCTAGAGCCTTAGAGCCTGGCATCCACAGATGGGGGTACTACACAAGAAAAGGCCCCTTTCCCCTCATACTCTCTTGAATAATGGCCACGTTGCTGACAACTACGACATATTACAGAGCTCCTGTGGATAGAATGACCATGCTGGCTCTGCAAGGCTACTAAGCTTTGAGTAAGTTGGCTGAGCTGGTTCTGTTGCCATTTTATTAACTCCTTGAGCTCCCCTAACTCAGCTACCCACGATGGACTAGGGTTAATGACAGATGCCCCACACACTCCATGCTGAATACCACTGACCGAAGGGAGTGAGTAACTCCATCCTCTAGTAACACTGGGCATACCTTCCCGCTCCCATCTAATGGCTTCACTATGAACATCTAACAAAGTAGTAATCAGCTGATGTTGCACAAACTGTTTCAGTTCCCTGTGCAATGACCCATCCCTCACATACTCAATAAATTGATCATGAAACAGAACCTCAGCATTAGGTACGTCACCTGGGACAGCCTGAGTAACCTTCTCCAACAGCTAAGGAGATCTCTTGCAAACCTCCCCCCTCTTACTGGTGCCTAGAGAAGGCGGCCTCCTACAAAGCCACGTAGGACTGTGGGAACCCATACAACTCCTTCAAAATGGCAATAATCCTCTCTGGATTCTTCTTATCTTCCCTTGGCCGATACATAATCTCTTCCCTAGTGTCCCCTTCTAGATGTTCCATCATAAAAAGGACCTGGTCAGTAAGGGCTAAATGACGAGCACGAACAAGGGCTAAATGACGGCTTGGATCTCTTCCACCCACTCATGTACACTTAGCCTGGACCTACCACTAAACATTGGACATTTCCTATCCCTAGAGAAGAACACCAGTCACTCGGCCACTGGAGGCACACTACGAATGTTAGACTGCTCCATATTACTGCCTGATAGCCTGTTTACTATCTTCTCTTGCTACAACCGCTCATTCTTGGCTTCCAGCCATGAAACCAGCTCTTGCAGTTGCTGTACTTCTACCACCATACTGCCTCAAATGTTAAACACCAGCTCAAAAATCCAAAATTCTATGTCTTGTACCAGAGGAAAAAGGCTAAGGAGAACCCTTACCCTAGGCACACAAAGAGGTAGGACCAGCAACTGAGAAGCTCCCTAATCTGAAACGCTGCTGTTCTGTCTCTCCCCAACACATAAAATACAAAAACACGTCTCTGCCCTCAATTCGGTGATTCTTCAAAGACTGCCAAAATGGCGGAGCAATCTGCAATACCCGACTCAATAGACTACGCCACCCCAGGAAAGTTTCACCCAGGGAAATACTACCATAAACAAATCTCAGTTGAATAAACAGCACACAGGTTCAATCCACCAAAGGGGCCAGAGACGTGAATTGATAAAAATCATTTTATTGCATTCCAAGGGAGAATAGCAATTCCATGCTACTTACCATAGAGATGGTTTCTATCAGGGCAAGGCACCAAGGCTGCGGACTAACAACTACACACATGCTCAGTGGGCTAATGCCGGTGATCTGCACTGAACACGCACACACGTGAAATTCACCACCACCATCAGGGAGGGTGCTGCTCTTGCTGCTCTGGGCTAATAGCCCTGGAACACAAACAAGGAAACAAGACACGGGGTTAAAACAGTAATACACACTTTCCTGCACCTTTCCTGCACCAATGTGCACAAACGTCAAAGAAAAGGAAAAAAACAAAATACTCCAATCAGATACAAAATAGCCCAGTAAGCAAAACAGAATAGACACATCAAAAAAACAGAAACACCTGCGATCAATCCATCCAGTAACAATAAAATCAACCCCAAATACGACCAAAATACAAAGACCTCAGGCAGCCTATTAGCTGCACGCATAGATCGGAAACAAACCGTTCTGCAACTCAATGAATCTCCGGCTACCCCTGGTACTGACACTGACTAAGTTAAGCAGCCCAGCGAACCCAGACGCTCCACGGAATGCGTCGTTGTGTCGACAGCGTGTAAAAAGACAGACAAAACAGCAGCGATGTCCACTTCCACTGGTAAACCTGTAATATATTGTAGTGGTTCTGGGTCACACTAAACAGTGAATAAAGCCCACTAATATCCAAATTTACCTACCGCAGGCATGAATGACTATACCAACGCTGGAGCTGCCTTCACCGTCTCCCCAATTACAAGGAAACGAGCTGCTTAGTGTTGCTAATTTTATAATAGCAGGGAAATCCTTATTAAAAGGAGCTTACCAGCAATATAACACAGCTTCCCGTTTGCGTGTATTACGCCTACTGCTGAACCCCCAGCGTACCGTGTCAATTTCTGAGGGACGGTAAAGAGTGCGGCAATTCACCACCTACGCACTCACCCAACTGCTGCCGCCTTTACAGCCAGCACCAAGAACGGATTCAGTGCCATTCTTACCCATCCACCCACTACATATATGGTATTAAGCCCCGCCCAAGACAGAGATAAGTCAGTAAGACAAGCTGCTCCATACTTCCCACTTGGCTACAGTAGGAATAGGATCCAAGATTGCTGGAGTCCTATTGTGTATAAGGTGTTGGATATTCAAGGCAGTACATACACAGTTGAGCCCCTAGAAGGAGGGCCCATTAGGCGAGTCCATAGGTCGGAGATACGTCCTTGTGTTGTCCCTGTCCCTAAGAACGACCAGTAGACTGTCATCTTCGGATTCAGTCCAGACAGTGGACCAGGGACCAGTTGCTGAGAAACCAGAGCTCTTGGTGATTGAGGAAGTCTCGTTGCTATGGTCAGAGCCATCACCAAATCTTGATGTAGGAGGTGAGGTGGTACATGCATGTTCTGAGCCAAACAATACTGATGTGGTGACACCAAGGGCAGTGTGTCTGGGAGGGGAAACTGCAGTTAGCCCACCAGTTCCTGCAGTGCGGAGGAGTCAGTGAGTCACTGCCGGTATTCATACTAACCCGATCATCACCTGCCAAACCCTGCCTGCAATGCTGTCACTGTGAGTACTGACATGGTATCTCAGGTCCTGACACAACCGTGTGCTGTGTTGTTCGAGAATGCATTGCAAGAAGCAATAGGATCTGGGTAATTCAAGCAGTCACCGAGTACATTTACATTCTGCAGGGGAGAATGTAGCCAGGTGGAGAAACACTCCCAGTTTCCCTATTAAATCTTTTGGGGTAGTATCTCTAAAATACTGCCGATTACCACGCAGAGAATAGGGGTGGCTAGTATTAATTTCAGAGCTCTCCTAGCTTTTTGCACCTCTCGCGATAACACAAGATTTTGGGGCTGAAGAAGATGGCATGGCGGCTTAGCATGGGTACACCGTATAGTTCTGGCAGGTGCACACGGGTGGTCTGGGCCATTCACAGACCAGAATTAACCAGCTTATTAGAGCTGTCAAGGGATCCCGGGTGGAGATCTGACCATAGATGTATTTATTTTGTGACACATTTATTTTGGATTATACTTATTTGATCGCATGTATCTGATCATATCTATTTTACCATGCCTATTTTCATCATTTTGATTTTGCTGTATGCAACTGGCTGGAGCTAAATGCAATTCTTTTGTTTACCGGATAAACGTTTTAAGTTTTTTTGTATATGATCTTGCTCCGAGTGTTCAAGAAGGTGGAAAACGTCTATTTTATTTTTGTGGAATGCTGAGAGTAAAAAGAACCTTAATACAGTCATTGTGTCCCGTGTGTTACTGAAGATCCCGGGCTACAATTATTTTAAACATGCCCATACATTCTTAATAAGGAATTATATACTATCAATATAGCCTAAAATTCACATCACAAAATTTTGAGCACATTTCTTAAATCAGCATTTAAAAGTACATAAAAGACCACTTAGTTGTTCTGTGGAATTTTTTTTTATCAATATTATACGAAATGCCCATGTTTTAAACATTTTACAATGATTTTAACAAAACTGGCTGTATCTCAGAAACCTTTTGTGATGTGGAAATTTATTTCAGTGATCAGCATCACAAAATCTACAGTATCTGGCACACCAAAAAATTTAAAGGAAACAAAAACCTTATAAATGTGACACGACGGTGGTTGTTTTAGGTGCTGACAATCACACTATAGGGCACTGACCCTTATAGAATACTGTACGCTACTGTACGCCACCCTGGCAATCACACCCAAGGAAATATTCACTAAACCAGTGTCCAGTAACCAACAAGGTATTTCATCATACTAAGGTAGCAGAAGACGTGGTTCCACCCCACACAAACATTTTATTAATGATCCGAATAAAACACAAGGTTACATACTCCAAAGTAATAAATATAATAAATTAAAAAAACAAATAAACAATCAGGTCAGATTGGTGAGCATGCACTGATGCAGTGCGTTGCAACACCCACCACATGGCGAAACTCCGTGGGATCCCAGCCAGCGATCCCCCAGGCAGATACACCGGTCCCACCCTCCGAAAATGGTCATCCATCTGCAGCAGCCAGGTGTTATGTGGCAGTCCCCTTGGCCTGGTCTAACCACCTGAGAGCCGTAACTGAGGATCCCTCTCAAAGCAGGTAATGTGCCTCATTCAGAACACCTCTAGCAACCGCTCAGTTGACACAAAGTCAAACTATACAATACAATATGACATGGAGCACCAGTACTCTAGAGACATGGACATTCATCCTCTTGCATATGTAGCAAGTGGTAGATGCAATACTGCCAAATAGTACCAAACAATGATACTAATAGTCACAAATTAGCCCGACTACGCCACCCCAGGTGTTACACCCAGAGAAAGTTCTATCGCCCCACCCCCGGGCAAAGGCACACTGGTCCGTTTACCATAGAAGCGGAGAGACGTTGTTCCAAACACACAATTTTTATTAAAAAGTAAAACCATAAAAAGATTAGTCCGTCAATCACCATAGGCTTGAAGTACAGCCCCACATACCAGCAGCCACTTCTTGCAGGTCTAAGACTGGGCGCTGAAACCTAAGACAGCAGAGCAGAACCAGCAAGAATCATGCGATCACAGATGGGAAAAAAAAGATTCAAGTACAAACCACAATGGTAATCACACAAAACCCAAAAAGGAAAAAAACACTGCAGTCTAAAGCAAGGAAATCAACGAAACGAATAAAATACAAAACCATTTACATTGATAACACAATGAAGACATTACCCATTCAAAACATGACACCAAATATACCAAACAAAAAACAAACATAATACAATTAAAACAAAAGAAAAGAAAACACAAACCTTTGAAAAGCGGGGGACCAGTCAGCCCCTCTAACACCCACTCTCACGCATGTGGACGCACACACCCCCCCAGTCAAACAGTTCCCCCAGTTAAGGACCCGCTGACGAATCGGCCTGCTATAAGCTGGAAGGATTACAGGACAACCCGAAAACGCACAAAGCGCGAAACCGTGCGAGCGTCACTAAACAGCAGCAGTAAGGCAGAGCAGAGCCACAGTAGGCAGAGCAGAGTCGCCGCTAGGCAGAGCAGAGCCACAGTAGGCAGAGCAGTTCCACGTAAGATGAAGCAGCAGTCACCGCCGCGCCACAACACACGGGACCCTGTGATAATAAAACAATAAGGTAAGGGCTGATTAACTGGAATGTAACGCTATCTGCCCACGTACAAACCAGGCAAAAACGTTTAACACACCTCGGGAGAAACCCAGCCGTATTAATCCCAGCGTCAAGCGTCCTATCGCAGCTTGTAACATTCACCGTCCAGGGGCTAAACACACCGGTGTGAGATGTCCGCAGACGAACAGGGGATCCAGCAATTGAAATGACCGCCGAAAAGGAACATAGAGAGTCTATGCTGGGGTAACCCTTATAGTCTGAGTGCCCTCTCCTATTGGCTACTCCCCTCCAGAACTTAATTGGGCGCACACACCTCCTTTCCTCCTCCTGCTACACATAGATATCAGGAGCACCACACACCCATTTCCATTGACCTCATGACCCCCCATTCTCTTCAAATCCGTCTGCTGACTTTATAGGAAGAGTCACCAGAGACATGAATGGTAAATCTCTTCGATAAGGTCAAAATTCTCCCCGCAGACAAACACACTACTGATGGCTGTGCCTAAGAAGTCATTAAATGCCAGGATCTTGGTCTTTTTCTAGGGCACCCACATTCCCAGACACTCAGACTCCTTGCTCAGTCTCACAAGAGCTCCCAATCCGAGCCTCCATTGACTCCACTAAGATCGCAGCATTGTTGGCAAAATCAAGATTAGTAAGTCTTTCTTCACCAACAGACACCCCACAGCTGCTGCCCAACACCCAGTCCATACGAGCAATGAACAGAGTAAGAGCAAGAACACACCCCTGGAGAACCCCAGAATCAACTGGGAAGAACACAGATGTTCTCTTTCCACTCTGCACAGAACTCACAGTGCCAGTGTACAGGCCAGCCATGAAGTCCAGCAAGTTCGGGGGGATCCCGCCAAGTCTCAAGATGTTCCACAGGGCAGCTCGATCAACTGAGTCGAACACTTTACAAAAATCAACAAAGACTGCAAAGAACCTCTGTCGATATTCACGCTTGTACTCGATGAGAACCTTCAGTGAAGGATACGGTCAATGGTCGACTTCTGTTACGGATCCTGTTTATGATGACCATAGAAAGGACCTTACTTGGCACTGAAAGCAATGTTATCCCCCTGTAGTTGCCGCAGTCCAGGCGATCACCCTTCCCTTTCCAAATGTCCCGTTTTCCAGTCGGTTGGGATGATGCCTGACTCCCAAATGGAAGCAAAGATTGCCTGCAATGCCAGGAGGACAGCCTTATCACCAGCCCAGAGAAGTTCACCCCGGATATCACAGATCCCTGCAGCCTTTCCTAACCCAGCTGATTCACTACCCCTGCAATCTCAGTGAGATTGGGTAGTTCAGAGCTGATCAGAGGATCAGTTTCGAGAACTGTGGATCCAGAGATGTCCAACATCCTAGCTGGAAGGTCAGCTTTAAACAACAGCTCAAAGTAGTCGGGCCAGCGGGTTACAACTGCAGTATCATCCTTAAGGACCATTCCATCACCTGACCTGACTGCAAGTCTTCGAGGAACAGATTCAGATGTGCGTAATGCTTCGATTCCTCTGTAGCAGGATGTGGGTCAGTAGACCACAGATGGTGTGTTACCTGCTCACAGATTTGTCTAACAAATGCCTCTTATCTGCCCTCAGAGTCTTATCATGGAAGGTCTCCCATATCACATTAGAGTCAGCAGTCATACCTAAGTCTGCAAGTTCCTCACAGGAAGTGCATCAGAAACAGCTTGATCTTGGAGTCTGGCTAAGTCCAGCCTCATTCTCCTAGCAGGTGGTAGCCTACTGGATCTAAGCTGAATCTTAGCAACAACAAGTCTGTGGTCAGAATTCCCAAACTGGGCACTTCTGTAGACCCTGCAGTTCTGCAGGAGCCTCCAGTGTCTGCCCATAAAGAAGTGATCGATCTCCTTTGTACCACCTGTATTGGAGTACCAAGTCCAATGATGCGGCTCAGGGTGAGGGAACCAGGATCCAGTGACCCGCTGCTCCTGACCTTATGCAAAGTCAAGGAATATGGAGCCACTTTCACCACGGTCTCCAAACTCATGGGGACCGACACAAGCCTCATAGCCAGCCCTGTCAGTCGCACTGAAGTCTCCCATGACCAGAGGAGTGTCACCTTATGGGCACACTTCAACCACCAAGCAAAGTTGTAAAATTTCTCCCTCAACGAGAGATCACTCACCACGGTCAGAGCATGCACTGAGACAACAGACAAGAAGCACCTTAGCCTGAGTCGCATAATACGCTCGTTGAAAGGAGTGACATCAGACACCATCGGAAGGAGCCAATCTGCTACAGCAACAGCTACTCCCTGAGAATTGCAGCCATCAGATCAACTAGACCAAAAGTAGATATATCCACCTATAGAGATCTGGCCACTCCCCGATCTGCATACCTCAGAGAGTGCTACCACCATAATGTGGAATTTATGAAGCTCCCCTGACAGCAGAGGAAGATGGTCATCTTGCTGGAAAGACAAGACATTTCACATTCCCACCTGAATGGGTCACCTCAGACTGGGACTGAAGTGTTGCCATGCATCAGGTGACAGCTCAGCACCAGACCTGCCCCAATCCCCAACAGGGCTGACCCTATTTGCTCCCCGACGATTTCGGCTTGTCTGAGGATAGGGTTCCCAAAGGCTTTCCCTCATACCCATCATGGTGTGTGCAGTCTTCCTGTAGGTGGCTGCAGCACAGCTACTCCCGTGCAGAGCAGAAGAATATCATGAATCTTTAAAATCTAGCAGTTGTGAGTTTTTTTATGGTGGCTGGAGTGCCAATCCCGCCACCAACCTCCAAAATTTGTTTCCCTGCAAGTTCGAGGACTGCTTGCAGGGCCGGATGCAGTTTAACATCATACCCAGGATAGATAATAAATAATCACAGCTTAAATATTGAAAACATATACTATGTTAGGCTCACTAGAAGTAAAGTTGGACCAGCTTTGAAAGTGGTTGGACATTCCCTGTAAAAGACTGCAAATCTGGTGTCCACTTACAGCAAGACAAACCCAACCTGTGCCGTACAAACAAACTGCACACAACATAGGACACACCACCAACTTTCAAAAACCGGTGCACTTCCCAACCCGAGGCAGACTTTCAGCTTCCCGTCATATAACCTGAGACGTTTGCCTAGAATTAGTGCTGCAGCATTGGAAGCCATTTTGGACAATTTCATGCTCCCAACTTTGTGGGAACAGTTTGGGGATGGCGCCTTCCTGTTACAACATGACTGCACACCAGTGCACAAAACAGGGTCCATAAGGACATGGATTAGCAAGTCCAGTATGGAGGAACTTGACTGGCCTGCACAGAGCCCTGACCTCAACCTGATAAAACACCTTTGGGATGAATTAGAGCGGATACTGCGAGCCAGACTTTCTCATCCAACATCAGTGCCTGACCTCACAAATGCTACCCCAGATGAATGATCAAAAATTCCCATAAACACACTCCTAAAAATTGTGGACAGCATTCTCAGAAGAGTTGAAGCTGTTATAGCTGCAAAGGGTGGGCCAACTACATATTAAAGCCTATGTATTAAGAATAGGATGGCATTAAAGTTCATGCGTGTGTAAAGGCAGGTGTCCCAATACTTTTGGCATTATACAGTAGTGTATGTAGGGACTGACTGCACTTTCTTTTGTGGTCTTTTTATTTCAGTGTATTGTGCATGTTGGCTCAGGAGATTAGAGGAATGGATTGTACTTTTGTTTTCATCCAGGAAAGATAGATTGAATTTGTGGCGTTAGTTTTTATTTTGTTGATTTGGCGTGAGTCATTCCTGAGTCCAGTAAATACACTGTGGTGACAGTAATCTCTGTAAATACACTTCCGGGTTTACTATACTACTCTGACTCCTGTTCCACACACACACACTTATTCTGTTACACCCCAAACCTCTAAACTAGGGGATCATAACAGAGTTCAGAAACCTAACAGCCTTGTTTTCTTGTTCTTTACAAGATACAAATCCTAGAACAGACAGTGGCAAATAGGTATGCCCTGAATGGTGTATGCCATTGATTCCAGTTCTACTGCCTGTCAGTCTTTATTCCTTATTATCAGGCTCAGTCTTGGCAGCCAGGGGCATCACATGGATACCCTGGCTGATTCAGGGGGCCCAACACTTTATAGGGTCCCAATACCTACTGTCAGGGGCCTTCCAATCAGTAAATTCTATCTATCTTGTGTTTCTTCAGATTCAAAGTGCCAATCCAAGCAGGGAGACCATGGTGAAATCTTGTCAGTGGGCCCAGAATTTCTAGTTATGCCCCAGGACTACAGTACCTAAATTCAGCTGCTAGGTGGAGCTCAAGTGTTGAGGACGAGATCATGAACAAAAACAAGCCGAACAAACCACAAGCTGCATCCAAGACATTAAACTAACCTTAACCCTAAAACCACAACAGACAGAATAAAATCCAAACACCATCATGAAATTGATACAAAAGATAAAGATCTAAAAATAGGGATCTAGATCACCAAGCTAAATGTGATTATATCCAAGACTAAGCAGAAAAGTATTAACCAGAATAGCTAAACCAGGCACAGTTCCTGGGTATTTCAGCCACTCGTTGTCCTGCTTCCTATTTATCATTTCCTCATTTTCCACCCAGTCGGGTGGAATTTCACAACACATCTTCACTTTTATTTCTTTGAACTTGCAGAAAGTGCCAAGAGGAACACCAATGGCCAATGGTTAGTGTTACCATATTGAGTGAGCTGTGCCTGGGACCTGAATATTAATGAGTTCTCATGTTCACCGTAGTAGTGTTATAGTACGCAAGACCAGTCTTGGTCTCAAGACCACTTTCTTGCGGTCTTGGTATCATTTCGGAATTGACTTTATTTTTCACTCTTGTCTTGGTTTTATTTCAAGGCCAGTGAACGCCACTCATCAAAATGCCTCAATATTTATCACAATAGCTTAATATCCATCTGTCTGTTAACGCTTAGAACCCAAAAAATGCAAAATGTGTTGATTTTCGCACCCATTAATCTCAGGCTCATAATGCACAGACATGAATCGCATATCTTTGGAATCGAAAGAACGTACCTGATCCAGTCGTCCAAAATATTCTAGAGTAATCCTGTGCACAATGAGGCATATATTTGAAACATTTTCCACAAAAAACCACCCTAATAATCCATAAAACATCAATATTATTCACATAAGACAGAAAACAAAGCGCATATTCGCTTCCGGCAAAAAAATATTTTGTAATATATTTATTATAAGCCTAAAAATAAATGGGCTAAGTATTCTACTAGAAATGACAATAAAATGCAGCATTCTATTTATTAGGAAGATGAGTATTTGATATTTTTGCTAAATTTATTCACAAAAATTTGTATATGTGTGTTTGATGTCACTCTGTCAAATCAGTTGAAATAGAACATGCCCATCATTGGTTTCTCGTCTGAGGCTAAAATTCAGACTAAAAGTTTAATTTGCAAATTTCACTTTATCAGTCATAGCATATGTATCCTCCACTATGATAGTTGAGTAGTAACAATGTCACTCCTGGTTATACGGGTGGGAGAACCCAAATACTATACTTCAAAACCAATCCCCCCTCCCACAGGTGTACTGAAGACAAGCTATGAAGGACACAGCGGTTGTGAATTCAATAATTTGTTTTATTTCACTGAATTTAAAAGAAAGAAAAAAACACCAACATAAAACACTGTAAGAAGTCAATGTTCACCAAGCAATTTTTGAGGCATTAAAATGGTCAGAATAAACAGTAGGCCAAGATATGACCCAGGCTATAGCTGGCCAATATAACCAGTCAGAAATGGGCAAACAGAGCAATAAATAGCATTAGTGGCAAGCCATACACTGTGCCAATTACAATTACATAGGGCACTATCAGCAACCCAAGGCATCGGTATGCCAACAAATAGTACCTAGAACCTGGGGGGATTTTTTGTACGTGGATTACTTGTTTAGCCGGATGTAATTGTTGACGATTTGACATGGCCTGTACTACGAAGTGGAGTTACTGGCTTATCAGGGTAACTTGTCGGATTTTAGGTACCACAGTTTAAATGGACTTCATATTCGTTCACTTACATTTTGCCCAGACTACCTTAAATCCGACAAGTTACCCCGATAAGCCAGTAACCCCGCTTTGTAGTACAGGCCACCGGATATGTTCTGGTGTTCAAAAATCTTGCAGGATGTGTTTGTCATAGCAGCACATCCAAATTCTCAAACCTGCTCGGAACGGGTTTGTTCTGCGTAAACAAGGATTAGCTCACACACTTAATCAGTGTCCGTCCATGGAAAATGGCCTCGCCATTCATGGATGAGAGACAAATTGCAACTGGTGCAAAATAATAAGAAGGGAATTTCAAATTGGGAGGATTTGCGCGATCGGCAAGATCCTTTATTGTTGCTGGATGATATTCTTTTTGAAAGATTTATTAACTCCATATAGTAGAAGTCCAACTAGGTGCAGTCGGGCTCTCACAGCTACATAGACTATGTACATTGCCTTGAGAGGTTTTGCAAGTGGCACTTTTCTGTATACTGTAGGTGATCTGGAAAATATATCAAAGAGTACAGTTTGCCAGGCAATTCACAACTGTTTTTCCTGGATACCTGCAAGTGCACGCTATTAAAGAGGAGTTTTATGCCGTTGCAGGTAATGTATACGCAATAAAATTACAGTTCTGTAAAGAATTTAAAAATCACACTATTTTCATTACCCAGAATTTCCAAAGGTTTTGTCGGTCTTCTTCTTATTAGCTTCCAAAGGAATGTTTTATAAATATTAAAGAATTCCTACATTGCATATACATAAAATTAACAAACACATAAATGAAATGTCGTGTTTGTACTTCACTTTAACTTGTTCCCATGTCCTGCATGATTGTGTTTGTGTTTGATCTGTAATTATGACAATAAAATAATAAAGGAACACTGGAAACGTAATACTACATTCAAGTGATAAATACAATAACTGAAAAAAACTTACACATTTAATTTGTCAGACACTTTTTGCTAGCCGTCTTATCTGGTTTGGGCCACTTTTGATGTGTTTCCTTTAGTACATATTCATCCATCCATCCATCCATTTTCCAAACCACTTATCCTACTTGGTCGCGGGGGGTCTGGTGCCTTTCCTGGAAGCAATGGGCACGAGGCAGGGAACAACCCACATTCACACACCAGTCACACACACACGCACGCACACCTATGGGCAATTTAGCAACTCCAAATAGCCTCAGCATGTTTTTGGACTGTGGGGGGAAACCGGAGTACCCGG
>JAODJX010000001.1:32574208-32585929 GCA_026776945.1 Isichthys henryi
TCGTCTTTGAGATGAACGTTTTCTAACGCATTTTTAGTCAATAAAATGTTAATACAATAGTACATAATTTGACCATTTATTTTGTGACATTATAGGGGAAGCTGAGCTTCCCTTGCAGTCTTAAAGAAATCGCCACTGCATTACACTCATCTTAATTTTAATGTATATTGTAAATATGTTAGATTTATGTTAAGTTTGTAATTTGACATCAAAGTATAGACATTGCAAAATGCACTTTCGAACACTTGCAGAAACATTATAAAAGAACAAAGTTGGTGCCAGTTTGTTTTGATCCCAGATATCTGACCAGGGTTTGTATCCAAACATGAACTCATAAGGTGAGTAACGGTGGTGTTGTAGGCAAAAAGGACTTGGGGCAGTAATGAGACCAACGCCTCTTCTTCACTGCAGGAAGCGTTCGCAGGAGGTCATGCATAGTGTAGTTAAACTGCTCATATTGCCCATTCCTTTCATGGTGATAGGGAGCGGTATGATTTTTCCCAGCCCAATAGAGCTTACATAGATTATGGGTTGCATGTGAGGCCGCTAGCCAGACTCTGTTGTCTTCCCAAGAGAAGATGAAGAGAGGTTATGATCAGCATGCTGTCTTTCATGAATTTCATCCAGGTGACCAGGTATTATTGTTGTTACCATCCCCTGGTTCCTCTCTTCACACAAAGTTCTGGTCGTTATTTGATTAGTCCTACTACTTATGTGAGCTCCACTCCTGATATAAAACGAAAAACCGGAACATGCCATGTCAACATGCTGAAGCGTTATTCTACTCGTGCTGATGCTGTGATGCCAGAAACTACCCAGCCTATCCTTGTGGCATGTGTGTTGCCTAGTGATACCGAGCATCAGCAGGATGTGCCTTGTGAGGTCTCTGTCTTAACTGCCAGAATGAACAATTCTGAAATGCTGCAAAATCTAGATGGGCTGTTGGCTCATTTGTTACCTGAACTGTGTCAGGATGTAAGAGATCTAGTGAGTAGTTTCCCTGATCTGTTTACAGATGTTCCCCATCAGACCACAGTTCTTACACATGATATTGTTGTGTCCACTACATCTCCAATTTAACCTACATAAGCTCCAAATCATAGCAACAGAAGTGCAATATCTGTTAGACCACAAACTGGCTGTGCAGATGCAGAGTCCTCGGAGCTCACCTTGTCTACTGGTGCCCAAACCTGATGGCAGATTCCGCTTCTGTACCGATTACCGAAGGGTTAATTCAGTGACCATTCCTGATTCCTTTCCTCTACCCCATATGATGGACTGTGTAGACCGTGTGGCGTCAGCCAAGTTTGTGACGAAACTGGATCTCTTGAAGGCAAGTCCCACTAACAAAAGTAGCGTCTGATGTATCTGCTTTTGTTACACCTGATGCCTTTCTCCAGTACACGGATATGGCATTTGGGCTCTGAAATGCACCTGCGACTTTCCAGCAGCTCATGAATCTGGTGTTGGGCCCTGTGACAGATTGTTCTGTGTATCTGGATGATGTGGTGGTAAATTCAAATTCGTGGTCCAATCATTTAGCAACTCTTCGCCAGGTATTCCAGCAGCTTGATGTGGCAAAAAAAGTTTGCCAAGGCCACTGTGACCTACTTGGGGAAGGAGGTGGATCAAGGAAAAGTTCGTACCCTAGCTCATAAAATGTATGCAATCACAGGTTATCCAGAGCCTCAGACAAAACGGAAACTGAGAAGGGTTCTTGGGATTGCTGGGTACTATCGTTCATTTTGCAGGAATTTGGCCTCTGTTGTTTTGCCCTTGATTAACTTGCTTAAAAAGGATATTGTGTTTGAGTGGTCTGCACTTTGCCAGGAAGCTTTAGACAATGTCCTTGCTTTGCAGTGAGCCTGTGTTGACTGCTCCTGACTTTACCCGTCCTTTTAAATTGGACATTGATGACTCTCATGTGGGTGCTGTTGCTGAGTTAATGCAGGAGGAGGAGTCAAGGGTGGAGCATCCAATCTGATTTTATTCCAAAAAGTTCAACAAACACCAACTGAACTATAGTACCATTGAAAAGGAAGCACTAGCATTGATTTTAGCCCTTCAGCATTTTGACATGTATCTGAGCTCCCACATTGGCCTCATAATAGTACCATAACCCATTCGTTTTCATCCATCAAATAAGTAAAAAGAACCAGCGTTTGATGCACTGGGCTTTGTTTCTTCAACCCTGTAACCTGTTAATTGTGCATAAAAAGGGGACTGATAATCTTGTTGCAGATGCGCTATCTCGTGTAAGCGGACACTTAACTGCGAGCAGTTCGGTTTCTTTTGGTGGTGAGGTGTTATGGGCTTACCCGTATTCTCTCTTTCCCTCTCTCTGCCTGTTCCTTTCCTGTCCTACAGGGGGCGCTATGATATGATGAGGCCCTTTTTCCTGGAAGGTCATAAAGGTCAGCAAGAGGAGTCCAAAGAGAGGAGAGGAGAGATATTTTTGTGCTGGTCCCTCGGGAAATGTGAGACAGGAGGCGGAGGGGACACCGAGGGGACCCAACCCCTGCACAGGTGTCCTCTCCCTCTGCCGGGATTTGCCATGATGGGAGGCCCGTTGGGGCTTCACTTCGGAGGGTGAAGCTGGGGAAGGTCTCAGGGTGAGTCCCAACGGATCCCACTTCAGCTCCTCCTTCTCCGACAACTCAAGGGGTGCTGGAACGGGACTTGGAGTCGCGGGGACTGGAGCCAGGATGGGAAATGGAACCACGACATCGGGGAACTGGAGCCGGGACCAGAACCATGGGGACTGGAGCCAGGGATACAGGAACTGGAGCCGGGGATCCCGGGGATAGGATCTTGGCACATTCCTGCTGGATCTTAACGCCCCACCATACAAGCACACTGCACGAAAAAATTGAGGAAACAAGCTAATAACACAGATAATAGCAGTAACAGCTCCAACAGGCTACACCAGGGTTTGGCAACCTTTAATGTTCAAAGAGCCATTTGGACCCGGTTTCCACAAAAGAGAAAACAGCAAAAACAAAACAAAAGAGCAAATCCTTTTTTATATCTAAAATGAAGATAACAATGCATATATTGTTTTTTTTCTTTATATGCTATGTATAAAAAAACTAGGGTAGTGTGTTGCTTATGAAATTTTATTTATGCATAGAAAACATTTTGAACTCTGTAAAAAAACATGCTGAGTTGAGGGTATCCTTCAAGTGAAATAAAAAGCCAAATTTAAAGTATCTATGCAGCAAACCAAAATTGCCGCATTGCGTAATCCTTTCATCGCTTGTAGGCTACCGCAGCGTTGACCTGAATTTAAAAAATAATACAATGCACAATTTCACTGAACAATGTAAAATACATATTTGCAAAATATCTGATTAAAATATGTATTTTACCAGGTTAATGAGACTTTTGCTCCTGAACCTCAGCGCACATCGTCTGCAAATCCGGGCTGTAAGATGTCACCTTCATCTATACACCAGATTGTATGCTGTCGTATGTGAGGCGTGAGCGACGGATATTTTTCAGCAAAGGCTGTGTGTTTGTTCTGAAATGTCTTGCAACATTTGACCTTTTATTGTTGGCCAATTTCTCATCACATATTAAGCATACTGGTCAGCCAGTCTCGTCAGAGGTGAATGCAAATGAATCTGCCCAGGCATCATTATATGTTCTTACGATATATTTCTTTTCTTATATTTATCCATGCTTAGCCTACATGGGGTCAAAAAGCTTGATAAATGCACGGCAGTTTGGCGGGCATATACCGACTGTTGTCACGCATATCTTGAGTGACAAAAAATTTAATTGTATTTTTGTCACGCCCGATCGTCCGATCCTTCCGTGTGCCATGCCCCCCTCGTTCCCGACTCTCCGTTTCCCGGATCCTTATTTCCCGATCCCTGCTCGTCCCTGCTGCATGACAATTTTAATGTTACAAGATCATAATAATTTTCAAATTTCGAACTACAATTATTTTTTAAACCCTTTAAAAAAGGGTTGGCGACCCCTGGGCTGCACATATATACATGTAGGTGGAAAAACGATAGCGACATACATTCAGCATTAGACTCTAAAATCATCTGCTATGTTTGTGTATATGCAGTGGATCATAAACTATATAATGCTTTTCTGTTTCAGTTTTTATATATGTATATATATATAAGCCTAAAGTCAAAAGGATAGAAAAACACCCCAAAACGTATAGGGTTCAATGGGTTAACACAGTACTGTGTCTGGGTGTAAAACATCCTGCTTCAAAGGTCAAATGCAACCAATAAGGTGCATCAAATTTGAAAAAATGCTACATTTATACAGTAGCATTTATCCAGAAATTTTAGGAAAAACATTCATGGTTCAAATTATACTGTGACACAAATTCTAGGCCATACTGCCGAGCCTCAAGTAGTGCCTATGCTCCACATTTATAGTGTGTTGTATTATGTAGACTGAAACATAAGTCTGTTTCTGATGTTGACTTGGTCTAACTCTGCCTTGCACTTGGTCTTGTCTCAGTCTCGCCCTGTTTTGGTCTTGGTCTTGTCTCAGTCGCCCTGTCCCGGTCTTGTCTCAATATACTCTTGTCTCGGTTTAGGTGGTCTTCGCTATGAGGCGGCGCTTCTCTCATGAATACTGATGAGTTTTCAAGTTCACTGGCCAATCAGGTAGCGCTTCTCCCCCAAACATATGATAACCTTACAGTTAACTCTCCTTTTACAATCTGCACACAACTGACACAATATACGAGTACCCAAAAAAAGTTAAAGTTAAGTACAAAACAAAGTTAAAGTTCGTTAAACTTGAAGTAAACAACGCGATTCACTTTTTGGACGAAAATAAAAATAAAGTATCAAAGTGCCTATGGCTTCCGGAAGTTGACATCACTCGTGGGCAAGGTGACACGTAAGGATGTGCATATCATTTAATTTTTAAAGTAAACGAGTCTTGCAAATGCTGTGTGATGATACTGAGTGGCTTGGTCATACATTGATAATTAGTACCTTTTCTTTCACGTGGTACTCCACTGCAACTTAGGTCATACGGATTGCAGCATTAAAAGTGGACAAACTGCCAGTTTTTGAAAAACTACCTGGATGCCTGGACGGGGGCTCAAAATGAGGACCTGTCTGGGGAAACTGGGACTTATGGTAACTCTACCAATAGTGATTATTACAATGTGGCAAACAACACCGCCGATCCCAAGTGAAAGTCATGAACATTAATGTTTTTGGAAGTTAATCCTGTTTTGTGTCTGACTTCCAGCCAAGTCTGAAATATGTGACTACAAGTCTATCCATCCAATCATCGCTGCTTAAGCAAAAATTACAGTATGAAGCACAGTATCCCGGAAGGCGCGAAAAACACTTAACATGTTATAAGCTTTTGTGTATTCTCCATTTAGACAAAGCGTACCCGAATCTTACATAGACTTCCATTGAAGCATGGCATCAGTGGGCATCTATCTGCTGTATTTATACTGGTAAATGTATATGCTGTCAAAAGCAGCTTCCATGAAATTATTTTTTCGGGGGTTGGGCTTGGTCCCTTAACTCCAGTGAAAGGAACGCTTAATTAGAAGCTGAGCCGGTCCTTGTCGTAACTCCGCATGTGCGCCTTAGAGGCTGAGCCGGTATTCACCATAACTCAACTTGGGCAGTTTCATCGGGTCTCGGAGAAACGGGGTCGAGTCAGAGGCTGCAAGAGAGTGTTAGAAATATACCCAGTCTACGGGAAACATGCAGAGGTTAGCAAAGTCAGACAGCCAAGAAGTAATCAAAACACAGTTTATTCACAATTACAAGACATATCAATTTAACCAAATATAACATTAATATAATTTTAACATGGGGGCACAATTCCTAAACTATACCATCCAATCAAAAACAATACAACAATTACATACAAGTCATTGAAGACTAAATTTATTGACAGAATATTGTGATTGATTATTTTAGGAACTGTTTGATCTTGTGTGTGTGTCCTGGAGAACATGCTGATCTTATCAATTCTCAGATCCTCAGCCAATCGAATTACTTTAGGAGGAATGTGAGAATTCCTTTGTTCTACCAGGTGATAAGATCCTCCACTTTGGTGGGTTTACTCTTACTTTCTATATTTCTCTTATGTGAGAACATACTGCGTTAAGGTTGAGAGTATTGTGCCCGTCGTACTCTGACCATTCAAACGAGACCAAACATGGGTGTATGTGCCCCTAATGTTAGTCTGGGGTAATACCTCCTGTGTTAGTGTGAGTTAGTGAGTGTAGGATGCATCTGTGTCTTCAGGCAGCCAGACCTTGTCGCTGAAATTTGGCTGCGGGGTTCTGGCCGCCCAGTGGGGGTGAGGTGTCCCTTTTTATGTAGTGATTGGGTGACTTGGGTCACGTCTTGTCAAAGCCAGTGGACCTTTGCCTTAGGACATTGGGTGGAACATTGCAGGCTTCCCAAAGCTCAGACCAACTGGGCCTGTCGCCTTACATGGACATGGATGAGCGAGTCTGGTGTGGAGGAACTTGACTGGCCTGCACAGAGCCCTGACCTCAACCCAACAGAACACCTTTGGGATAAATTAGAGTGCCTGACCTCACATATGCTCTCCTGGAAGGATGGTCAAAAATTGTTATAAACACACTCCTAAACCTTGTGGACAGCCTTCCAGAAGAGTTGAAGCTGTTATAGCTGCAAAGGGTGGGCCAACTCCGTATTAAAGCCTACGTTTTAAGAATAGCATGTCATTAAAGTTCACGTGTGCGTTAAGGCAATACTTTTAGCAATATACACTATGTATGTCGAAATGGGCAATTCTTGTTTGATTTCGTGTGTTGTGTATAGATTTATATAATACCTCTGTACTTAAAAATAAAGTAATCTGAGTCTTTATATGAATGTTTAATATGCACGTTTGGTCTTACTTCTGCATTTCAATTTACTGATAACAGAAACCATAAAACAAAAAATGCAGAGGAAGGGGATTTTTTGTTTAGTTCAGCAGTATGGGGACCTCATCGTATATAAGAAGGACCGGAGTCGAAAATAAGATCTTATGGAAGTGACAGACTGAACGGGAACAAAATCATGATAAATCAGATCAACCCTCTGTTTGAACTAGAAATGAAATTGAAGAAATCTGATCACTTTGAGTTTGAAAACAGCAGTAAGTGGCATTAAGATTTAGATATGATTAACTTTGATTAATTCTAAAGCTTATAAATAAGAAATCATGGTTAGACACTGGGAAGAAGTATTTGAAATGTAATCATTATTATACAGGGAGTTTCATATCTGTGCATTAACATTAACCTTAATTTAGCAGTTGACCAAATCAGAACAGAAGAAGAAGGTAAATACATTTCAAATTTCAGATCATGAGAAAAGTGTAAGATTGTGATGCAAACTATACCTTGGATAAATCCTTTTTTCCCCCCAGATTTTCAAATGGAAAAGGAAAGAGGCAGTAGGAAATGCCTGTATGTGGCCATGGCATATCTCATTCTTCTGACTGGTCTCAGTGCATACCTTACCTACAAAGGTACCGAGTAATACATTTGTTAGTTCATAATATTTGTAAATGTGTGTGCATACTGTATCTAAAATTAAAAACTTGGCTTCAGTATGCCAAGCAACCAGCCTCACTCACATGGCTGTCTTTGTGATTGTGGAACATTGTGTTTGTCACAATAACTTTTCTATTTCTGCGTACCGTTAATTTCACCTTCTTAATAATAAATGAATGCAGTGTTCTCAGTGCATTTAGGTAGTTTGTATATTATAAAAAAAGGGCTAGATAGGAAATGACGAAGTGGTTAGACATGCAAAGTGTACAGTGGTGTTGCTTAGAAATTGGTAATCCATCCATCCATCCATTTTCCAAACCGCTTATCCTTACTGGGTCGCGGGGGGTCCGGAGCCTATCCCGGAAGCAATGGGCACAAGGCAGGAAACAACCCAGGATGGGGGGCCAGCCCATCGCAGGAAATTGGTAATATATAGACTTTTATGTTGCCAATCAAGCTTGCAGATTGCTGTGGTCTGAGGTTAGGGATGCCCAAGTATTATCTGCAAATTTTCACATTTCACATTGCGGGGCAATTATGAAATGGTTACTCTGTGTGTGTGCGTGCATGCGTCTGAGGTCCAGATATACCTTGTGCACACAGTTTCCTGGTCCTCATAAGGGAAAACTCTATTATATAAAAATCCGTGACTGCAATGAGAAAACTAAAAATGCAAAAACTGTCGTATTTTGTTTTGTTACTTAAGGTTATGGTTAGTGCTGGGTAGGGGTTAAGATTGTCATAGTTAGTATTAGCATTTTTACCATAGAAATGAATGAGTGGTCCCCAAAAATATATGATTACAGTGTGTGTGTGCGTCTGTGTGTGTGTACACACACTATATGGGGAAACGTATTGGGACACACCTCTTAATCAATGAATTCAGCTGTTTCATTCAGACCCATTGCAACAGATGTATAAAATCAAGCACCTAGCCATGCAGTCAAGTTTACGGACATTTGTGAAAGAACAGGTTGTTCTGAAGAGCTCATTGAAGTGTGGTACTGTCTTGTATTACCTTATTACAAAGGATGCCACCTTTGTACTAAACCAGTTTGTGAAGTTTCTTTCCTGCTAGATACTTCACGGTGAACTGTAAGTGGTATTATGGCAAAATAGAAACGTTCGGGAATAACTGAAACTGAGCCACAAAGTGAAAGACCATGTAAAGTAATACAATGGGGTCACTGAGTGCTGAGACGCATAGTGTGTAAAAGTCACCAATGCTCTGTTAACTGCAGAGTTCCGAACTTCCTCTGGCATTGACTTCAGCATGAAAAATGTGTGCTAGGAGCTTCATGGTATGGTGTTCCATGGCTAAGCAGCTGTATGCAAGCCTCAAAATGCCAAGCGTTGGATGGACTGGTGTAAAGCATGCTGCCAGTGGACACTGGAGCAGTGGAAATGTATTCAGTGGCGTGACAAATCATTCATCTCTGTCTGGCAGTCTGGAATGGAATGTCAATACCCAATACTTTTGTCCAAATATTGCATGTAGCATATGTGGACTATGCATCTACTTTAGTTATTCGCTTCAGCCATAATTTTTCTCTTTCACCAGTGTTCGCCCTGCAAGATGAAATCCATTCCTGTAAACACCAGCAAAATGGTACTTTGGAATTTGTTAGTCTACGTCAGGGAGGCCATCAGGAAGTTCTGTCTATGCTGAAAAATACCACACTGGAGGCATCTGCACTACGTAGAGACATGGAGGAGCTGAATACTTTGGTCAAAGGAGAGGGAGGGATAAGATTGCTGCAAGAGCAGCTGAATCTTGTCAATATCAGCACCAGGCTCCTGCAGAGCCAACTGGACAATCTGAGTGTTAGACCAGGTAAGACGTGCTTTTGGCCAACATAGTGATCTTCAAGGATCTCTGAATTGGCTAATGTTCAGCTAATATGGTCCTTTGTATACTTTTTTTCAAATAATCTTAGCAGATAACTAATTTAAAATTATTATAAATTAAACGCATCCCGGCTTTGACCCTGATGTCGCCTTGGAAAATCTTTCTGGCCATCCCTGTGACAATAACCATCATGGTTAAACCTTAGAATAGTATCTAAGTCTTCGATTCCTCAAAATAGCCAGCAGTTTGCCGTGATAACAGCTTTACAAACATGAGGTATTTAGTTAACGTTTCAGCTGTTAATCACCTGAGATATTTTCCAAACTGTTCTGCAAGAGTTGCCCGAAGATGTTGGGTGCTTGTGGTTTGCTTTGACTGTTCTTCCTACTGTAGGTTGTCCCACACACATTCAGTGGGATCTGGAGACTAGGCTGGCCAGGTCATTCTTTTCCAGATACTTACTTATTGAGCTGTATTTGGGTCATTGTCTTACTAAAAGATGATGGACTGCCCAGTCAGCCAGAATCCTGATTGAATGGCATGCCTTTGAATAATGCCATGAAAGCCATGCCCACCGAAATATCCATGGATTTGATAAAGATCACACCCTCTCTCAAAAACTATGCATATTTTGATCAGCTGTGATCATTGCAGATGTACCTGGACCTAGAGGACCAAAAGGAGATACTGGAGAAGCAGGTGCATCTTCACCTCTTTTATTTTTGTTCACATCGTACTACATATATTTTAGGGGCTTATACTATGAACAAATGAACAAGTTGATGTGTTGTGGAAAACTTGAACAATTAAATTATTTGTCTCCTGGACTGCAGTGTGCTTGAAATGTAAAATGACTTTGACCATGATCTTGAGTTTGAGCTTGGTAGTAAAGCCTGTATTTCACCTTAGATATTAAGTTATGTCTTTTTGTTCGAGGTGCACGTGGTTCAAAAGGGGAGCAAGGTATCAAAGGAAATGCAGGCCTTCTGGGGATTCCGGGCATGAAGGGAGAGAAGGGTCAAAAAGGAGAACAGGAGATCCTAGGTGAGTTTTTGTCATGTGATATATGTTAGATGATGATACAAAGGAGCACCAACTCATATTTTATTCTCCTTTCTTCACTCTAAAAAGCATAATTATTTATTCAGATAAACATTTACAACAATATTCTACAATTATAACAATTATTAGTATTTAGCCTGCCTTGACAATTACTTGACAAATCACTCTATCTTGCTTGATTAGATTTAACAATAACAATTCTCAAATATTCTCAATATTTAACACCATCAACCTCAATTCACACATTTTATGAGCAAAAATGAGCAATATGATGTTGTGATGATAACCTGAAGATATCATATGCAAGTTCTAGAATAAGGATATGCATTAATTGGAATTGCAAATTGAAATACGTAAATGTGAATTAGTTAAAAATATCAACTTTGGAAGAGCAGTGTGTTTCAAAAGTGGTACAAGAGAACTTCACAGTGCAGGGTGTCATTTTCCGGTTGTGTTGTGCCATGAAGTTGCAAATGTACATTGCTAGGTGCATGGAGCAATTTCTGCAAAAAAACTGGAAACTGATAACAGAAAACAGGCAATGGTCTGCAAACCAGGGGGGGAAATCATTCTTTATTTCATTTAACTTTATTACTCATTTACAATGAATGGACAATTATTGTACAAACCTTATAGTTGAATTATTCGGGTACTTTCATAACACAGAGGAAAGTTTTCCCCTAGAGTATTCTGGGGTGCTCATTTTCATAGATCAGAGGTCTCCTCCAACCTTTTTTACAGTGCCAGCTACTTGTTAAAATATACACTGCTCAAAACTTCTGGGATACTGATCTGGTCAGTTAAGTAGCAGAGGGGGTTGATCAGTTTCAGCTGCTTTGGTGTTAAGGAAATTAATAACCGGTGCACTAGAAGCGCAACAATGAGACGACCCCTAAAACAGGAATGGTTTAACAGGTGGAGGCCACTGACATTTTTCCCTCCTCATCTATCCTGGTTGTTATTTCACTAGTTTTGCATTTAGCTACGGTCAGTATCACTACTGGTACCATGAGGCAATACCTGGACCCTACAGAGGTTGCACAGGTAGTCCAACTCCACCAGGATGGCACATCAATACATGCCATTGCCAGAAGGTTTCCTGTGTCTCCCAGCACAGTCTCAAGGGTATGGAGGAGATTCCAGGAGACAGGCAGTTACTCTAAGAGGGCAAGACAGGGCCATAGAAGGTCCTTAACCCATCAGCAGGGCCGGTATCTGCTCCTTTGTGCAAGGAGGAACAGGATGAGCACTGCCAGAGCCCTACAAAATGACCTCCAGCAGGCCA
>JAODJX010000001.1:32617572-32648441 GCA_026776945.1 Isichthys henryi
CTTTAACATTCAATGTCATCATACAATAACACAGTTACATTTTGTGTGTGTGTATTATATTTATATTACATTGTGGGGACCAAATGTAATAAAAACCTGTTATTCTGTTGAATGCAATAAAAAACAATGAAAAATGGTGAAAGTCTTGTATTTAGTGTGGTCACTTATGGTTTAGATTAGGGCTGGGTGGAGGTTATGGTTGTCATGTTGGGATTAGAGTTTTCCCCATAGAAATGAATGGTCCCCACAAAGATATAATTACAATCCTGTGTGTGTGTGTGTGTGTGTGTGTGTGTGCGTGTGTTTGTGTGTGTCTGTGTGTGTAAAAAAAATACTGGTCTTACCATCTATCCATCTCCAGTCCCACAGCAACACCCTCTAATCAGACTTCCAGGAGTGAGAGAGCGGAGAGAGAGGACAAACTCTGGTGACAGACATCTTATTGTTTTATTAGTCAGGCCTACAAGGGACACCAGTGTCTGTCAAGTCATCACAGAAGTGTCAAAGAGTGGTATAAAACACACCTGACTCCATTTCTGCTGAAGGCTTGGCAAACAAATGGAGTGAGGGACAACAAATGAGTTTGTACATTTATTGTGCTTTTCTCTCATCACAGTAAAAGCTGCTGCATCTAATTTAGTGGATGGACGGGACACTTTGACTGCTCTGAGATGGCTGTTGTAAACAACAGCCTATTTGCCCATTTTTAGAATGGCAGCTAGGGAAAGAACTGAGATAGTCGCTGTCTAAAAGGTAACCAATGGAACTCATAAAAACCAGCCCCATTTTCTAAGTAAAAATATGCCACCAAAATGATATGTGCCTTCAAAATTAAAATGTCAAACACCTATGAAAGAAGGGCTTTGCAGAACATTATAATAAAGAACATTATAAGAAATTAAAAGGTTCACATAAATTTGCCATCTTCCATGATGTGTTTCATAGTCAAGGATAATTACTTCTTGTTACAATTTATTATATGAAACTATTACTTCCATATAATAATAGGAAACATACTTAATTATCTGTATACTTAATTATTTGTAATTACCCACACAAGTGCAAAGAGAGCATGCAAACCAAGGGCATATGTTTGAGTATAAATCATAGGGAAATGTCCCTGCCAATATTGTGGGAGTACCATGTGCTTAGGGGACGAGGGTTCAGTGCTGAATGTAAAAACCAAACAAATATGATTGATGCAACTTCCACACCCAAAATCTTGGGGTTTAAGACCACCATTCCTGAAGATTTCATTCAGAGGCTGCCTATCCCCGAAGAAAAGTTGGGTCACCGTGTACAGACCCCACACTCCCCCCACCCCCACACACACAATTAAGAGACACCAGTTTATCTGAACAGCATCTCTTTGGATTGAGGATTATCCCCCTGCCCACACATTCACACACACACATGGAATCTCCACGCACAGAAAGGGTGGGACCAATACACAGTTTCTGAGATGTCTGGCCACAATGATATCCAGGGGCTTACCATGCCTCACTAAGAGGAACAAGCAATATAAAACATATAACATATGTGTGTAAATGACCATTCAAACATTATAGCAGAAAAACTATTTTAAAAATGCGTAAGTGGTTGTAGCTATCATTTATTTATAGATCTAACAAATTTTGTACTAGGATTGAGGATATTTTTTTTTCTTTTTGACTGTCTAAAAGTATCTTTGTCTCACATATGCTTACAGATGGAACTTCTAACCTCAGCCATTGACGGACTTGAAATAGAGGACAAACAAATGTGTTCAATGGTGTTGACATCAGACCCCTGATCAGTCTGAGTAAGGGTTTAATTAATTGTCATACCTATATATTTAATGCCATTTTCTATTATTCCACAATATTTCAGTGCCATTAAAATCTCTGATCCTAGAGACTTGTTTTCATATGGTCATAGAACATTGGGGCTAAATTGTTATAGTGCAGTATGACTTTTGAATGTTAACGCTGCAGCACTAGCCTTTAATTGTTGGAAAACTGACGTATAGCCCGACAGCTTCAGGTCAAAGGAGGTCCTCATGAAATGGAGGGACAGATGGTGGGTTCCTGAGTTCTGCCTCCATGGTGTTGACCGTCTCCTCGCGCCTGTCATGCAGCTGACAGCACATGGGCTGGTCAGTGACCGCTGAGCGAGCACGTTCCACCACCCAGAGGCCTGGGGCAGAGGCAAGTGACACCCACCCCATCGGGAAATAAAGAGCTTGCACATAATGACCACACAGTTCAGGACCTTCATAGAGGGACAGACATTTTTTTCTGCATTTATGTTCAGGATGCTTGTTATAGTGACGTTAAATGTGTTAAAGTGTAAATGAACTAAACTTTTGATTTTCAGAAAGAAAAAGTTGCTTTTGGAGAAATATGCATCAATACCACCATAACAGTTTACATGGCTTTAACCTTAATAATCAGTGCCCCCCCACGGGTCAAAAGCAATAAAAGTATGTTTATCTGCAGTGAATATGGTTGAGGGACATCCAGATAAGGTGGCAGAGAAAATGAAAGTCACAATAAAAAATATATTTCCAACTTGATGATAAAACTAATGAAACAATTCTTTTATAGAATCAATAAAGTCACGCATTTTAAGCTGTAAAATAGCTATTTGTTTGCCAACATTTTGACATACTGTACCATTTACTTTTTGAAATTGTGATATAGAATTTACAAATGCAAACTCCGATTATTAATAGCTAATGTATGAAAGAGTTAACAGGTATACAGAGAAGATCATTACTACTCATGTTGCTTTTCCACTGGCATTCAGGAACCAAGCTGTACCTCAGCTGTACCATGAAGAGAAACTAGTTCCAGCATGGTTGTAGCTCGCTTTGGTTTTCCACTGCAGAAGATATTGTTGGGTTTGGAGGGCGACAGTGACATAAAAACGAAGAGATGCTTGTTTAGTGTTCACACGATGTGCATCGTGATTTACAATATCCTAATTTTCTAGCACATCTGTGAGAACCGCTGTGTTATGCAAGCATCCAACACTAGCAGGAATAGCATTCACTTGCGTAAATTTGCATTATGAATCCATTCCATTTTGTAGTTATATGGTACTTTTTAAAGTAGGAAGTTGGAAATTTTCATGTTCTGAGTTATCAGGAATGCATCAATACATCGAGATGTACAAATAATGAATAAATTACAGAATATGCCCTTTTTCTTTCAAATAATCCATGTGCAGAATCCATGTATCTCCATGCATTTAGACTAATCAGATGGTGCTGATGCATCCAGCTCATTTTGGTCACGCTTTCAATCCTGATAGTAAGCAGGACCATGTCAGCATGGTTACAGCTCAGGTACGGCTCGTATACTTTACAATGGAAAACCACCCCTTTGCAGTACGGCTTGGGCATGACTCAGGTCTTGGTGGCAGTGGAAAAGAGTCAGTAGTATTGATGCAGTGTCTCAGTGGATGGCCCTGTGGTCTCATACCTCCAGGCCTGTGGGCTTTGATTCTGGTCCCCAATTTTGAGAGGCAGTCCAGTCCATCCCTGTCCTGGGCTACAGAAAAACTGAGAGACCCAGCATACCATTCACCTGATTCTTACTAAGCTCATTGCTGGGGATGACATTGAAGCGTACCTCTCTGTATTTGTATTTGAGAGGATTCAAGAGAGAATGGTGGCTTGCACCTAGTCTAGGACTGAATCCTGGTGCCTGTCTTACAGGGGAAGCACATACTGTCTACAGCTTGCTGTCCTGGCTGGCCTCCCAAGATTATGACACCTTCAAAGGCTGAGTCGCACTCACATATCTGTAGCACTCCAGTTCCATAGATAGACCCTAGTGATGAGTGCAAATGGAGCGCCATACATCAAGTTAAAAAAACAGTGCCCCTGGACTGCTTCTTGCAGTCCCTTTCCCTGTGCCAAACGGTGGCTTGCCAGGCAAACGACCAACCCTTACCAAAAATAGGCCATGCCAAGGACTGAGCCATCGCCATGATCTTGTTCCCTAAAAGACAAGCCAAAGACAAGACAAACTGCTAGCAACCCTGCAACAGTGACCAATGACTGCAACAATGACAAGGACCCAAGAAAGACCATTGTGAGGAGCCTTGGCAGACGCAGAACCACATATTTCTGCTGGAAGAACCCATACTCCTCTACCCCAGTGTGTGCCCTGGCCCAAAGCCTATGTAACTAGCTCTGGAATGAAGATGGTTCACATCGTCATGGTTCAGGTCACCCGGCCTTACTCCATTCTAGGAGAATCATTAACCTAGCCTGACCCTCCTGCCACACAGAGGGAGGGCTCCCTTCTCTGTCTGCATGGGGTGTAAGAACCATCCCTGCTGCTACAGTACACTTTGCAGGCCCCCTAGGACAGTGGCTTGTCACAATTACCAGTGCCACTTCTGCTAGGGTGTGACTGGCCTGGCTTTGAGGATCCAACAGAGAGTCCCTGCAGTGTAGCCATGGAGAACCCCAACCAATATGTCATGCCAAGCCCCCAGAGCTCCTGGCTCAAGTGGAGAATTGGGAGACTGACCAGAAATGTGAAGCCCTTCCACTGCTGATACCACAGACTTGGTATCACAGAGACAAACATCTAGTTAAATTTTGATATAACCAATAAAATGGAGTGACAAATAGATGGATACATTCACTGCTGAACTTGGTCAAGAGACAGTAGCTAGTACAGACACTCCTCTACTTAAGAACTTTCAGACATACGAATGAAGACGACTGTAAGTCCAAATCATGTTCCTTAGGCTCCCGTTTCCTGTCTGCAGCATAAAAAAAAAATTCTGCACACTAATTCCGCCTAGTACAACTTCTGGCCGCTACTCCCGCCGCGCAGCAGAGTAGTGTGCGTACTCCCAGCATCCCAGTTCTTTGTACTTGCGTATACCCTTAAAATGATGTTGAATAACGACTTACAAACATTTCAAGATACGAATGGCCGTTCGGAACGTAACACAATCGTATGTAGACGAGCGTCTGTACTAAATGAAATTGCCCATAGCCTATGGCTTTTATTGTCAGCTAAAATCAAGTAATTTTTTTCAAGCTTTCAAGTTTCTAAATTGAAATGGGATTGAACATCAAATGCATTAAAGAATGAAACATACTGAACTTTGACATCCTGTCCATAAAAAATCACAATTAGAAATCGGGACAAGATGCACATTTACTGTGAGCCAACTCCAACTCTAAAAGACCAAGATTTTGTGCTAAAAAGGTAAATATAACTCTTACTGAATTCCCTCACATAACTGTGCAAGAGAGAGTCACTGGTTCTAAATTCCACAGGCAGAAATTATGCTTTATTTCCCATTTGCAGGTACAGTGCAATGCTTTTTTGCACATCCCATCTTGTGCTCCTATGAGATACACAGACATATATACAGTTGAAACTGAAGTTTTGGGTGGGTCAATTATCCAGTATCCTGGGAGCACTTCAGGGGGTTAAGCATGGCTTAGAGGCCCAACAGAAATGTGACTATTCTGCTGAGGATATTATTCAAACCAGAAATCTTGTGATTACAAACATAATGCCCTCACCCACTGAACCACACACCGCCCCTTATCTTTGTAATCATTACCACATCCAATGAGACAGAAACACAACTTTGCGTGGAATGTGGTAGCAATGAGGAATACAACCCTTACTGGACTGTCTGATGTTGCTATACCTTGCAAATGTAACCTAGTGGCTGGAACATCACTTCCCATTTGCCAAGGTGAAAACTGGAAGTTTTCTTAAAAAGCTGAAGTACTGTACGGTCATGTTAAGACATCATTAACTATACGTAGGTCTACTCCTTACAAAAAAGCACAATGAAGGTTGCCGTGATTCAGGACTAATTACCTCTGAATACTTTCCTTAGTTTTAAAAAGAACACAGCTTAATATGTAATAATGGTACTTTTTCCTGAGGATACATTTAATAAAATAAAAAGAATAATATAGTTAAATACTAAGAAAAATAAGAAAGTAATAAATGAATACATAAATAAATAAATCTACAATGCATGTTACCTCTATGCTTCCTCTATATTTTTGTGTATAACTTGGTATTTGTTAAGATTTAAATGAATCACTGATTTAATACAGGCAAGCCAATAAATAAAAATAACAAAAAAAACTCCAACAAAATCATTTTATTTGAACACTTTATGGACAATACTGTAATAACGCAGACAATCTACCTGACGTATCAGTCACATTGACTACACATGAGGTATTAGGCTATACATAAAAATATCCATCTCCTTGTTTTTACATTTGTATAATTAGTTCCTATATTTTGCATATGTTGCTTTTTCGTTTTCACACCACATTATACCAAAACAAAAATTACAACATCCAAACATATTGATTTCAAAACGATGTCTTTGCATGTACCAGTGGACAAGAAACGCATGTGATGTGTTACTGTCCCCAAAAAGTAGAATTCTGTACACAGATAATAGCCTAGATATAAATCATTTTGTTCACGAGCACATTAACTTGTAAGAGTCTGAGATAGCATCAGTCAGGATACAAAATGAAGCCCGAAAACGTGCTGTACTTGTTATTGTTGCCTCCGTGAGCTTTGCCACCATCCAGTTTGATGTATATTTCGTCCCCAGAGTCCAGATGCAGGACAACGCTGTTACTAGCGTAATCATAGTTTTGATCAGCGTCCTGGGCAATGGCACTAGCACGGACCTGTGAAATCAAACTCAGTTTTTTTTAAAATGCATGGTGGGGTTACATTTTCAATTATAAAATCGGCAAGACGCGAATGCTAAATATTTCAAAGTAATCTGGAGCCTTGCATATGATAACCCATGAAAAATGACTGCAGTTTCGAGGTGCTGATCAAATATTCAAATGAACAGTTTCCTATAGTGACATATTTTCCGCTAAACGCCCTTCATGGAAATGTTTCAGAAAGAATTGTAACATGGAAATGTTCAACGGAATTAACCCAGCTTTTAAAATGTTAGTAGGTTTATCTTAATCTTTTTCATTCAAAACCTGAACTTGAAAAGTCTTAAAGTACAAAGGAAATTAAAGTTAATGTAGGCAATATTCCACATTTCTTAGTTTGGATTTGGGCTTGGGAACTGATGGTACAAATTATTATCATCCATCCATCCATCCATCCATCCATTTTCTAAACCGCTTATCCTACTGGGTCGCGGGGGGTCCGGAGCCTATCCCGGAGGCAATGGGCACGAGGCAGGGAACAACCCAGGATGGGGGGCCAGCCCATCGCAGGGCACACTCACACACCATACACGCAATTTAGCAAGTGTTTTTGGACTATGGGTGGAAACCGGAGTACCCGGAGGAAACCCCACGACGACATGGGGAGAACATGCAAACTCCGCACACATGTGAGCCATTCGAGACTCGAATAGAATATACATATAAACATAAAAATAAAAATAACATATTATTATTATTATAATTATTATTATTACTACTACTACTACTACTACTACTACTGCTGCTAAAGTTACGCATCCAGTCGCGATACACTTTTGGCAAGAATGAGCATGAACAGTTACCTGTCCGTTTTTGCAAAGGTCTGCCCACATGCTGGTCCCATCGCCTCCTCTCATTAAAACGTGGTATGTGAAGAAATAAATCCCAGGCACCTGGCAAGTGAACTTTCCGGTGGACGAGTCGTAATGGTTTCCCAGATTTGTTACTACATCGTCGAATTTGAGAACTTCATAACCTTCGTGAGGGTTCTTCAGACCGACATAAAAAGCTATTTTTGTTCCGAACACTGTTGCACTAACGTCCCCCGTTTCCGTCTTCGCTGTCCCCGAGGTTAGACCTGTAAACCCTGGCTTCCCCGATTCGCCTCTCTCTCCCGGTGGTCCTTTTGGACCGGGCGGACCCTGCTCGCCAGGTGGACCCCGAGGTCCCGGTTTCCCCGGTCGCCCTGGTTCACCTCTAGTCCCCTGAACGAAGGTTGGCGGGATGGCACTCAGATCCTGCATCACCTCCATGGCAGTAGAGCTGGATTTAGGGTTGTATGGATCGCAGATCATTCGACAGGTTCCCATCATCTCATAATGAGCCGAAGTCTTTGAAGTTTCGAACAGGAGTAGTAATACTATAATGATAGCCAACACCATGACGATACCTACAGCTGCAACGAATGGCTTCCTCTGGACGAACCGAGGAGAAAGCGCTAGAAAGTCCGCTTTGCTTTGGGAAGTAATGGTGGAATGTTCAGTGCATCAAAATTCCAGTAGAAAGAAAGTGGATGAATGTAATGTATTGTGTTTTTCTTCCAAAAATTTAATTATTTTCAATGTAAACCCCTTCTGCCTTATGATGTATAAGATGCGCTACAAACGCCACATTTCAGAGAGAGAGAGAAAGAGAGAGAGAGAGAGAGAGAGAGAGAGAGAGAGGGAGAGAGAGACGTAGAATAATCTTGACATGACATAGCAGCGAAAGATGGTGATGCTGAGGCAAAAAAGAAGCGCTAAGGGATCGTATCCAGGTGAAGATAAAAGACACGCTCACGTAATAAGACCAGAGTAAAATTGTTGCAGATTAAGTTTGTTTAAATCGACCTAATTATAATTAATCTTTAATTTATACAGTGATGGGATTTAGCTTTTTATGTCATGTCTGCCCAAAACAGGAAGTTTATTTCTTGTTTATTATTCTAAAGAAATAACTGTTGTGTAAAATTAAATTTCAACCAATTTTCAGTTAACAAATTCAAAAATCTCAGAAGGTAAAATTACATACATGACCATTGTATGTTATATAAATCGAATATATGGCATTCAATTGATCTGGATCTAGATTATTGTTTTATTGAATTGTATTTCTGATTTCTCTAATTCTAATCAGGTATTGCCCCATACTATCTCAGCATGAATTTCTAATTTCATAATTATATATTTATTTTTCCAATATGTCTTTACATGATTGATGTTACTTATATTCCACGGTTAAAAATGGATATCAGTAATGAAAATCACTTTAAACTATACTGGGAAAATCATAGCAGGGAGGGTTGAGACTATATGATGTAAAATTTATGATCACATAAATCTGGTCGCAGGCGTCACATGCCGTCCCAATGAAGGAAGGTATTTTTGCTCTTCTAACTAAAATAATTTGTCAGGTGAAGAAGATTTTTTGAAATTATATCTAAGATGTGTGCATTTCTGCCCAAGGAAGGGGAAATTTAATCAGTAGCAGAAATTAATAACTGAAAATGTACTGTCTTCAATTATTTTGCAAAAAGTGCTGTGCTAAGGACTGACAAGATGTAGAAGGGGGTTTTATTTAAAATGAAATCAGACTAAAGCTGATTGCCTCAATTAATTTTGAACAGAAAGTTATACTGAAAAAAAGACCATAGAGGCACATACACCAGCTGAGTATCGTGTGCTGCCAGCCATGTGCTGCCTGGCACTCCCATCTCCTCCCTGACATGAACGTAATGAGCCTTGCCTGTTGCTCGCTGTGCAGTCATTAGACTTGTAC
Source organism: Isichthys henryi (assembly GCA_026776945.1). Lineage (NCBI taxonomy): Eukaryota > Metazoa > Chordata > Actinopteri > Osteoglossiformes > Mormyridae > Isichthys > Isichthys henryi. The sequence continues at coordinate 32,627,063 of JAODJX010000001.1, forward strand.
CTCCTCAGGCCCAGTTCAGTCATTGTCGTTACCCATGTTGCTGTCTGTGTCGGTGCCTGTGTGATCCCTGCTTCTTTGGCCTAATACCACCTTGTATTTGGTCCATGTCTTCCTCTGCCGTTAGTTTCCTGTTACACCCTGCATGGTCCTGTTTTGTTTGTCTTAGTAAAACCCCTTCATACTGTACCTGCTCCAAGGCTGCACCTGGGTTGTTCCTCTCTTCAAATGTGACACTGACATAGCAAAGGATAACACAGAGGTAGAGATATGAATGACTGAATGGCATTGGTGAAATGGCTGGTTCTAGTGATGAAGATTTTGAGCCTTGTCGCAATTGAATACTACAGCCAGACCCACATCTGAGTAAGTACGGTGAATATCATCTTCCAGAAATGGGCAAATGTTACCTTATTCATTCAACATTCCATACAGAAGCAGGTCTTGTCAGCAATCAGCAGATCACCATCTCCGGATTGTGACATTAATGAAGAGTCTCTGTTTTTCTTTGACAGCAGAGTGGCTGAAACCATCATGGTTTTGAGTGCCTCTGCTGATGCCACTGTGAAGGCCACTATCTGTCCAGAGGATATGACTGGGATACACACTTTGAAATAATTCCTGATCTGTTTCAGTCGACAAAAACATCTTTCTATTCTAATAACCTCAGAGCTTTGTGAGAGAGTATTCACAAAAATCAGGAGACATTTTGAGGAGAAACTGTCTTAGCCCAAGCAGTTGAACAGATCATATTTCTTAAACTTGATAATTCTTCAAGCTAACATGCATATTCCCTACAAATCATAACTGATAATGAAAGAATGAAAACTTTTCAATAAACAAACATAACTGTCAATGCCTCTTTCTAACAACACCTTATCAATGACTCTCAACACCACTACCTTAGTCAATAAGGCACAATGGGATCTCCATTTCTTGAGGAAGGAGTACAAGACTTCCACCCCCATCCTCACCACATTCTGCACTATAGAGAGAGTTCTGAGCAGCTGCATTACTGTCTGCTTTGGGTATTGCAAGTCCAAGAACACAAGTCTCTGCAGTCGATGCATGGAACAGGAAAAAAATCACTGGGAACTCCCTCCCCTGCATCAAGGACACTTTCTCCAAACACTGCACCCATAAAGCCTCCAGCAGTGTGAAGAACTAGCCCCACCCCCACACCCTTCCCATGGACTATCTATCCTGCTCCCCTCTGGCAGAAGGTACACGACCATCCAAAGCATTTCTGCCAGGTTCTGCAACAGCTTCTTCCCCAAAGCAGTGATACTAAATACAGTGCTGCCCATCTCACCTACTACCCATTCCTGAAATACTTCCCCCTACCCCCAACTGGCACTGGTCACATTAACTTATAAAGCCTTATGTTTCTCATTGATAAAGCCCGCCTGAATATACATTATATTCAATTTCTAAGCCAGCAATTACATAAGACCCAACAGAATGTCATGTTATGAAATAAATGTTTGAATATTTCTTTAAAAACACTACAGTCATTCTGTTTCTCCAAAACAGTGTTCCAGTGGTGTCACGCTGAATCTTTTAGGCAGATCATCTTGAAAAATGGTGCTTTATTAAGCAGCATTCGGCCACCAGGTGTCACTGTGATGTGACATTTCATGGCTTGGAAAGAATAATTTTTTCGATCTCCTAAAAGCCCCTTTGTTTGCTTACTTCTCTCCAGCCAGACAAGGGCATTCAGGCATACTTTTACAGTTTACTAGCAGTCTTTTCTAAAATTAGGATTCCAATGAACATTACAGAAAAACAACATATGTAATACCTCAGTATCTTGCTCTAGGAAACACTGCTGCACAGGAATGATTGGATCCGTTTTTTTTTCTGAAGGAACTATATTCTTCTGAATGTGAACACTAAAGTTCTAACAATAGATCTCTTTGGGTGACATTCTAATGAAGTGTCAGATAGGGCTTCCAAGCACATGTGCAGAAAGCAACAGAAATTTGAGACAAATCTCATTTGTTAATTTCTTGCGTTCTTATGCAAACAGGCAGTCACAAAGAACTGCCAGGTATGATTTTGACATAGATTAAGCATTTAAAAAATGTAAGGCAACAAACTATAGAGAATTTCAGAGGTAAGTACAGACGCTCCTCTACTTGCGAACGAGATACGTTCGTAACTTGAAATGTTCGTAAGTCATTATTCAACATCATTTTAAAGGTATATGCAAGTACAAAGAACTAGGATGCTGGGAGTACGCACGCTACGCTGCTGCGCGGTGGGAGTAGTAGCCAGAAGTCGTACTAGGCGGAATTGGCGAGCAGAAAAAAAAATGATGTTGCGGAAAGAAAACGGCAGCCCAATGAACACAATTTGGACTTACGATCCTCTTCGTTGGTATGTCTGAAAGTTCGTAAGTTGAAAGTTCGTAAGTAGAGGAGCGTCTGTATATGGTTCACAGTGGTCTTCAAATCCAAATGCATCCCTACAGAAGCAACAACAAACGTAGGTCCAAAATAGCCTGAATCTGTCACCAATCAAGTTCAAGAATCCAAGTTTCCACAGATTTAAAAAAAATAAAAATTAAAAAGTGCCATGTACTCTGCAAACTCCAATAATGCCCAATGAGCAGGTGACTGTCTGCAGATGTGTTCATGGGGTCACTGTCATGCCCCGCTCGTCCGATCCTCCTGTGTGCCGCGCCCCCTGGTTACCCACGTGTGATTCCCCGATTGTCTCCAGCTTTGTCTGATTGCTTTGCTTTAGTCCTGTTGTATTTAAGTCCTGGTCTGACTTGTTTCCCCTGTCCGTCATTGTGGTTTGGTGGATGTACTTGTGTGCCTTCTGTTTCCGGCTCCCCGTAGCCAGATTAAAACCCCAGTTACCCCGAATTCGCTTGTCTGCTTGATCTTTGGCCACCTGCCCGTACGATCGCTGGTCTGCTCGCTCCGCGATCGTAACAGTCACATCCTAAAATGGAAGTTTCCAGAAGACTAATACTCTTGGTTACTCCCTGGTGCCCTCTGGCACCCTCAACAGTGCCCTGACAAAGATATGACAGAAAGTAATTTGGCCAGGTTTGCAGTCTTGTTGTAACCTGGCCTGATTATTTTTCTGAGATTAGGGCATGTTCCAAAAGGTAATCAGGCTACAACCCATTCTGTTTTAAATTAGGCATGATTCCCATTGCAAGTTTTCTGTGAAGGAATAGGTAGTGATTTACAGGACCCCGTGGGTTCAGTAGATTGTATGAGGTCACCTACATGGAAACAGTACATGGGGGGAACAGGTGAGCAGATTTCAGTAGCTGGCCTGTTGCTAGACTAATATTAATCAGCAAGGACAGAGCTGTGAGCTGATGGTGACCTTTTGACAGATGTAATATTTCTCTACAATTACTAAAGACCTCTCTGTGCTTCAACATTCATATTTACCTTTACTGAAACCAATGATGAAAAGAAAACTGAAAAGGTATCCATTGTCACTGTGCAAAATTTTTTATATAAATACATCAAGTGTAATCCCATCTTATCCATCCATCCATTTTCCAGGTCCGGAGCCTATCCCGGAAGCAATGGGCACGAGGCAGGGAACAACCCAGGATGGAGGGCCAGCCCATCGCAGGGCACACTCACACACCATACACGCAATTTAGCAAGTGTTTTTGGACTGTGGGGGGAAACCGGAATACCCGGGGGAAACCCCACGACGACATGGGGAGAACATGCAAACTCCGCACACATGTGAGCCAGGCGGGGACTCGAATAGAATATACATATAAACATAAAAAATAAAAATAACATAAGATTCTGCAAACTCACATAGAAGTGAAATGTGCAACAAATTAATGTGTATGTTCAGAGTTACATATCACGAGTGACAATTGGGATTAGAAGATTCAAGAAAAAACACATTTATTGGCTTTTTCATTTCAGTTGATCCATCCAGGAATTCTAGCAATTGTAGAGATTGGAAGTGTTGACATATTAAGAATATAAATAATACACAGGTGCAGCACTCTTTCTAGTTTTCATGGTGTTATCAGTTGTGTGCAATTACAGAGAGAATGATTTGAGTAAAAGACAATCCTTGAGCTGAAATATAGGATCTGGCAGAGCAATGTAGCTCAGAATGTCCAACTTATGTAACACAACTAATGGTTGTGCAAAAGGATAATGGTGACTGACACCTCTTTTATGGAAAGGTTACCTCTGGTGCCACCATGGCTTGTCATGATGATGACAACAAATGAAGAGAAAAAGTCTTTGCTGTATCCATCTGGTATAACTGGACATGGTACGTTATGCAAAGGTTCAGATTTGTGATGATTTATAGAGCGAGAGAAGACCAGATGTAAAAGTATTTATCTGACAAACATAATGGCTACTTTGCAGCCCTTAAGACTGCCTCAAACAAGGAGTATTTAGTAAGGGTTTAAATTTAATTAAACACCTTCCAAACTATGAAGATTTATTCCTTCATTTTTTTTGTAAAACTTTCCCCAACTAGGATTGCAAATAGATTAGGGGACAAGAGGACGGAACAGGAACAGGTTTTACAAAACAATGGAGAAGAAGACAATACAAGCATTTTGGCTGTTGTACAGGAGGAATAAAAAAGGAAACAAAGTGGTCATTAGGTCCATGGAACGGCATGGGATCTGTACGTGTGTCTGAGAGCTAAACAAAACAAAATTACACTTTCAATTATTATTAAATAGGATGGTTGTCTGAATAGGCTAGATAATATATAGATATCAAGCACAATTTGATTCTTTACAAGAATTTTTTGATCTAAGGAAACAGCTTTATCATAAAATAATAACAAAAATTATGACTCATCATACGTTCATATAATACAATTATGATTGTTATATAATGTTTGTTATTAATGTATAATACTGATGTTAAGGATATGTTAGGATGTTACGATGTATTTAAATGAATGTTCTAAGAATGCATTATGAATGTATTGTAAAGGTGGACTGGATGTTCTACGAATGCATTCTAAAGGCATTATGTAGGTACAATTAATGTATTGTAACAATGCAGATATACCAAAAACGTTATAGCTGGATTTACAGACAGCTTTATTATATTCCTAGACGTACATATACAATATTATACATAAAAGACATGTTTATTTACATCTTAAAATACAGATACAAACATACATATGAATTGAAATTCTCACATAATGCACAGCTCAGATCTGCAGAATATATTAAAGTGAAAGCACACAATGAAAACACTCAATAATTGGTTTTTATTACCTTTCCCCAATCCCAGTGTTTTTTTCTTAAATTAGAATTACAAAAAAAAAATTAAAAAATCCTTGCCGAGCGGATGGAACAATGAACTTCAATGAATTGAAGGTATTGACAAGGTTGTCACTCTAACACATGCCCCTTGGCAGATGTTTTACCCACAAACTGGCAACAGCAGCCGTTGCCTATGTTCATAAACATATATGTATTTAATGATAAATTGAATTTTAAGGGGGAAAAATGATATATTTTACTCGTGCCACTGTCTAGGATATGCAACTGTAAGGTGGATGGATGGTAATAATATATATTAAAATATATAGGTACAGACACTCCTTTACTTACGAACTTTCAACTTACGAACTTTCAGACATACGAACGAAGAGGACTGTAAGTCCAAACTTTGTTCCTTGGGCTCCCGTTTCCTGTCCGCAACATAATAATTTTTTTTTCTGCACGCCCACGTCTTTGTACATGCGTATGCACTTAAAATTATGTTGAATAACGACTTACGAACATTTCAAGTTACGAATCGCCGTTCGGAACGTAACTCATTCGTAAGTAGAGAAGCATCTGTATTTTATCTATTACTATGAATGGAAGTTTGAAAGCCTAGAACCTGAATGTCAAATTTCCTATTTATCAGAAATAGTACGTCTAAAGGGGGGGAATTAGAAAAACAGTAATTTAACAATAATTTTCTAGCTTTAAAAACACAAGCTTCAGGTTCACTCATCTGAGCTGCAACCACTACCGTACAATTTTCTTTCATTTCATTACTATTGTTGGTGATGAAAAAGCAGTACTCAGTGACCTGCACCAATCCACACACACACACGAGTTTCTGGTTTATACCCATCTCATATTTAGGTAAATCGCCTTTTTCTGTTTGCCCATCAGTAACAGAAAGAAACAAAGTGAAGACAGTAGCAATGCAGCTGCTTGCCTGGAGGATTTAACCTTCCACGAGCAGCAAAGGCCGGATGATGAAAAGGAGCTGACAGCCTGTGACCTTCAGTTTTACTCGGATTCTGTGCTTCTTCATTTATACTTTATAGTTGGAACATTACATGCCTTGTTTCCACAGATCGACAGAACATACCAACAGAGAAAAGTATGCCTTTCAAAAATAAAAATGGAGAGTGATCGTTGAAGACAAAACAACTGCTTGTCGAGAATGTTTCACAATGCAAACAGGAAAGCTGTACATTTTGGTGCCAGATTTCAGACAAAACATTAAAAAAGCCAGTTGGGGGGTTTTTCTAATAACGTCAGAGATTTTGTTGTGGCAGGTGGATTAACTGAAGGAATTTCAAGAACTTTCTACACATACTGGTATTTGCCCAGGTTCTGAAAACCAATGAGTGTCCATTTGATTCCACAGTAATGCAGTATGATAACAAAAATGGGTATATTTCCTTAATTTGCATAATAATTCACTGAAAGTAAAGTATCAGAGTGCCTGTCACAGAGATGGGTGGCATACTGAGCAGTGAGTAGTACTGCTGCCTTAAATCTCCACAGCTTTCATCCACAGCGACATACAAGCGAGGCACTTGGCATGATATAAGCATACAACTACCAAGGAGCCAACTGGTTCTTGGTAAATTGTTACAAATTTAGCGTGATCGTCTGTTAAGAAAAGGAGCACTTGGGAAAATTTGGCTACGACCCCCTAAAGTAATGGGCCTGGGGCCAGATGCCCGAATGGGTCAATTCCATTTTTAATTTTATTTGTCTGTGTTCGATTTGTCCCGCGTTTTCCGGATCACAGAAATCATACGAACACATGTCTATTTTCTACCATTAAAACGGTTACCGTGGACATTGCAACACGATGGGACGTGCAAACAGACACAGACACACATCTGCAACGATACAAACAATGGTGAAATTCCACGCAGTAAAATCATTTTTTGTAGTTGCTGTCATGGTGAAGAGTGATGTCTTGAGAGAGGTGTAAGGGTGCACGTGTGCTGTGTTTGCAGAAAGATTTCCTTCGTTTTAACATTTGTTTAGTGTAATCCTCGTAATAATCCCCATTGTTTCAAAATGTATCGGTAATATGATTACATCTTTTCCCTCCTGTAACTGTAACAAAATAGATTAGTGTTGTTTTATTGTATTGCGAATACGCAACCTAGTCTCATGCATTCAGTACCTCCCCAAGCCTGGTGATAAACCCATTCGGGACGTGAGTGATACAAGTAGAAATAGGGACATGATACATTTGTGGCGTGTAATGGACAACAGACACGTGTGTGTCCTGTTTTTGTAACATGCTGTTGAAGAATCTTTCATTATTCTCCTTACTGTAATGTATAATGGTACTGTATAAGTAAGTCGAAGGTTTACCTTCCGGTGCACCCGGGAGTAATTTCAAAATTAAAGCCCTTTTAAACTATTAGAAATCGTTCGTCCGAATTTATAATCATGCGCTCTCGCAAATTCATAATCAATTAATACGACAAAACAATAAAATAAAAATGTGTTTCGAAACTGGTCGGAAATGATAACCGTTTCGATGCTTTCATGAGTGGTTTTTGTATTATTTTTACGTACTTAATGTGCTTATGGAGAATTCAGCACACGATTGTAACATATACAGTTCGGATTCAGTTGTTATTTACAGTAGCGATATTGCATTCTTACAGTTGTATGAACAATGCCAATTGTATGAACTTTCCTGAAATTAAGACTTTTATGTAACCTATTTTTGAAAGCATTTAAACAGGAAGTGGGTGGTTCTCCTAGCCTTACTTCTTATCTCCCTCTTCAGATACTGTTCTCTGCCTCCCGCCGCACGTTAATTGTTCTTCGAGTTTTCAGTGTTAACTTCCCTGTGCACAGTTAGCAGCGTTGGGCTGTTGGACGTTTTCTCTCACTTTTTTTTTTTTTAAAAAAAAAACAACCAAAACGAAATAATTCTTCCAAGGTAACACGTTTGGCTATTTGGTATTTTCTTCAAGGGCATTCATTTGACAAGATCATTAGCAAAACAGTGAAATAAAAAAACAGCTATAGTTCTTGACTACAAGTTAATTATCTACTAATATTTTTAGCCACTTTACATATTTTAAAGTAATGTACAGCAGTATCATTGTATGAAAGTTTTTTTGTATGTTATTTTTATCATCTCCAAAATATTTTTGTTTTATAGAGTTCAGTTAAAATTCCTGAATAGGATCTAATCAAAAAGCACAGCGGTGTTCTGTAATGTTATTTATCCCTTCTTACTCTGTCAGGATGCCACAAGGGGAGATGAGAAAACCCCTACTGGGAGACTTGAGGGGGCCCAACCAACCACTCTGTGATCTGGGCAGCCGTACAGTGGGTATTCTGGGATCAGGAGACTTTTCACGCTCACTGGCATGGCGGTTGGTAGCTTCAGGTGTGCGTGTGGTTGTGGGAAGCCGTGATCCCAAGCGCAGCACCGGACTCTTTCCAGAGGAGGTGGAAGTTACCTCTCACTGGGAGGCAAGTACACAGGCCCATGTTATATTCATAGCCCTCTTCCCTGAGCATTACTCTACACTGGTCTCCCTGAAGGAGGTGCTTGCAGGCAAGGTGCTGGTAGATGTCAGCAACAGTTCAAAGCTGAACCATGATCGACCCTCAAATGCTGAGCTGTTGGCCACCGTCTTCCCAGAGAGCACAGTGGTCAAGGGCTTTAATGTAGTATCTGCCTGGGCCTTGCTCAACAGACCACATGATGGCAACAAACAGGTAAGAGCATTCTATTCTATTCTATTCTATTCTATTCTATTCTATTCTATTCTATTCTCTAAGTCAAAATAAAAATCAAATTATAGGTTATATTGCTGAATTGGAATAAACTAATTAATGTTGCTACGTTCTGTTAATCATGTCTATGATAGGGACTGCTAAGGTTGGGCTGATAGATGTTATATAAAATAGTGCTGAATCTGCAGGAAGCTCTGACCTTTAATTAAGTTTTGAAACTATGATCTAAATATCATGTTAAACATAAAATCAGTTGGAAAGTATCATTATTAGAAATATATCTGACAAATACTAATCACTTTTTTCAGTGTTAAACTTGTTTCCTCTGCAATATTATTTTTCTGATGGAAGAGTTACAGCCTGTCTTTCTGTTTAGGTCTTGATCTGCAGTGACAGTTGTGAGGCCAAAAACACAGTGATAATTCTGGCCCGTACTATGGGCTTCATTCCTGTGGATATGGGTGGCCTTTCATCTGCCCGGGATATTGAGAATGCGCCCCTCCGCCTCTTCCCCTCATGGAGTACCCCTGTCCTCTGCTGGATTGGGCTCTTCTCTTTCTTTTACGCTTACAACTTTGTCCGCGGTGTACTGTTGCCTTATGTCGTCAACGGCCAAAATGTCTTCTACAAGCTTCCAGTGAAAACTGTCAATGAGACATTTCCCTCGGTGTCCCTGGTGATGCTGGGCTTAGTATATCTTCCAGGCCTCCTGGCTTCGGTCCAGCAGCTGCGACGGGGCACCAAGTACCAGCAGTTCCCTGACTGGCTAGATCACTGGCTGTGTATGCGCAAACAACTTGGGTTGCTCAGCTTCTTCTCTGCAGCCCTGCATGCTGTGTATAGTTTGTGCCTGCCCATGCGCAGGTCTGCACGTTATGGGCTGCTTAATGCTGCCTTCAAGCAGGTGAGAATTCCCTTTTGATTCACTGTTGATAATTAAAAAGTGAAGCATTTAATGGTTCTAGAATAGGAATGCATTTCTCTTGCTTGACAATCATCTTAGTTAAAATTACATTTAACGGCGACCTTGAACTAGTGATAAGTGAGGTGTAACAGTTCATATTTCATTTAACATAAAGAACCAAAGTAGAATCTTTAAAAGAATCACAGATTGGATCACATGATCAGTTATCATATCAGAGCCCAGGTAGTTGCATATCATGGGAGAGGTTCATGATACTCCATTTGGTACTCATATATGGTACTTATTTGGTAAATATGTGTGCCACACTCACTAATATGAACCTAATGAACATGATATTATGAATCATTTGGGGCATCTTACTCTGTAATACTTTACTTGACAGGACACAAATACGTAAATAACTGTTACAACTGAAGTACAAATTATGGAAAAATCATGAGAAAATATAGTTGCTTCTTGAGAAGAAAGATGGGTTACGATTCATTAATGAGATCTGTATTTCACTTGTTATTCGTTACTTGTTTCTTCAATACTATATTATTTGTGCTCCATCAAGTAAAATGTTACCTCTTATTCTTCAAGAGATCTTTGCAGGACAGAGTTTTTCATGCCATCATATCACAAACTTTCTTCATAATGAAAATAGGGATCTGACTGTGGTGCAGTCGAGGTTTCTCAGTCCTGGTTTCGATGTGGTAATTTTCCCTGTAGTAGAATGCATTGAGCACTTTATCTATATCTAATATATGAACTGTTGAATGCTAGGATAAGTAGAGTAAGCATAACAACGGGCAAGCAAATTAAATAATATAATCCTGTGATAATAACAATACACATACAACCCGTCATCATGAGCCATAAATTCTTCTTTATTCTTTATTTAGGCGTCATAAAGAAAAATGATTTTGCCAATAATTTAAAGTTTGTCTTCCACTCAGTTTTTTTTTTTTTAAAGCCAGCAGGTTGTTCCTCCAGGATGCACGACTGGAAGTGTTGTTGATGTTTTCCGTTTTGTTTACCTTCTCTCCTACTGCTTTTTATCCTCATGTTGACTAATCTTATGCTAGGTGCTTATTAACGGCAGCCTTCCGGCCAGAAGTTGTCCCAGCTTTCACACGCTCCCACACGATGTTGCAAAGGGGTTCGGGCTGATTCCCTGCTGTATGCTGCAGTGCTGGCTTGTCTGAAATTTTAATTAGCACCTTTCCTGAAGATCATTCTTGGCAAACTTTCATTATCAAATGAGGTTTTGTTTTCACATAATAATCACTTGGTGCGAGGATACTCTCCTAAATTATTTAATAGTTGTATGTGTTTATAGATATGGCCATATGAAGTGGTGTGTAGCTCTGTGGGTTAGGAATCGGCGTCCATGTCGTTAAGGATTTGGGTTCGGATCCTATGGTTGGCAGAGTAACCATATCACTGTTGGTCTTTTTACCCAAACTGTTCTAGACATGCTAACACCTCTCTTTCCTCACCTGTATACTGCTTTGAAGCAAACTATGTACTAAATAAATAGATATACTTCATTTCATTAAGCAAAATGAACATTAACATTTCTTGTTGCTTCACTAATGATAAACATAAAAGTAAAGCAATTCACTAGATTATGAGCTTTATCCTTCTTTCCCTTGCATAGTATGTCATATAATACAGAACACCAAATGTAATTAATTTTGGGTTTTCTTTGCACAACTTATTGAGGTGTAACCTCCAAGTAGTGAAGCACGAATAAGGAAATTTCTGGCTGATACCAATAGGGAATCATTTACATCTGACACTGATACCGGTTGTAAGAAAACACTTTAGGTAAGAAAACACTGTGGCAGACCTAAAGCACTCTATGTTATAATTGTGTACATCTTGAATATTTATCATATTTATAACAGAGAAGGGCTGATCATCAAATCTGATAAACTGAGTAATTTTCCAAGTAATATCCTTTGATTTTGTACTATCTGCACTTATTTTTCTTTTGCTATCAAATGCTTCCATTACTGAAAGACATTATGCTGCAATACTGCAGCCTTCTTTATTGGAACGGATTTGTTTTTCAGAAACTTCACTGTCTCACCTTCAGGTGACCAATCAAATTTGTTGTGTTAACGTTTATTAGTAGATACTCCTCGTGAAATTTTTGCAGAAAATGTTTGCAAAATGCGTTTCTAACGTTGTTTTCACTGTTAGAAAAATGTCTGCTGTGTGTAATTATTTTAACTGTTTAGAATGCGGGTGTGAAAGAAATATGGGTTATCATTTTAAAGGGAATTATTGGTGGTAAATATCACCCCATTTTTAACCAATGGCCGATTGTTGCTCTGTCGGCCAATACCGATAGCTGATTAATGCAGATACAGATGCAAGTTTATGTCTACTTCAGTTCTACCAAGATAAATGTAAGGGTGACCATCACCAGGGGCTTTTCACAAGAAATCCAGAAAGCATTTTTGCAAAGTTGCTACCAAAGATTTATGTAGTGTGTTTTATTCAGTGGTGATAGGCTTTAAGTTTGGAAAACTTAGGAAGATCTTATCTGTCACTGTTGTCCAATAGCGAAACTTCCTTTGCCTTTCTCCATGTATCGGTTTCTTTTCTTGGCCAGCAGGGAACACAAGATCTTCCCACCCCATGTGGTTTTGAAACAGCATGATTATTGCAGAGTACTTTTTACTCATTAAGAGACAAAATACATCCAAATGTCCTGTCTCCTCCTGAGTTTCATGGTTTCCTGACTGATTTTCACTTTGAAAAGCAATGTATTGTATCTAACTGTCAGGAAGTTTGGAAAGACAGGGATGTACATCATTTTGTAGTCATAATGTGCGTTTAAGTCTCATGTTAGCTTTTGCAAATATGCTACGTGACTTTATACAGAGTCTCTCCTGACAAGGGTCATTCCAGTTGCTGGGCATACAGCTGAATAGCTGCACTACTATGTGTTATTGACAGGTGAAGGAGGGGCAGGAGAATTCCTGGGTAGAAGAGGAAGTCTGGAGGATGGAGCTGTATGTCTCTCTTGGCATCCTGGCACTGGGTTTGCTTTCCCTGCTCGCAGTCACCTCCCTGCCCTCTCTTGGAAACTCACTCAACTGGAGAGAGTTCAGCTTCATCCAGGTATGCTTGGGAAATCAAGAAGCCGATGTTTCCAATCCAATTTCAGCATTAGTCCATACTTCATGGAGTCAAGTGAACCTTTGAAAGTTACTGAGTGTGAGAAATATACTTGCAGAATCTTTCACTAAAATGGGTTCAACAAAATTACTTTATCGTACAGCATGTGTATCATTCACATGACACAGTGTAGTCAAACATCAGGTAGCGAAAGGCAGCTACATACAACATATAGACAGGTCTATACCCTCCTACAGTATATACCCTGTAAGGCCCTCCCCAATAAGATCCTGTGTTGAGTGAATTTCCTTATAAAAGGTGATTGCCTTAGTAGTAATAACCATAAGAGGGGGCAGATTGATTTGTAAAGAAATGTTGCCTTAATTCAGTTTTACCTCAAGTCTTTAATTAAGCAACTATTTTCTTGAAAAACAACTAAACACAACTGGGGTATATTAAGTGCAAACTACTTTACAGTCACAGCTGCCAGAGAAAACTCTTCACGCTGATTATCGTTGCAAGTAAAAGGAATCTTAATTATACACAAGAAGCTGGCTCCCTAATTTACTCCCAACAATGTACTATAAGTTTAAGGCAAAACAGCCTAAAATTATTGTTTTATGTTCATTTATTTGCCAAACAAGTACCAGGTTGCTAGTGACCCAAACATGGTAAAGTGATCGTATTTCTACATCCACATTTTAAGTGCTGTGTTTGCAAACGGCGCCTGACTGCATTTTTACCCTTAGCAATCAACTGTTTCCTGAATGTTATGTCATGTACACAAAGGTTAAATTAAGAGAACAATCAAACATAGAACAAGTATCACTAAAGTTGACTGCCTTAAAGTAATAATAATAAAAGTAAAACTATTTCAGTAAGGAAAACCGTTACATATGGTATTATAGCTACTGCTGCTTAGACCCCTAATAATGGGACCTTACTGTAAACAAACTCTGACCCTGAAACAGGTAGCAGATTCACTTATAGCTCAGAAGCGGAGTCAGTGTTTTTTCTCACTTTGAATGTAATATTTTCCTTGGGTTTGACATTTGCTGTTTATGGACGTACACGCAGTCACCTTGGCCCACTTCTGATTGGTAAGCAGAGACTGGCATGCGAGGAGAACAACACTTCTGATTGGTCAGAATGACTGTCACACAAGGAGGTCGGCATAAATTTATAAAGCTCTTCTCATGACAACTATACACCCTGGGTCATACGTGCTGTATAAGGCATATCCTAAATCGTAGCCTTTGCAGTTTTGCTAACTGTGCCATTTAAAATCGTTATTTCGATTTGAAATTGATAAATTGTTCAACCATACCATATATGGTATAATAATCAGACAAACCCAAGAGAAAGGAAAACTGAGACAATAACAACCATGGCTTTCAATGACATTCTCACCTCAGTTTGTACCATGAAGGACATGCTGCTGCTTCTGGTCACAGGTGACATCATTGTAGTCTAATTATTACGAAAAGTATAATCTTGCTCATATTCAGGGTTTGCTCTTCAAACCTTAATACTTTTCCAATCTAGGTCATGGAGTGACTCGTTACAGAGTGGTACCCCTTCAAAGGGCACACACTCCCACCAAGTAGGCAAATTAGAAACAGCAATTCAGCTAACTGCATATCTTTGGACTGTGAGAATATTCAAGCACAATATTCTTCACTCTAGATCACCCATAGTGTGCATGTTTCTACAGTAAGTTCTAAACTCCTACTCCTCTCAACCTGGCACTATGAACAGTGTAGCTATGGAACATGGATGGACAAATGCTTTTCTAATTCTCAATTAAACGTAGAAACTTACCTTCACCCAAACAAGAGCACAAGTATATTGAAGTTTAAAGTGTGCCATATAAAACAAGTGTCAAAATAAATATTTTCAAAATAAAGTGAATATTTGTGCTCATGTAAGCTACAGAACAAGGTGTCACAAGTACATGAAAATGTTGACTGGTGATATATTGTATTATATTGATAAAGACGTGTTGGTCTTCATTATCTCATACTGATTTCTCTCCATCTATGTTTTAGTTTTGATTTTTTATGAATAGTTACGCTGATTCATTTTCTTTGTTCTATGTCTTTCAGTCCAAACTAGGATGCATAGCCCTTACAGTTGCCATCCTGCATACCTTGATGTTTGGCTGGAGTCGCGCCTTTGACAAAACCCAGTACAGGTTCTACCTCCCACCCACCTTTGTGCTGGTGCTTATTCTTCCTTGTGCTGTGTTGGTGGCCCGCCTCAGCCTAGCACTGCCCTGTGTCTCACACCGCCTGGAACGGATTCGTAGGGGCTGGGAGATGGGCCCCCGAGTGCACTTTCAGCAACAGGAGTGCCACTCTAGCCTAGAAGGTGTGAGCACTGTGTGACATTTGCCTTTTCACATTAATCCAGAATGTAGAATCACCAGCATTTGTACATACAAGTTTTTGGAAATTTAAAGTTTTCCTTCTTTATGCCCAAAATGAAAGTGCCTTTGTCAGACACCTATTCTGCTGTCTGTTCTACTGCCAAGGTTATTGTCTTTGAAACCTCGTCAAAACAACAACCAGAATTATGAAAAGCTATTGTGATGTAGTTAGATGGTATTACTCCTTCTAAAAGTTTCACTATACAACTTTACATGAACCGCCAATCGAATATTAGAGATGAAATGTAATTTCATCAATTTTGTTACATTCAATGTTGATTTTCATGCATTAAATGACTTGTGGTTTACTGAATTGTAACACAACTCTGCAGTGCTTCTACTTAAAAAAAAAAACTACCTCCTCCTTCATTTCACAATCCCAATCCACACCGTCTTTAAAGACAATAATAAACCAGCAGTCAAACAGGTGATTAAATATGATTTTTACTGTACATGAAAAAAGTCTCTGTGGAAAAAAGATATGTTCAAAAATAATCTCCGAATGCACCAGTGTCTTCATTTTTCATGACTTCAGACATGGTTTTCATGAGTGCGGTCTCTCACCAAGACGTTTTAGGGTTGGCTTTAAACCTTTCATAATCCTCATTGTGAAAGAAGGCCAGCTCTGTCTCATGGGCTGCAATTAGGACGGGAAAGAAGAAAATGTGCTAGACTGCACTGGTTTACCCATTTTACAATTTCTCAATGTGCATGAATTTATTAATTTAGAAATGACACATACTAAAAATCCACACACAAAGAAAAACGCAATAAGTTATATACCAAAGCTTGTATAAAAGGTGTGAATGAAGCCCCACCTACTCCAGATGATTTGAGGGTGGTTCCCTGCCTCAGTATTAGCTTGTCATCATCATCCAAACTCATCACCAGTTCATTTGTCTGAAAAAGAAAATGGTAACATAGCATATACTGCAAAACATGAGCTTAAGATATTGTCTGGATAAAACAGGAAAACATTTCCTGGTGACAGAAATAGCATTTTACCTTTGCACCATGTGCTTGGTGAATGATCTTCAGTGTGTCTACAAGAGCAATGTATCATGTGAATGCATCACATAAATGAAAATGGTAACACTTAACTTGACGGGGAACTAAAAATATAGTACTATGCTATTACGTATGCATTAATTAACCACAAACTAAGACTTAGTTATATACTGATCTCATGTCATCATTACTAAATCATGACAAATGGTTTATCTCAAGCAATTAATATATGTTACTATATCTTAATTCTATAAGATTTTGTGAACTATCGGATGAACAATTTCATAAATAAGTGAAATACTGATCTCATGTTGGCTCATAATTTATGAATCGGGGCGCAACATTTATCCCAAGGAGTTACTGTATTTGTTACTATATCGGACAATTCTGTAAACCTTTGTGAAATACTGAAGCAATTAATGAAAGAATTACCACAACTAAACCAGGACTGAAAACCTTCAACTGAACCACAGTCAGATCCTTATTTTCATTATGAAGAAAGTTTGTGAAATGGTGCCGTGAAAAAGTCTGTCCTGCAAAGATCTTTTGAAGAATAAGAGGTAACACTTTATTTGATGGAGAACAAATAATATAGTACTGTATTATACTTACGTATTAATTAAACTCAAACTAAATCTTAGATATATACTCATGTAATTCATCATTAATGAATAGTGATGCATGTTTCATCTTAAGCAGTTACTTTACTATATCTGTTAATTCTGTAAACTTCTATGAACTACTGAAGGAACAAGTAATGAGTAACACAGGTTAAATTCTGATCTCATGTTAGTTCATCATTAATGAATCGTGGCGTATCTTTTTCAAGTAGCGACAATATCTGTTTATGATTTGTTCATAATTTTGTACTTCAGTGGTAACTGATTCAGTACTAAGTATTTGTGCCCCGTCAAATAGACAGTTACCAATAAACTGTACCGACTATAGCAATATTTGAAGCAAAATACAACAAAAAGAACAACAATAATAGCAGTATTACCGTATCCAAATTTCTTGAAGGGGGGAGGGAGTCCATCTTTGGAAGAAACAACTAAAGGAGACAGTATAGCAAAACAGATATAAATAACACTTATCTAGCTGTTAAGAAGATATGTTCGTTAAAATATGTCATGGCATGCGCATGACCCCAAGAATATTAAGAGCTTACCTTTCCTCACGTGCGCAATGAATTCGTCCACTGTTTGATTGAGATCTACCCCTCGGAAAACTACAGGTTTGAAATTGTGATGCTCGAAAGATCGCACCAAACGTACGGTTAATACAGCTTCGCTTGACATGCCTACGAAAGGGGAATATATAATAATGACATTTCGAGTTTCTGTAACAATTCAATATAACTGAACATCCATTACCTTTATACACAGGCTGTACCCGGAAGTACTATTCCAAAATACCATAGATAAAATAATTCAACTTCCTTTCACGTGTTACAGTACCGGCGAGAATGTCAAAGCGACCGACTTGACCAAAGTCATTCATTTCCTATGGGAGGGGGCGTCACAGCGCGAATGTAATAAATAGCAGACGCTGTGAAAAATCAATCGGCAGTGTCGGACGCAATTTAAGATGCGACGCGGACAGTTCGGGCTCTATAGTAGCGGGGTTCCCGGTTATTTATGACCTTTCCCTGTTTGCCTGCGGGGTCATATAAACGAAGCGTGGACCAGGGTGTCTGAAATTATTGGTGTTCCAAGTGAGCTACAGGTTTTTGCGGCCCCTTTAAAAAGTTTGCAAGACCTAGCATTCTGAACGACTTCGTCGCTCTGCTCTTTACGTCGTTGAAAATGGAAACAGTCATATGAGCGTAGCGTATGAAGAGTATGAATTTATTGAATTTATTGTAAAGAAAAAAAAGGAGCACTGCAGTCGCGGCATCCTATAAAGACCAGGAGGTAGTAACACCCCAGGATACAAGTTCCTACATAAATGCTCTATTTGTCATATTTACAGTTAAAAATGTCCTTTTTGGAATGGGGGAGGGGGGTGTCAGAAATTTTTGTCCACAAATTATTAACACTGACTTATAATGTGTACAGTGGTCTTTTTCCTTTGAGCAATGGTAAATTTACCCAGTGGGTCCTCCTGTCACAGTACAGCCCCATGCTTTTGTAAGTGATTGAATATCCCTCAGATTTTGCCTGATGGTGCTAAATGCATTACATAAAGAAAATGAGGAAATGATAGTGAGGGAGCGTACAGGGAGAACTGCTGCGACAAGTTCATGCATGAGTGTCTTGCATGTCACTGTATGATTATGTGCACTTCCGTATTGTCCTCTAACAGAATTTAGCTGACCCATCCCAAGATGATGAGGGTCTATCCACCTCGCCAACACTGCTGAGTACAGTATGAATATATGCCTATGTGCATAAGTGAAAGTATGAAATAGTTTCAAGATTAACAAAATGTTCTTTTCCTAGTTGTCTGTTAAATAAATATGCAAGGTCCATTAGGAGAAGAAAATAAGATCTGCAAATGGAGTTTATTCGCCTTTTAAAAGGAAAGATTGGTTCAGAAATTGAACTGCTTCAAATCGGTTAAATCTGGATCTTGTGGTTGTCGAAAGATGGATGATTCTTAATTGCTGTAAAATGACCAAGAAGGTTGTGTGTGTCATTTTTATGTGCAGGCAATAAAGTGCGCATGAATGACACTGTGGTGAATTTGTCTTTATTTTATTGTGCACTGTCAGAAAAAAAAGTACCAGTCTATACCTTTGAGGGTACAATTGTCACTCGGGGCTGTAACATCAAGGCTCTGCCAATTATACCCTAGCTGTAGGTAAATGTACCTTTTAGTCTAATTTAAGGTACAGAGATAGAGTCTGAGGAAGAATTTTGTACCATTGGAGGTACATTAATGTTATTTGTACCTTGGGGAACAAAACTACTAGGCTATACCCTTTTTTCTGACAGTGTGGTGGTTGTGAGTGATTACAAAGAAAAATGGTTATTTGCAAAGACATTCCTGGTTTGAAAGGTATAGGGGTTGCATTTCCTCTTGCTCGATGAAGTACAAGAGGATGAGACTCTCACCTGACTGACAATATTGTGTTGTGTTGCCTACACAGGCCACAGTAATGGCTCTCTGGGGTGACTGAACTCACACAGACACTGGAACTGGGCCTTGCGTATGTCTATAGTCATCTTTGTCCTGGCTCTGGCCCTGCTATGGGCCAGCTGTTGGTTCAGGGTAAGCTACCATCGGGACACACAGGAAGGTGGTGCCCTCTGACCCCAAGGAGACCATCCAATGATCATATTACAGGGGGGATATACACAGATCAGCCATAACATTAAAAACTCTAACAGGCGAAGTAAATAACATTGATTATCTTGATAATCAATGGCAAGAATGCTACTATCCATCCATCTTCCAAACCGCTTATCCTACTGGGTCGTGGGGGTCCAGAGCCTATCCCGGAAGCAATGGGCACGAGGCAGGGAACAACCCTGGATGGAGGGCCAGCCCATCGCAGGGCACACTCACACACCATTCACTCACACATGCATACCTACGGGCGATTTAGTAACTCCAATTAGCCTCAGCATGTTTTTGGCCTGTGGGGGGAAACTGGAGTACCCGGAGGAAACCTCACGACGACATGGGGAGACCATACAAACTTCGCACACATGTGACCCAGGCAGAGACTCGAACCTGGGTCCCAGAAGTGTGAGGCAACAGTGCTAACCACTGCACCACCATGCCACCCCCAGAATGCTACTATATCTTAGGCAAGTGAACAGTCAGTTCTTGATGTGTTAGTATACAGTATTCAGTGTACCTGTCAAAAGTGGTCCAAGGAAGGTCAACTGATGAACAATTAAATCATTCATTTTATTAATGTACATTTTTAGAATAAGCGTTATAGACTGAGAGATGAAGAAGAAACTTTAACTTGCTAAGGTTGCTGCAACCCAGCAGGAAAGTCATGACAGTGACAGCTTAACAGCGTGTATCTTGCGCCACCTAATGGGGTAACGTTAAATTACTTTTTTAGGAGAGAATTCACATCCATGTTCACATCCATTTCTTAATATCAGTTTCTTTCTCTGAAGCATGAATAACACAGAGAGAACATTAAAACTTGAATACACACAGCCAGAGTACAAATCAAATTCTAAAACCCAGGAGGCATAATGCCACAGTGCTACATACTGTGTGACTGTGCTGCCTTGCAATTGAATTAAATTTATATACACTATATGGACAAGATTATTGGGACACCTGCCCATTACACCTACAGCTGTTTGCAAAGGTTTATTTTAATGATATCCCATTCTAAATCCATAGGCATCAATAAGGAGTTGGTCCTGCATGCCTACAGAAGGGCATTTGTAAGGTAAGGCACTGATGTTGGATATGAAGGCTTGACTCTCAATCTCCATTCTAATTCATTCCAAAAGTGTTTGATAGGGTTGAGATCAGGGCTCTATACGGGCCAGTCAAATTCTTCCACACCAAACTCACCCAACCACATTTTTATGGACCTTGCTTTGAGCACTAGGGCACAGTCATGGTGGAACAGAAAAGGGTCTTCCCCAAACAGTTCCCACAAAGCTGGAAGCATATAATTGTCCAAAATGTCTTGGTATGCTGAAGCATTAAGAGTTCCCTTCACTGGAACTAAGGGGTCTAGCCCAACGCCTGAAAAACAACCCTATACGATTATCCCTACACTACCAAATTTTACAGTTGGCATAATGCAGTCAGGAAGGACTGACTGACCTTCATTTCTTAAAGTAATGATGGCCACTCATTTTTCTTTAGTTAGCTGATTGGTTCTTGCCATAATATGAATTTTAACAGTTGTCCAGTAGGGCTGTCGGCTGTGTAGTAACCTGACCTCTGCACAACACAACTGATGGTCCCAACCCCATTGATAAAGCAAGAA
>JAODJX010000001.1:32690293-32707695 GCA_026776945.1 Isichthys henryi
GGACTGCTAAATAAAAGAGCTTTAAGTATATCTGTATTCTTAGTGTGGCATTATGGCTGGAAGCAACAGATATCACAGTATACAAAATGTTTCTAGACATTTTTAAAGCATTATTTTTTGTTTTCTGTTTAAAAAAAGACTGTATCGGATTGGCAGATATCCAAATTTACGATTTCAGTATCGTTATCAGACATAAAGTGGTGTCGTGACATAACTATTAATTTTCTGCAGTCGCTGGTATACAAAAGTTCTGCTTATCATACTGTTGTCAAAAGCAGCATGTTGTCATTTGTACTGCATGTCATGCATCCCGACGCATTTCTGTTTTCATAACCAATTATTTTTGTCTCATCATTCAAAAAATACTTTGTTAATATAATTGATTTACTATAATGAATGTAATTGTGTGTGAAATAATATTTATTACTGACCAAGGAAAACTGCATAGGAAAAAAATTGTTTGCTTTACAGTGACATCTAGTGGCCAAATGGTGCTTCACTGACACTGCAGCAGTATGATATCAGTGTCTTGGAGAAATATGCAGAGAGTCATGTGGTGTTATCTTCAGTCTTCAGTAAACACCGATTTGATGCTGTTCAGATTCAGTTTAATCTAATTGTTATTTAATAAGAATACAAATCTCGGTAACAAAATTCGCTGTTGACTATTAATTGGTGACAAAATGCAAAATCCAGACAATGATGTGTGGCAGTTAACTCCACAGCTTAAAGATATTGTCGACATGATTTGTGCACAAAAGATTTCATTGTCTCAGGGAGCCTATGTTGATGCTGTGATACAAGAATATTTAGAATCAAGGAAGTGTTTATTTCCTGAGACTCCTCTAAAGCCAAAACATCATTTCATGCGGCACTATCTAGCATTAATTTTGAAATATGGACCCTTGATCAGAGTATGGACCATGCATTTTGAAAGTAAACATGGCTACTTCAACAGATGTACTAGACACTTGAAAAACTTCAAAAACATCTGCCACACTTTATTTGAAAGACATCAGATGTTTTAGGCATATCTTTCTGCGGGTCCAGACTGCAGTCAGCTTCTACAAGTCAAGGACAGTTGTCTTTTCTATTCCAGCTTTACAGTGATGCAATTACACATGCAGTGAGAGAGTTTGGCTTTTCAGAACTTAATACTGGTGTTTCCACAGACATAATATATAATGGTACATCATATAAAATTTTGTATCCAAAAATGACTAGTCCACGGAGTTTGGAGAACTTTGTGTTATTTTAATTCAAAGTGATGCAACAGTGTATTTGTAGTATGTGTAAGGCCAACTATCACTCTGAATACCATCTGAACTCAGTTACAAAACAGAGTACAAGATTGCTGTACTGTTCTCATTTATTATGAAACCGCAAGCTTAAACTCATTTCCCCTAATCATCACCAAAGAACAGGCTCTGTGTTGAATTTGGACAATTTTAATGAAGAAAAGGTAAAACAAATAAATCTAAATAACACAGGTAAGTATACAAATATTTAAAATCATCCAAAGGATACTAACAATCTTTATCTTACAGGTAAGTATATTAACTTAATATGCGAATATAGCCTTAACTATCTAACTTATATTTCTCTTTCAGTTTCAGACTCATGAACAAACTTCACTTACTGACAATGCTGCAAGAAAACACCAGAATAAAGTTGTGTTGCAAACATCTGTGTTGTGAGAAATTATTACATTTTTCTTCTGTGAGGGAAACTAAAATGGCTGCCCACACCATAAACAAGAAACTCAGGCCACAGGTCTCAAAATAAAAGTCCCCTTTCAAATTATCATTACATGACAATTGCAGTGTCTTCACATTAACAACTTGGCAGATTTTTATTCGTTCCCATCATACATTATTAATGAGCTCCGAGTCATTCCTCTTAAACACAGTGTGTTGTCAAAATAAACATGTTGGCCACTGTGGTGAAGAAACTATACAAAATGCACATGTATGTAAACGATACATTACTGTTTACAAAGTAACAGCGACAGAAGTTTAAATCCTCTCTCCTATTCTCTAGATGAGACAATGTTGAGGTTCAAATTTGACTTGGAACTCGACCAAATCGCAACTCGACCAGCCTTCTGGAGCAAATTAAGTTTGTGTTCCAAGGTACCACTGTATGTATATATCTACACTGCATTATGCGGAATTTGTGACAGTTGTGAGAAGTTGCACTGTAATCAATATTGCACATGGAGATAAGGTAATGTACTCTCAGACATTGCAGTGAAGGCACAAGATTGCACAGAGTAACAAAATTACACAGTGAGAGATTGGTTAATCATTCGTTTCAGTTTGTTATTTATAACAGCGATGGCCCGGGGATATGTATTGTTGTTTAGTTTGTTTGTACAAGCCTTTATTGCTCTGTATTGCCTGCCTCAGGGCAGCAGTTCAAACAGATGGTGTGCTGGATGCAATTTATCTTTCAGGACACTGCTGGTGTTTCTGTAGCAGTGGGGCCTGTTGAGCTCCTCTAAGGACAGGAGAGCACAGCCGATGATTTTCTTGGCTGATGTAATGACTTTATGCAGCACAGTTTTTTCTCCTGCGTCAGGGATTAGGCTATGAACTTCACAGAAAACTAGGCTAGGTAGTGCTGCTGCTGGCTGGCTTACTTGGGTTAGGCAAGCTGAAATTGCATAGCGATTTCTTACTGATGCACACAGGCTATAGGCAAGGATTTAGAAGCCGTTTGTCAAATTGATTGAAATGTGGGAAATTTTGGGGGAAGAAAACAAATATGACCCTACGAATTCATATGGTAGTCAAACCCACAATAGTCAACTGTGAAAAGCAAGCCTGTACTGTCACTAAACAGGTGGCTCTCAAATTCAGAGAAGAGAGGATTTGTTATCACAAATCTCTCTGCTCTAAGAGCTGAGGCATAAACTATCACAGCAAAAGGTTGACACCATAGCTGTGTTGTGGGATTTCAGGGGCAAAGACAGGGGCAGAGACAGATCCCCCACTTCTGTCTATTCTGCCAAAATTCATTATCAGCATTATTGGGCCTATAGCTTATCTTTAAGGTGCTTCGGCATAGAAAGTAATGCACTGAAACCTCCTGCAAAAACGTTCAGAAATAGACAGAAACAGATGCAACAGGAAAATGCTGCTAGCACACATGCAAAAAATGTCATGTCCAGTACCATGACAGCTGAAGAATATTAGGTTACTGCTTTTACAGCCAAGATAACAACAGGTTGGATTATAGTCTACAAACAGGGAAAAACTTACTGCAAATACAGATACATTTGTGGCTCTTAAAAATACAGCATCACAAAAAAGTGAATGTTCCATTGCATTTATAGGAATCGTTTAAAAATTGTTTAACGTATTTTATGTTTTCAAATGGACTGTAGTGTGTTTAAGGCTATATTTTTATTATATGATAGATATTTCTCCATTGAATATGTATATTTATTATATTTTATTAGATGTTTTATTGTTATATTTTCTAAGATTATTATTTCAGTTTTAGAAGAGGTATAACACACATGTTTTGCTGTAGGTGACAAATTTCAAACAAATATGCTTCAAGGATCACAATTTTTATGGCACAAGGCCTGTGCCATGAATGGAATGTTTGTAGGGTGAGGTTTAGTGGTCAATACATTACTTAATCATTTTTAATTGTGATACCGTTGTGCTATTCTAATAGCATTGCTTCACCATTGGGTCCCTGAGCAAGCTCCTTAACCTCCAATGGCTCCAGGGACTGTCTGATGCCACTTTCTCAAAAATGTCACTTTGCCTAAAAGCATATACAAAGTAATCAGATGAATTGCTTTCTGTATTCCTTATTCATCTTCGTTTACGCTGCTGTTGGTAATATAACTAAAGCCTATTCAGCACTTTCGGGGTACACTGGGTGAACTTTACAATGTATGCAGATTTCAGCAGAAGCATGTTACCTCTGTGATGGGGAGGAACATAAGCCAAGGCAAATTGAGGGAGTGTAATTTTCCTGTCTGAGCCTATTGTATGGCTTGGTGTCATTGGGAGTGCTAAGTCTAAAGAGGAATTGCTTTTGAAAAGAATCTGTCCTCACACTCCTGAACTGATGATCAAAGTGTCTGATGGAATGTTCACCGTGGAGAATCTGGTTTGTTGATGGTGGAGATGTTGCCATACCTTACCAAGAACTGTCTCCTCCACTACCTGGCTGGCAGGCTGCATTGGGTGCAGAATGCAAAATGCAAGCAATATCGGTCTGCCGGCCATCCCCTTGCCTCCCTTTTAAACTGAGTGTGAAGATCACCTCCTGGGCCCTGGTCCTTTCTTTAAGGGCTTTCTGCATCACTTGGCTGGGAGGCATAACTGAATATTTTTCCAGTTTTGCACACTCATTAGGCTGAGTAATAAAGTATGTACATATGGACTACAGTTTTTGGGAACCAGCTCTAATTTTACATCAGGACCTAGACAACCATCCAATAATGAACTTCCCACTGCACTAACAATCCTGTTTAAGCAAAGGAGGTTAAGAAGAGACTTGGGACAGGAGAGCAATGCTTTTTATGGTGCTCTGTAGGCTGACCCATGGAAAACAGGAGATGCAGTTGACACTCAAGGTTTGGGGAATGACACGCAGGAGAAAGATGAGAAGGACCATTGAAGCCCACCATAGGTTAAAAATACGACCATCTTCATGTGTGACTTTTGGTTCAGCTTCGCTACATGCTAATGGAGAGGATAGGTACACTCATTAACTCCTGTTAAGGTACCTGTTAGAAGGCTTTTATTTCTTTTTAGAAAGGACTGCACAGCAGTTTCTTTGCAGTGAGTGATGTTGTATTACCAAGCAGCTAAAATGTACAACAATACAAACGTAATGATTGTTTACTTGGTACAGTATCTAGCAAAGAGATGGTATTATCCGTCACACTAGGGTGAATCTCAATGCCAAGAATGCAAAAAGCATATTTGTGGTTTTGGCAAGACCAGTATTGTTAACTTGCCTTCCAAGAATGAACTTGGGGCGCTACGAATCATGGGATTGGTCTTGTTTGGCAAGGGTGCAACCAATGTATCCTTGATATTTGGGCCGGAGCAAGATCAACATCCTGGGATTTTTACTGTTCTCTGTAGTCGTGTTCTTAGTATCGGAACTGGTCTTCGGCAATGGAAGATGCAAAACGGGTACATAAGAACACAGGTACAGTCAATGTTGAGATTCACCCTTAAAGCTACTAAAAAACGTGCATCCTCAGAACGATTGGCATCATTTTAAATGAACAGATCCACATTATGTTCTGCTTGACTTTACCGCATATGTAATGTATTCTTTCTATGATAGGTCCTAGTGAAAATTTTGTGTAATTTAAGCATTACAATAAGTGGATGTTTTTTAAACATTATCATTGAAATTTAAGAAGAGGGTATGAATCAAAGTCACGATGATTAGAAAAAGTTTTGTGTTTAGCTACCTTGCAAATATGTTTTGCACATAATGGTTTCATATACGATGTGCTCTGAAAATGTTCATGTTTTGAGAAAGTATTACTTTTCTGTTGTAAGATAAATTTGATGTACTTTACACACAGTTTTTTAAATATAAATTCCCATCATAATACTCAAAATATTCCTATTTTATTATTTTTGCATACTATATTTTGCTTATTTTATTATTTGTGATATTATGATCCCCAAGAGAGAGCAGGTGTCTTGGCTGCACTTTTTTGGGGAATATAAAATCTACATAATTGACTAAATAAACTGTAAAACTGTAAATAAAGAAAAATAACACTTGAGCATTAATATAATTACAGGTCAAATGAATATAAACTGTAAAATTGTAAATCTTACAACACTCAGTTTGAAGGTATGGTAACAGTTCTAAAATGGCACCTTTCGGAAAACAAGAATAGATAATATTACGCCATCTAATAATAGAATAATTTCTCACTTATTTATTTTTACCATTTAGTATATAGTTCTTTTATACAAAGGAAATGTTCACTGTAACTTCTTGTTGCTTCTATTATCCACAACTCCTCACATACTGTAATACAAACTCATATTTAACACTAGTATATACGTTTGGTTAAAAACAAAAGCATATTACACATGCCTTACAATATACAAATGGTATTTTCTATTTGAGTATAATATCAAAGTATGGGTTGAGAGAGCAGCAGTTATGGAGTATCTGTGTATCTGATCCTAAACACACACAAAAAACAATGGACAAGTTAAATGGAGATTACCGATTTGAATAATTTATTTAGTGAAATGTTGACGTGAAAATATTTTTAGGGGGGAGGATTTCATCAACCGGTCCACAGTTTCTTATAAGAATGCCTTAGGCATTTCTGGACAGTGTGGGCTTGAGAAGGCAGTGAGGAGTGTGCTAGTAGGAAAAGTGGAAGGAGTGACCCTCACTTAGTGAGTGGTCAACATTCTCCATCCCACACTCCAGCCCCCTGTGAAAAGGTTCAAGGAGAACTTCCAGAGAGAACAGGGAAAAAAAACGTGTCATGAAAAGATCAGAAAGTAGGGAGGTTATGACATGACATCCCATAGTCCTTTTCATTCTTTGGTTGGTCTTAAAAATTGTGAGTGGATGTCTTGACACCATGGGGTCTGCAGATATATTTTGGATTCCACACCACTCCAGCTGGTCTTACACAGACAAGATGGCCTTCACAAAAGCTTTAAGGGAGAAAAGGGGGAGGAGGGGGGCGAGGTTAGTGAAACTTATAAAAACATAGCAAATATACAGTGTATGTTCAGTATTGTGTACCCAGAACAGTTAATAAACGATCTTATGTAATTTTCCAGGACCATATGTGAAGTCTTATAATAAAGTTACATACATGAATAAGATATAAAACATAATTTATTTTTAAATACAACAATATCTTAAATATACCTAAATATTAAAATTGTTTTTAAATAGGTTTGGGTTGGATACTGACATTCATAGTTCACACAGCCATTCTCGTCTTCCTGTCCCTGCATAAGGGAATCAACCTCTGGCCCAGTCATCTTCTCCCCTGTGAATGTAGGACAGAAGTGTTAATGAACAATATTCAGTAAATACAGATACTGAAATGAATTAGTCCTGCATGGTGGGCGAGTAATTAAGGTATTATGATATATTCTGTACTTAGAAATGATGATCAACTGGTAGCTGGTATTTTGCTTCTAGCCAGTAGGGACAGTTAAGGAATAGCCAAGAAATGCAACCTTTCTCTGTCACTTACCAAGTGTTGAAAGTACGATGCGGAGCTCGGCACCCATGACTGTGCCATTACCCTCCTTATCAAAGACACGCAGACCCTCAACGTAGTCATCATAGGTTCCCTTCTGAATGGCATCCACAGTCTTCAGCAGGGGCAAAAAGGCATCAAAATCAATTCTCTTGTTGGCCATATCTGCGTGGTGAGCATAGATATACCATAAGCAGGATATAAGTGGGGCGTCAAAGACAGAAAAAGGGGGGGGGGAGTACAGAACCATTGGGAAGCTTAAGTGTGATGGATAAGTGGGGGTTGACACAAGCCAGTTATTAAACTAACCGTCTGCACTTGGGTTGCCAAGAATCTTCACCACATCCTTGTTTGTGGGATTCTGTCCCAGAGCACGCATGACATCGGCCACCTGGTTGAAGGCGATCTTGTTGTCACCAACCCTGTCAAAGAGCCCAAAAGCCTCTTTGAAGTCTGGAGCGGGGGACAAAGGAAGAGAGCAGTTATCAAAAAAGGAAAAACATTTGTGTAAGTACTTGGTACAAATCACTTACTGCTTCCTTTCTAACAATGTATGGATTAATTTAGAACACTTCTCATGTTTGGGAGGACTACCTACCAAGAAAACATGATCATTTTGCTTCTTCCACGACAAGTAATTTAGGGACCCTAGACAACTGCCTATTCTGCCTACAGCCAGAGGCAACACTGACACTTATGAACCTGGCCAAAATAAGCAGTTAGAAGATGAATTGATAAATTGATATTATAACAGAGAATAGATGGAGGATAGTTAGCAGTGGTCACTGAAATATGTTTTCACCAGTCCTGATTAAATTTCCATCATAAAATTTAGTTTTCATGGATATATTCAGTCCTATTCATTAATTAATGAATAACCCATAATCATTGCTACAACTATCCACCATCATAACTGCTTAAACTCAACCGGGGTTGCGGGGGGACCGGAGCCTATCCCAGGATCAAGGGTGCAGGCGGGAAACAACCCTGGCCGGTAGCCAACACATGCTGCAACTATATTAAGTCAAATTGCTCCCTTCTTTTTTATGACATTCTGAATCATAAGAGAAATAGTGAATTTGCATATATCCAGTCTTTTCTAGTTATAATCCTGATTTTAAACATCTTTTGCTCTTAGGTTTTATGCTTTTCCGTAGACTGAAGTTTCTGAAATCTGAGCAAAATACTATTATAAATAAGAAGAACGGACAAATATTTAAATGAGCTAAACTGAAAACGATCCTCCGGAAGATTATTGCCCATATCCGATTTCAGTACGCCACCAGCTGCTGCCTACGGTTCTCTTTAAGGGATCTTTAAAGTGTCGTTTAGAAATCGATATGCCCAGAGAAAGTATTTCCCTCCATATAAAGCACTGCTGCCTCTAATGCATGTTCAGTGCAGGAATGCTGAGTGCGCAGTAACTAATACGACAAACGTGTTAAGTTTAAACACGAATAACTCCATTCATCAGTCAGAACGGTTAAATTAATCATTAAATTAAATTAATTTAACTTAAACATTTTTTTGTGCACGCATGCGTATTCTCCCAGTCCAAGGACATGAAATAAGGCTTATTGAAATCTCTAAACGGCTTGTAATGTATATGGATTGGCTGTGTCAAATTATATGTGATATTAACTACAACTGTGTTTAAATAGAATCAGTCAGCTGGCAAACACTGCAAATATATTATGAAAAACGTTTATATTTGTATAGATCATATTAATAAAGTAAGTGCATGCATTTAAATGATTCTGGGTAAAATGTATAATCATTGTATAAAATGGAGTATTTTACTTTAACTTTATTATATTTTATTTATTTTAGCTTTCATATTCACTCAGTAGTGTAGGAGTTCTTGACCTGTTCCACCAAAAATGTTCAGAATTACCGTGTAAATTGATAAGCTACTGCTTTCATTGTTCAAATAGGAAGTGAAAAGCTAAATTAAAAAATCTATCTATCTATCTATCTATCTATCTATCTATCTATCTATCTATCTATCTATCTATCTATCTATCCTTTTTTCTTATAATTACTTTTAACCAACATATTTTTTCATTATTCATGCACTGTATGTTCGCACTTAACATTTTACTTTTCAACGTGAAGATGTTCACTCTCCAGTGGGACATTTTTTTCACAGGTCAAAGTATAATAGATTATCTTCAAATGGTGAGCAAATTTGGAAGGATGGCAGTCCAATGGACAGAGTTATAGATTCTTGTAATCTGTGAGCTTTGGGTTTTCACATTTATTTGGGTACCCTGTCCTTTCAAAGTCAATTAGTAATGTTTTAAAATTTTAAATATAATTAGATGTAAAAATTAATGCCACAACATATTAGAAACAAGTGACATCTTATTATCTTAATGAATTCGAGGAATATCTGACATTTTGTCATAACAGTGCTTGATTAAAGCAGTTTAATTAGAACTCATGAATAATAATTTGCATATTAATCAGCATTAACAGCAATTGTATTGTGTCCAGGATTACTCACCGTCCAGCTGATCAGCACTGAAGTCTCCCTGTTGGAAGCAAAAGGCAACCAAGTGAACATTTTAACGCCGTTTCAGAAAAAGCCATAGGTGTCTACCAGCACCCAGAGCCTTTATACCAAGAGGAGTTACGAGCAATGGGAAGGTCTGGCTAATAGATATAGACAGTGAGAAAAGACCAGGGTGGGAATAACTTTCTACATCAAGGTCACCTCATCCTTTCCCTCATGACTCAATCTTTTCTGCATTAGCAAAAATAAGCAGTTTTAAGAGCAGGCTCATCCACTGCCTATTACGACATCGTTAATGTAAATATTTGAAGCATTATAACGTTTCTCTAGAATTAAAATGTCACTACAATGAAGCACTCGGAAGCTGCACCTGTAAGTTTGCCTTACAGAAAATTACAGTATAGACTGGCTTTGCATTTTCAGGCAACAATGATTAAGCATTATAAAATTATTCTAGATACCAACATTAGCTAATGTAAAAGGTGTAATGACGGCAACTTTAAATAATATACGGCTATGTTAATTGTCAAAATTATTATATTATTGTATCCCAACGATAATATAGCGCTGCAAGCTGGCCAGTGTTGTATGTGTTCTATATTCCCGTTACACCCGAGTTACACACCATTCTGAAGGGTCGGAGGAGCAAGGAACAGGCAGGAGACGAGATAACCTGTGGTCTCTGGAGAGTGGTGCTGCTGCATTTTCAGAGCCCCCTTTATTAACCTCTGGACTGTGATGTCACAGGGAGGGTCGAATGGCGGCAGACAAGTTTTTTAACTTTCTTAGGGCAAACAGAGAGAGAGTCCCGTGTCTCCTTGGGGCCTTTACAAGGGGTGGGGGCTATTTTTAGACGCTGCTTGGGGACGCTTGCAAGACTCCTGGGCTTCGGTCAGCATATTTATTATGATTTTCTTTGTAGTTATACGTGTCATTCGATGTTTCTATTCGGATATGTATTATAAAATAATACAGTATAAATAATTAATAATTGTTACAACATTTCAGGCTTCATTAAACAGGATCTACTTGTTTTGATAAAATATCCTTGGATAATTTGAGAAGGGAGCTACGTGTCAGATGAGATATTTTTAACCAGTATGAATCTCATTCTCTTAATATGGATGTCTTAGGGGAACGGTCTAGACATATTTTGAAAACGCTTTTCTTTGACAAAGACCAGTAAGGCAAAGGCAGTGGAATTCAAATGGTAAAAATTATGTACAAGAAAAAAATAACACCAGGGAAAAACGAGCAGGAGTGCCATTTGAAAGAGCACTCATTTTCTCCAGTGGTTGTTAACATGTTGTGCGACATTAAACGATGTGATACCCTGTTGTTTCGATGAGACCGTCAAAAATATCTATAAAAATAAACATTGTACGGCTGCTTATTTTAAGTATAATTTTTGATCATTCTTACCCCTATGAACTATTTTATCTGTTTTATGTGTTTATTTTAATTGGAGCTAAGTTATAACGATTTCTCAATACGAATAACGTTTAAGGGGAATTATGCTGCTCTAGTACTTAATCAAAACAAAATGATATACAGCTGTGCGTAAATTTATCAGTTAATATCAGATATCAGACGTAAAACAATTACCGAGATTAAATACAATAATAATAATAATAATAATAAACATTTTACATGATTGTACAGTAGGCTACTGTACTTCTCCAATAAAAGGGATTCTGACGTTTCTGAATTCTCAGGAGATGACAGAGAAATGGGAAAATATCACGTAGGCCTATCAAGGGATGACAGAGCAGTGAAAATCATGCTTATATGCATTTTACTAACACAAAACTGCGATAAAGCAGCAATGAATGACCAGAGGCAGACTGGATGGGAGTTCTGCGGGGAGGCGTGGGTTATGGGAACAAAGGGAGATGAGTCATTTCGGCTACTGGGCGTGACTGAAGTAGCGGATTTCTATGGTCAAGTTGCGCCCATATAGCGCTGCAAACCAAGGGCGCAGAGTGCGGGACACACACACACGATCCCCTCAGTTATATTGGGACCCTGATGCGTCGCTCCACTTTGATGAGCAACATCCCTACAGGTTTTAACTCATCAAAGTGTGTCGAACATCACGAAGTACTAACAGCATGTGGTTACTCCAGTAGGAATCCACATACTGTTCACGCGTTCCTACTGCGGGCATTCGTATTAGCCTACACGTGGCTTTAAATTTGTCCACTGCCACAATGACCTACCGATTTAACAAAGGATAAGTAACAGAAACACGGATGTCACCTTCCTCCTATTCAGTTTTACTGTTTTAATATATTTTTTAAAAAGCAAGATATACAGTTCTTAAATGACAGAATTGTTATGAGTTTACCTCATAAAACGTTAAGCCAGTATTTTTTTCTATGCGTCATTCTATAATTGGATACATTTCATATCAACCAAAAAGTTGAGAAATTAGTCTTTTTTGCTAATAATCAAGTTGTTTCCACAACATACCCCCATAATGTGCTAAATGCATTAGTTGCCAAGCTTAAGCTCTAATGATTTTTTAAATATTTAAATGAAAGTGAACATTCAACTCATTATTTTGTCAGCTGTGTTATGGACAAAAGTTATGTCATAGAAGATACAAATGTATATATTTGCAAAAAACATGTGTTTGAAAGTTCTTGAGTCTATTAACCAGGTGTTTTAGGTATTCTGACTGATTTGAAAATTTCAAGTTTGAGCTTGATAGTGGATTTTCTGTGGGCTGAAGTCTTTACATTACACTGAATTTATAATTCAACATCCTTGTGTAAGACTTCCCTCTCTAAAAATGTTCCCCATTATCTTATATGCAATTTAGCCAACATGTAATAGATTTATGACACAGAAGTCAGAGGTAACACAGTTGACAGTGTACTGTAACATCGCGTTTCCGATGAGCAGGCAGAAAGAGGAGTGAAGCTGTAAATAAGGGCAAACGGGGTTTATTTAAGGGCAGACGAGAAAACACAGCAAACAACATCAATGACGGATCTTGGGTTACACACTCTGACGTGGACTTAAATGCACAAGAGAAGCCAAAATAACAGGGAACAGGTGATCAAAATCGGGAATTCACATGAGGTAACAGGAGGATCGTACACGCAGGTCATGACAGAACCACTCCCCAAAAGGCGCGCATCAGGGGAGGGACCCTGAAGGGGCCAAGGAGACAGGCCGAGGGACAGGCGAAGGGGACGAGGAGGGAGTCAGAGGGGGCACCGGGTGAGGCAAGGAGGGAGGCGAAGCCACGGCAGGTGATGGCGCAGCTGCAGCCGGCGAAGGAGCAGCCGACCTCATTTTAACGTCTGCGTTACATTCTGTGAAACTGGATGTTGTGTGACCATGTGCTGAGGAAGGCTAAGTAAGCAAGGCTGTTAAGACAGTTCACAAGCAACACAGTTGACATTTCTTTCATTTTAGGCCCTTGTGCTAACTGCTAGGTGCAAACATGTCACCCAATGGCCTTAATCAACTCATGTTTAAATAAATTTTCTCTACATTTTTGTAAATGTAAAATCTAAAGCAAGTACATAAGAACATGTTGATAACACAGTAGAGTTAACCCACTCTATGTGCAGACAGTAATATTGATGAAGTATTGAAGAGGAGGAAAAGAAATTTGCCACACTACATTTAAAATTCCCTCCTCTGAAGGAAGTTGCATCATGTGGTTTTGGTGATGTAACTTGGGTGCAAACCATTGCTGAGTTATAGGGTTAGGGTTTTGTCAATGAGTGACACAGTTGACTGAGATTTCTTTGACACACAAAGGGAATAATTGAATGTATATTAATGAGTCAAATAGTTTATAAATCACCTTATGTTTTAATGATTATTTTGACCAAATGATTAAAATAATATACAAAAAAAGTTCACACACTTGAGTACTGTTTATGTATTTGGTTGCTCTTTTATCAGTGGTCAAATGTATGCGCCCTGAATATATTTATTGTTCCATGCCCTATAATGCATCACTTGTTGCATTATACTGGTCTTATCGCACTTTGTCCTGTTTGCGCTGTTTTTTGCCATATTCTCCCCCCATTCACCTGTCCCCTACCCTGCAACTATAGCAAAAGAATTTCACTGTTTCACTGAGTTCCACAGTATGATGCATGTGAATGAAGTGATTGTAAAGTGATTGTGATTTAAGCCAAGAACGAAACAGCCATCATTTGCTTAGTCAGCACTTTACAAAGAGCAGACACAATACATGGAATATATCGACCAGACAAGAAATCCACCAACATGGTGGTTGATGGTTTTTGCTTCCTGTCGGTGGTACGGTGTAACATACCATACAACCCTCCTTGCGGATTCGTTAGACCTGGTATTCTGACCAATCAGAAAACTATTTCCTAACACAAATACCAACCTTGATGAAGCTGACATCTGAAGGTCTCTGGAAATGTTAAATCAAATGAAAATGTATGTTAAATTCCATTTTGAAAGGAAAGTGGTGCTACTTTCGTCCATTAATGAAATTTTAATGGCGCTGTTAACAAAAATTAAAAATAAAATCATTGAAATTTTCAACACAAAATATGCGTGGATGTTTGTAAAACGATAATTCAAATGGAAAAAAATAACACATTGTATCATCATTTAAATTGTGATACTTTTATTCCATGTGGGTGTTTGAAACTGGAAATGTAAAGGCTCAGTTTGCAGAATTAAAAATATTATTGTACTTTCGTTTAATTTTTGGCACAAAGTTTGAGTGGATGATTGTAAGATGTTAATGCAAACATATTGTATTTTCATTTGAATTTTGAATGAAACAATCGTCCATATCCATTTAATGTGTAATGTAGCAATACATGAATGGGTTAATAACTTTAAAACTAAACAAGACAGGCACATTTTATCAGTGGACTCTGGGGGAATGTGCACACCCCTTGGATTTTCAGGTTATTTATGTCTGTAATTGACACCAGGAAGGACACAAGCAACAGAAGGACTGACTTTAATGACCAAACTGGGGAAGACAGGACTGGGAAGCACTTATACACATGACTAATGAAGGGCTAACATGGTGCAGGTGTGAACAGATAGCACAATAGGATTGTAGATAACGAGCAAGACACAACTGAGGAGAATTGGGAGGAATCTGGAGCAATGTTAATTCTGACAAGAATTTTTTATTTAGTTTTAGTCTTAGTCACTTACTGGAAATTGTAATTGTATTGAAATCACATTTTAGTCTTTGATTTTTAGTTTTAGTTAAGATTTAGTCAGTGGAACTGACTAATGGAATAAAGATTTAATTTTAGTCAAATTTTTTTTTGTCATATTTTTTTCACACATGTGGTTAATGATACTGAAATGGATTTTGCTGAAGGATATCTCTCCTGGCTGAATAAATTCCCTTGAGAAGTAAGCATACCATATATGGAAGCATACCCTATGATATCTAGGCTGGGAATGTGTTACTGACTTACCATACTGCTTTCATATATAAAAACTAATGCCTAAAGTTTGTTAGAAAAAGTGCAATACAATCAAATTTCCTTCACAGGTTGTATTTAGGGGCGGCATGGTGGTGCAGTGGTTAGCACTGTTACCTCACACCTCTGGGACCCAGGTTTGAGTCTCCGCCTGGGTTACGTGTGTGGAGTTTGCATGTTCTCCCCATGTCGTCGTGGGGTTTCCTCCGGGACCTCCGGTTTCCCCCCACAGTCCAAAAACATGCTGAGGCTAATTGGAGTTGCTAAATTGCCCGTAGGAGTGCAGGTGTGAGTGAATGGTGTCTGAGTGTGCCCTGCGATGGGCTGGCCCCCCATCCTGGGTTGTTCCCTGCCTCGTGCCCATTGCTTCCAGGATGAGCTCTGGACCCCCCATGACCCAGTAGGATAAGCGGTTTGGAAAATGGATGGATGGATGGATGGATGGGTTGTATTTATTTTCTGCATGCAACAAGACATACTTATCCTTTCCCTATTTCATTTGTGTTATCAATTTAACACAAATAACAGTGTACAAACCCTGTCTTCACAATTTACAGTAACCGTTCTTCAAAAACAGAAAGTACATACTACAGTAAAATTGCTCAAATGACAAAAAAAGGACATTAGTGTAATTTTAGTTATATTGGAAGCTGGAATTTGCACAGATATGCACCAAGCA
The DNA here is from genome assembly GCA_026776945.1 of Isichthys henryi. NCBI lineage: Eukaryota > Metazoa > Chordata > Actinopteri > Osteoglossiformes > Mormyridae > Isichthys > Isichthys henryi. The sequence goes on from JAODJX010000001.1 coordinate 32,706,181, forward strand.
GGACAAATAAATTATCCAATGAGAAAGATGCATGGAGACAGAGGGAAATGGTGCATGCATTTGCAGCTTTATGCATGTAAATGATTGGTTAAAAAAGATTACAACTAATACTTTGAGATGGCTATTGTGATTTATGTTGTCTGCCCAAACAGAGCCAGGAATTTAGTCTCGTCTTTACTCATCTGAGCATAACAAACTGTTGCTGTAATTTTCTTTGCCAAACACTTTTTCATTTTGAACTGGTCCTGGAAACCTGACCCAAGACCATATTCACCAATGGCCAGGGTCTATGACACTTCCAGGTTTTGCTGTTCGGGTTATGCAACATCCCCCGTCACCTTCAAGAGGAGTACGCCCTGGCCTATGTCATCTGGATCCAGTGCCTTGCTGCTGCTTTCAGTGAGGCTCTGCAGAACCATCGGATGGTGTTTGTGGGTGTAAGATGGTCATTTGTTAAGAAAACAAATACCCAGTTACAAATAGTTGACTCAAATATACATTTTTTTCAGTAATATTTTTTAACTTTTATAAGGGTTAAGCTATGTGGCTAGTACATATTCAGGTCAGATACTGCAGTCACCATCTTGAATATTAAATCCGACTGAATGCATACACACAAAATGTACTACATTAATGGTCAAGTAATAGGCTTGTAACGTAATTCAGTAGGTACTGTGCAAGTATGTAATTTCAGACTCCATAAGTCTCTTTTGAAAATCTTTGCCCATTCTATTCTCCATTTTGAGAATCAAAAGACTAAAAGCATTAACAGTAGAAGAAATAATCTTAGCACTACTAAGGAGTTAAAATAGTCCTAAAACCATTCTCACAAATGCAACACATTTTAGAAATAAACACTCTCTCACAAATACAATGTGTTTTATAAATAAAAACACTTTCCCATGATTGCAACGTGTTTTACAAATATAAAACTTCTCACAAAAATAAGTACAAACACATAACATCTTTCTACTTCTGTAATTTGACTTGGCACAATTTTATCATAAGCATTTTTGTGTCACAAGATTTTCTCACAAATACGCTGAGTAGCATCAACAAACAGCAGATGGCACTATAAGTATGTGTACCGCATTCTACTTGAGAATTCTGCTTCGGCTAGCCTGCCAGAGAATTAGCATTGTAGAGGGTTTTAAAATTTTTATGCCATTAAAAAACACTGTTGTTGGCTACTCATTTTCCGCACATTTCCACACTCCACACCATGACTAGCTAATTATTTGGAAAGTTTTGAGAATGACACAATAATTTTTAGAAAGTCTGCTGCCTTTCTAAAAATGATGATGGCAATTTGCATATACTTCAGAATGTTATGAAGAGTGATTACTGTAGATGAATTGTAATTAATTGCAAAGTCCATCTTTGACTTGAAAATGAATTTAATCCCAAAAAAAACCCATTTCCACTGCATTTCAGGTCTGCCACAAAAGGACTTGCTGACATCATTTCAGTGATTCTCTTGTTAACACAGGTGAGTGTGTCAGGCCTGGTCCTAGA
>JAODJX010000001.1:32707795-32722290 GCA_026776945.1 Isichthys henryi
AGACAATCAGGGAATCACACGAGGGTAATTAGGGGGCGTGGCACACGGGAGGAACGGACGAGCAGGGCATCACACTTCTTAAATCCTAAATCTTATATAGTACAACGACGTTCACCCCTTCTGCCTACTAAAAACTGCTTATCCAGCACGTTGGTTTCCTACATTAGCCACTTCCTATGCAGTCGAACAATAATTAAATGAGGACTGCGATTGGATGGACTTGAATTTGGGTGCCAACTGGAGCCTGGCACAGAAGTCCAGAGGATTTCCTACATAGGGGTTCCTGTTGTCAGAAGAGTGCATCAGTAAATAATAATAAAAAAAAAACTGCTTGGGGTATCCAGAAAAAAGATTGTCTGGAGAAGAAAAGGTGAGCACTACCATCAGTTCTGTCATACCAACAGTAAAGCATCCTGAGACCATTGATGTGTGGGGTTGCTTCTCAGGGAAGGTAGTGGTCTCACTCACAATTCTGCCTAAGAACACAGCCATGAATAAAGAATGGTACCAAACCATCATCTGACAGCAACTTCTCCCAACCATCCAATGACAGTTTGGTGATGAACAATGCCTTTTCCAGCATGATGGAGCACCATGCCATAAGGCAAAAGTGATTCAGGGAACAAAACACCAAAATTTTTGGTCCATGGCCAGGAAACTCGTCAGATTTTAAACCTATTGAGAACTTGTGGTCAATCCTCAAGATGTGGGTGGACAAACAAAAAAGCCCAAATTCTGACAAACTCCAAGCACTGATTAATCAAGAATGGGCTGCCCTCAGTCAGGATTTGGTCCAGAAGCTGATTGACAGCAGCCACGGCAAATTGCAGAGGTCTTGAAAAAGAAGGACCAACACTGTAAATATTGACTCTTTGCATAAACTTAATGTAATTGTCAATAAAAGCCTTTGACACTTACGAAAAGCAAGTGTACTTATACTTCAGTATACCATAGAAACATCTGACAAAAAAGATCTACAAACACACAAGCAGCAAACTTTGTGAAAACCAATATTTGTGTCATTCTCAAAACAGAATTTGGCCATGACTGTGTGTTCATACTGAGTGGAAGAAGTCTTGTGTGTAAACTTAACACAGTGGGAAGTATAATTTTGTTATTCAATATTATGGATATTTGATGACCAAAAGAAAGGAAGAACATCAAATGTTATATGAGTAAAGAAGGCGAAATACCATTTTATTGTTTTACAATGACTGTACAAGCAGTCTTAAGAGAATAGCATCCAATTATTAAAACCATAGTTTTTGAAAGGCAGTTAATTTTTTAGACAAGTGATGTAATTACACTTTTTTCTTTATATCATATGTAGCTCATTGCACAGCAACATACAAACCAGAGCACTGTACAGATCATACATAGTTCACATTTGTAAATTATACAAGTACTACAGATGTCTAAATTCTTAACCAAAGGACATTTCATTAAAAGTAACGTATAGTCTAATATTTAAAGTAGCAGGACCCTTCACACACATACACAAAAAAACTTGCTTTTCTAACTTATAGTGTGTACATCACAGTCAACTCATCTAATTGCATGTGCAGGTCTGAGAATTAAAAGGTTATCAATATTCAACTGCCAGTCAATCTATTACTAAGTACTTATTTTAGGATACTAAACATTTACCAATTAAAATCAAACTTCTCACTGCAGTTTTTGACCATGGATCATTGAGACAGACTTACTTTTTCAATATAATCAAGAGTGTAGAGGATGTATACCCTTTGAACCTATTGAAAAATATGTATTGAAAAATACAGCTAAAGCATGTAAATTAACATGAACAGTAGAACCTTGGAACTCAAACACCTCTTAACTCAACCAACCGGGACGTTGAACAGATCTGTTGAATTTTTTCCGACTTGTACCTCAACCATTTCCGCTTAAACTTTTATGGGTCGAGATGTGTTCAACTGTCAGACCTCGAATTGGTTGGTCAAAAAAAATGTAGCCACAACTCGATCGAAAATATGACAGAACAATAGAGACCTGCTTGTACGGATCAAGATGAGTCTCCCTTTCCAAACAATAACTTCTCCATCCCACCTCCATCCCCCTCCTCCACCTGCCACTTCCAGTATGCCATGAGCTCACCGTAATACAAGCGCTCAGAAATTGTCATTTGTGTTTATTGCTTTTGTATGTGTGCTTTTTCACATGTATTAGTTTTATATTAATTGTTAATGCTTTTTATCATTAGTTAGGTATGTAGATAGGTTTAAATAGCAATCATTTGGGAGTCTGAAACGGATTCAATTCATTTGCATTATTTCTTATGGGGAAATTCGACCAGGCTTATGGAACAAATTAAGTTCGTGTTCCAAGGTACCACTGTACTACACTATAAGGTTGTAAGAAGGGGCAACCTCTCTAAAGACATATGTGAACAGAGGTGGAAAGTTCAAGTACATGAAGTATAAATCCAGACCAAAGTTCTGTTTCAACCAACCACTGGAATATAAAGAATCACACTGACAAAGTACTCAACTGGTTGGCTGAAACAAAACCTTAGTCTGGATTTGTACTTCATGCACCTGAACTTTCCACCTCTGTGTGTGTGACAGAGTCTGAGTACTGTGAGTAACAGTAGAAAGAGATCATGAAAAAAGAACATGAAAATAGATTCATGATGTCATATGGACACCAAGCCAACTTATTTAACAACTGTTATTTGAAAGAGAAACAACTCGGTTATAATCAGAGTCAACAATGGCCATGCTTGTTTCGGGAGATTACAGGGGACTCATCCTTATGGCTCTATATCTCAAAAGCAGGGAACTTTGACTTCATGGGTTGCAGAAGGTCAGCCAGGAAGTAGATAGTGCCTGCCATGCCTAAAGACAAAAAACATACACCATGATATATGTCTTAAATCTTATACATTATTTATCTTACTTCAGTTTATTCTTGAGAAATACAAACTATGACTTATCAGTACAAGGATGTGGTATTCATATGAAATTCATATTTTACAGTAGATTTCACGATGATGGTCAAACCATCAGAAAAAAAGAAAAACATGGTATTTCTCAGCTGTAAGCCTGACCCAAATATCACAAGTACCTTCAAAAAGTGAGAACGGCCTGTCAGGGGTCCGGCAGCCATGTTTACCATAATCCATGCACCATTCTGCAAACTACAGAAAAAATGAAGTTACAAATTATTATTTCCCAACACTTCCAATTAGGACCAAATTTGTCATAATCACACTAGCTCCAAACAAATTACATAATTAAAAACCCAAGTACAAAAATTACCAAAAAAAAATGAAACGCGTTCATAATATCTTACTTTTAACTCCTGATGTCTTGCAGCTCAAAATTAAACCTGATAGCTTTACCATTTTCTGGATCTTTTACTTGGGGATTAGCAGCCAGGTATTGAATCAAAAGGCTGTATCAAAATTAAAATGTCACCGAGACAAGGAACAGACAATAAGAGAGAACAAAGAGAAGCCAAAAAAAAGTAAAATTGATATGTAAGTTTTCCAATTTTACAAGTACTTGGCTTCTGCTCTGAAAGGAGATATCTCAAGTTAAGGAAAAGAGGAACCCTGTCCCCTTCTCTCACCATGCAGGCCCGATACAAGTGCTTGGGGTCATGGGTGAGCTTGTAGAGGGCCAGAAACACATAAGCATTGCCAGCCACCCCATGACACAGGCTGTAACCCTTCTTCAGGAGCCCCCTCTGCCAGACTACTTCCCCGCACTGCAATGCATCTGCAAGGTACTGATCCATGCCAAACACCTACAAAGACATTAACAGGGAAGGAAGTAAAATTTTAGAAAGGCAGCATAAAAAGTATAAAGGATGTTTCAGGATCACTCCCAGAGACAGGTCTAAACTAGAGATCTGAAACTCATTAATCAGACCTTGTGTGCAGTTTATTTCCTGCATTGTGCATGTATGGTAAAACAGTCAAAATGTAAAGACTTTCCATTATCACTGGACATCAACATAATATTTCTTAAAAATCGAATACTAAAACTGCAATGATACCAGTCCAAGCAGCTTGGTGTGTACTAGGGGCTGAGTTATGGATTCCAATTCAGAGAAGCAATGAAAACAGTAATACACAGCTCTGGAAAAAAATTGAGACCACTCTATATTTTTAAAACAAACTGCATTTGTAAATCCTGATTTAATCCTGATTCTGCTGGCAGAAGGCTACATTGAGCAGCAGGTTGTTTCCAGGTGTAAAATTTCTGAGACAGTACACAAGAACAAGGTGAAGCAGGAGACACTGGGAACAATCAGAAACCAGCCGGGTAAATGGCAGAACCAACTTTCTAATGTCAGAGATGACTAAACGTATCCGACAGTTTCTCATAAATCGGAGGATGACATCAAGTGACCTTCAAAAGGGATGGTAAACATTAAGTGGTGCGAATGCACTGCTAGAGGAGAGTTTGTATCAGGCTCATAGAAAGAGGACTGAAGTCCCATAAAACAAGGAAGAAGCCCTTCATTAATGAGAAACAGAGAAGATCCAAAGTGCAGTTTGCAAAAAATATATATATTATTCACAGGCGCACACCCAAAAGTTGAGAAATGAGTGAAACAAAAAAGTTTGCTTTGGTCTCTTAAGTTTTTCCAAGCTGCATGTATTAGAATATGTCAGTGCAACTAGTAAACACTAATTATCATAGGAACTACAAATGGCAAGTGGGGAGTTCTCTACCCTAACAACAATGCAATGCCAGGGTGCATGCTGCTCTATCTTTTAAACTTATGTACAACAATGGTGCTACATGTTAAAAGAATGACACCTTGTAGGCCTGCAGGAGCATGTAGATGACTCCAGGTGCCCCATGACACCAATGCACCAGGAGGTCACGGGTATCCCCAATGCAGGCTGGGTAATTCCTTGATGGGAACCTGAGGTAGCACAAGTAGTCCACGCTGGGCTTCACTAGCTTAAGCAGTCTGGTCTCTCCTACCCCAAAACCTGGCTGAGGGCAAAAAGAGATAACAGTTTAACTCCGGAAGTTTTCAATCCCCATTAATGGCTTAATCAGCTTCAGTTGTTTGCTTTCTTTTCTTCTCCAGCATAGCAGTTTCATGCCCTGAAAGTAATTTCTGGACATTACTGCCTGTGGATACTGCCTGAAAGAGTTTTCCGAGGAGTTGCACAGCAACATTCATATTCAAGCCAATGTGCGTTACCTGCATTGAGAAGCAATAGACTCCTCAGCCAATAAGGTCTACCTGCAAAAAGGAAGTAACAGATTCCTCAGCCAAAGTGGTTGACTTGGATGGGGGGGCAGACTACGGAGAGGAAGAGGTTTACCGAAAACAGAAGGGGTTGCCATTCCAGCTAGCATATTCTTACTTGCAGGAGGAAGTAATAGATGCCTGCCAGGCCATGGGCAGGTCCCACATAGTACTTCTGGTGCCACTCATATAGCAGGGGGCTCTGCTCCTGGTTGCAGCTTCTTTTGGACAGGCTTTCCCCAGATGACAATACCACCTCGCTGATCTGGAGCAAATTAAGGTATATTTAACATCAGAGTAGACAAATGTAATGCATATGCTTCAATACAGATATCCCTCACTTTACAAAAGTTTGCTTTATGCCACTTTGCTTTTACAAAAGACCTGTATTAGTATCCATTTTCGTTGACTGAAAGAAATACGAAGAGGATTTTTGCTTTTATGAAAAAAGGTTTGTTTTGCAATTATAGAATTGGAGCACACAGTGAGCAGCGAGCACTGTCATGCTGCATTTCTGGGAACTACACTCAGCATCTCAGGATCCAGCCGCCGTAGCCTTGCACGGAGTCTGTCAACATCCGTTGGTCTCGAAATCCTCTTCAGAATTTTTGGTCAGTGAAACATCACGGCACAGACATTATTTCTACTTACAGGCTGTATATTTATCATATCATTCCTGCTTTTACTGTTTGTCAGTGTTATTTTAGGTTTTATGTGATATTTGGGAGGATGTGGTAGGTTCATTTCAAGGTCTGGAGACACGCAGAACTTTCTCCCGTATACATTAACGTTAATTACTTCTTTGCTGTTTGCCATAGTTTCATAGGAATGCTGTACTAAATGGGGAAACCTGCATATATGTGCGTGTATGTATGTATATGTATATATACACACACACATATATATTAGTTTCACTTTCAGCTTTGAAAAATGTTTTAAAATTAAATAATGGTGAAATATTCAAGAGTACAACAGGTTTTGAGCCCATTCCACTAACCTGTACACCCAGCTGCTGTGAGTTGACAAGGAAGTACCCTGATATGCTCTAGTGAAACTGTGTTATAAATACTAGTACAAAAGATTCAATTTGGAATGATATAACATGCACCATTTCTGACATTTTAAATCAACAATAAATCTGATAAGACTTTTTTGCCTTCTTACTGCGTTGATTCTATTTTAAATGCTAATATATGAGCTTACGTGATAATTAATATATTGCACTAAGTTCTTTAAACACAAAAAATACAGTCAATTACATACAACTTGGTAGATAAGAAATTGTACAAAAATATTCGAATCAAAGACTGAACCTACTTATTTTGTGGCAAAAATAAGCACCGAGCACTGTCCTTGAACTTGGCACCCAAGTTGTTTTTAACATGTGATAATTCGGAAAGCACAGCAACAGAAATGAGATGAGACCACCAAAAGGCACATTGGCTCTGACCTGCTGGATGTACTGGATTGGGATCTTCTCCTGTTCAAACTCCTGGTTGATGAAGATCAGAGAAAACAAGTAGCCAACCCTTCCAAAAAGCAGCTCATCTGGAAGGCCCTCTCCCCTCATTATAAACTGATGGTAATGGAGCAGCCTGAAAAAAATGTGCAGATGATTTTGGTTCATCATCAAATTATATTTGTAGACAATTTACCACAATCTGTAGACTAGAATGAACACTTCAACATCTTGGGTTCAAAAATCTTTTTCATCTAAATCAAGCTAAATATAAAGAGGTATCTATGAGCCATTTTTGCCAACTGCAACATTTACAGTTTAGTTAGCACAAGTTTTCAGCAGTTCCCAGTACACAGCACCAGTCTGCTGCCAGTTGAACTTTAAACTATGAGAGGTACCACCACAGCACCAATGTCTTTTTACCTTGTTCACCACATGGTCGGTCTCTCTCTATTTTCTTAAATGATATAGTTCACACTTTCTTCACTTACACTTGAAGATTCTTCTGGGTGATCACTTATTTCTTCCAAGATATTCATAAAACAGTATCATGTGGTGTACTCAGCAAACTCAATCAACCTTTCTCTGTGTTTGTTTGGTGTGAGCTGTCCTTTCTTAAAAGAATACATTATAATTCACTGGAATCGTGTTTCGGTGATGAGATTGGTTCATAGCACATATTAGCCTATGTTTGACAGTTTATCGAAGTTATCGATCATTTTCCTGTTGTTTAAATATTATGACGATGAGCCTTGTCCCTCTGTAAATTCTGCTGATTGGTGAATTTTCCTGGGTAGTGAATGAATTCACACAGCCCATTACTGACCAATTTGTGTTTCCCTGCCACAGTTCCACAGGATACTACTGACTGTGGACCACCGTTTGAGAAACTGCCCTAGATGACAGCTGTGTCCCAAAACCAAATAAATCCTCTTTCCAGAGCAAGGATGCCACTTATATTCTGTTGCTACAAATCTCTGAAATTGTGTTGCTATCTCAAATGGGGACAAAAAAGGTTCAGAAATGCTTTTTAAAATTATATCTATGTAGCAAGCAATTTTGGGATATTTGCAAATACTAACACTGTAGTTGTAAGTTGCTAGCAGTGACTTTTCCTAGCAGCCTACAACAGTAGTCTACAACTACAGCATTAGGTACCATTCTGTAACTTTACATTTTCAGGTACCTGTTCAAGTACCATTTTGACACCGGCATCATTTTAACACTGGTATTGGGAAAAACCCAAACGATACCCAACTCTACCCTCACCACGACTTACCTGCTCAAGCACTCATCAGCCTCTTGCCTCCTCTGCAGCCTGTGGAAGACCACAGCTGCTACAGCCAATGGTCCTGCATCACCACACAGGAAGGTTGCCCAGCGTCCTGTCAAAGACTGCAGGCTGCGGCATGCGTAGTCCAGGGCCCTCTGCAGAAAAGTGATCTCCCCAAATGTGCGGTGTAGGTGCAGGTACAGCAGAGCAACGCCTGAGGTGGATGGAACAAAGTGTTTTATTCTTACACTCCTCGATGCAAATAAATCACACTTATAAGGCATTATACAGGAAATGTACTCCACAGTGTAGAGGATCATAAGTCTTTTCAACACATAAACACTGATAATTTTAACCTGTGATCTAAAATACTCTAACTGAAGCAGATAATACTAAAGTGCAAGGTAAACTTCAAGTTTCAGATACAGGAGAAAATGTTTTTTTTTATCATGTAATCTATATGATTAAGCATCAGAGACAGGATTTCAGATTTTACAAATCTTATTTTCCTAATGGAGTTGCAAGGTGGTTTAGTGGGTATGCAATACTGCTTTACACCCCCCTCAACCCCCCAGGCAACCCTGACCAAGATAAGAAGTTGAAAGATGGATGGTCATTTCCTAATTTATGGAAACAAATATATAGGAGTAGTTGTTATTATTATTGTTGCTCTTAATCTATTATTACTATTTATTATTTTTAAGAAGAACAACAACACCTGTAACTAGTAAAGAACAGGATGATAATCGGTGGTGTGGTGATACATCACTTTTGAAATCCAGATAAAACTGTCACATTAATACAGCCAGGGATGTTTCAATTAGGATACAACTAAGTTGGGCTGGAAATGTGGGCAAATGTCTTTACCTGCCCATCCAGTGTAGACACTGCAGTCTCTGGGGTCAGCTGACTTCAGCCCATTCTCCATGTGAAACAGCAGCTCACTGATCTTGTCGCTCACACGGCCAGCAAAATCTGCTGTTAGCTAGATTGGACCACAGAAATAGTGTTGTAAAAAGGTTAAAAAGGGGTTTTATGAACTAACCACACGTATTATTTCCAGAATTAACAGAACAGTTATGTGGTACTTTAACCCGTTTACATTTTCACTTCATCTTAAAAACATTATCGTTTCAAAACTAGTACAGTAGCTGTAAGCTAGGTAACAACACAAAGTATTGTTCCTCATTGGCCCTTCACATTGCTGATGGCCAATCACTAAAGCGTTTACATACAGGCCGCCGAATCCACAAACCCACACAACGCTGCTACGTCAACCGTTTCTCCCGTAATCTGCAATCTCCTCCACTACGCTTAAACACCCTGGGGTTCGCGGTTACATAAATAATACAAACAATTGACTAAAATTGTGAATCTTGTGCTTGATTAGCACGTAATGCCTTTTAGGTTCGGACATTAAAATAAAATTCAAAGAATGCAAAAATGCTGCTCTTCCTGCGTCACTAGCGATTCGACGAACAAACATCGCAACCTTGAGTGCCATATATCCCCACAAACATGGATGTCCCGATTAAATTTCAAAATTATATGGCTGCTCTGACACATAAACAATACTACAATGATCATTTTATATTACAAGACCGCGAGGTTACAAACAAGCCAGAATGAACCGGATTTTACTCAAAACAATTGTCAATGACGCAGTACCTTAATAATAGTTTCGAAATCAGACGAGTGAATGTGGAAACGAAAGATGGGCATGAAAACGCACTGCTTAGTTTACGGACCAATCCAAACAATAGCAGGTCGCTATTGCTAACTTACTCTGCCTCGATGGTCGAAGTGATACTGCGCGCCGCCCGGCGTTTCGTGGTAGTCTGTGTACGGATTCTTGAGGGCTCTGACTTCCATATTTCACCCAGAGAATGTGCTCGGTTTCTGGTTTAAGGACAGGGTATAGGGTAAGTACACCAAGACAGCCTCCCTCAGATACGACACAAGAAGTTTCGATTTCCGCCGGAAAAAGACACAAATCCCATGCAATTTTAATCCGTCTGCGATCCTTCAGAGGTTCTGCTACCATGATAATATGGATATAATTACAAAACTGCTAACTATGGCTAAAACGCTTGACTGTTGATTTACTTATATTTAACCGCATACGTTCACATCCATAAGTATTCATATTTGCTACAGTATATCGACATTATGTATAACGTATATCACCGTACCTAACACAAAAGATGTAACGCACTCTTCCTAATGCATTAGTTCCTAAACCGTCACGCGTCACCGTTATCTCTTCTGAGCATGATTTTTAGAGGATGCAATAATAAAATGGATCAGAATTACCATAATATGTGTTTATCTTGACCCAAATATGTGAATTAATTGATGTGAAATAATGTACTATTATATTGTTAATTTTAAATTTACCATGTTTATCATATATAATCAACACCGATTGTTTTTTAACGTACAGTTACTAGGTTTTCAAAACGGCTTTTTTGTCCTTTTCCTTTTTTACTAGCACAGCGTTTAGGATCTTTACGGGCGATGCTTCTATTGGACAAGCTTAAGATGCTTGTTATGATCAAAAATGTTTTTCTCTTCGCACTCTTATACAGATATCAGTAGCAACCCCCTTTTCATATATTAACCATTACTATTAAAGTAAATATTAAAATATGAGTCATTCCATATAAAATCACCCAGTTTGAGAAAAAATTCCCAGGTCATCATCTCCTCAAAAAAAAAAAATCACATGTGCGCCTATGCCAAACGTATGGAGAAATCCTAAATATTAAGTATGTATATGTAATAGTGTTGAAACTTAAACCCTTTGAAATTTTAATTTTATATATTTTGCCAAACGACTCTTTTTTTCAACTTCTAACATTCATAGTTCCTTTAATATGCCATTTATAGCTGTATTTTCTGTAGAATTAAAAAAAAGAGTAAACGGCTCAGTTGTATTTTATGTATTTTTCCTCCTATGGGCTTTGAATATTGACTGAAATTCAAAACGACGCCCCTTTTGAGAGCTTCCCACTCAAACAGTATGCTAGATAATGAACTTTTTTTCCCTGTCATTTATGTAATATTAGGCTAATTGTATACGGTAAACAAATGTATGACTGTCATCGTGTGTCACAGTAATTTTTTGAAATGTGCTCGATTTTCAAAATTGCCTATTTTCAAGTCCTCATCTGACCAGGTGGGCAATTAACCATCATTTTGATATTTTCACCATATATACATACCCTGTACCCTGTCCTTGTATCTGGAGATGACCTAACAGAAAATGTGTTGTCGCTGAGCTTTTTTCTGGAGTTTCTGATTTTTTTAAAAGAATAAGCTGTCATTCTCTTGTTGCTGTACAAATTCAACATTCACAATTTCAGAATTGCCACATAGACTTATTTCTACGAGGAGCATAATATCAAATATTAAAGAGTTCTCAGAGGATGTTCTGATCTTGTTTCCTTCAAGGAAAGATCTAAAACAATGTACTCTCCTGGCCCGAAGGGTCATTACACTGCAGTTCTAAACATATTACATTGGTTGATAATTTCTACCCATATAGCCCATTTACAGTAGCTTGTTTCCCAAATCTTTCAGTTGTGTAACTATTAACCTGGTTAGCTGATTCTTAGAAAGTGATGCTGACAAAAATTTGATTTTAATCATTTTTAACAAGTCTACCCTTTTCTGAAACATAATAGTCATAATAATCATAATAGTCACGTAAAATCAGTGATTAGATTAAATTTTGAGTAGGCTACACAGCTTTATATTACTGTCTTGCGCTACACTACATTTGCATCACTAACACATCAATAAAAGACAGAATATTGTTACTGCAGGAAAACATATCTATCAAATCCATGTAGTTTCCTTTGTTGTCAGAATTTTCATTCGCATTATGTCCCATAAGTGCCAGCTCCTGTCAACTCAAGAATGAAATTACATCCAACCTTTTCACAATCTCATTGTTTTCCCTCACAGTGTCATGGTGTTTGGATAACTGGAGATGCATGCCTTAGCTGATCAAACTACCAACCTCACGTTTCCCAGACGAGTTGCGTGATTGCACTGATACTGTATGGTCCTTTCGCACAATAAAAAATCTGAACATAAAATTAAGGTTCTTAATTAGGTGAATGACAAATAAGGTTTTCTCAAAATGAAAAAGTCAGGTGGTGCAACCAAAAAAGTATGGCTGAATTATATACTGATTTCAAATTGAAATTGCGATTTGAAACAGTGCGATTATTAAATCAAAAAGGCTGTGATTTTGGAAGTGCATTACACAGCACGTTTGACCCAGGGTGTAAAACTGTTGCGAAGACAGTTTTACAAATTCATGCCAACCTCCTTCTATGACAGTCATGCTCACCAATCAGAAGTGGCCCAAGGTGACTGCGGATACACCCACAAACAGACAATGGTTTCCTTCATCCAAGGAAAACGTTACATTTAAGGTACGAAAAAATGATTCTGCTTGTGAGTTACAAGTGAATTACCTCCCTCTTCCATAGTCAAGAGATTGTGTACAGAAAGGTCCTATTATTTATAGAGTGATTATTATGACAGAATTGGTTGAACAATTGCATTTCTGAAAAATAGATTTGGATACTTGTAATTTAGTTTTGTACACGCGTGCTGAGATTTGCGCACTTATATTTTAGTTTTATATACCGAAAGCAAAGTTTGTGTTTGCAAAACAGTTTTGCACATTTGTGTTTTCAAAATTACAGATATGCAACTTCATTTTTGCACATATTTGAAAAGCCGTGTCACAACTACGAATCTGCATTACAAGTGCACAAACATTGAAAGATACCCTGTATTTATATTTCTTCCCGTCATGAAGACGTATGAGTAACGCAGCATTTTGATAGTGAGGCAAATCCAGCCAATAATACTGAGACAAAAGTCAAACAATTTGGAGAGGCCTGAGCCGCCCGGACCTTGCCCCCCCCCTCCACAGTGGGGCAGATGACAGGGCCCACCCCAACCGCCAGGAAGCTGACCCCGGGGTAACAGAAGAAGTCAGCCCCCCCCATTCAGCCCAAGACCAAACCCCCGAAGCCGCCGCAGGCACACAGAGCACCCCAGAGTACCCGGATTACCTGCAGGGACCCCATCTCACAGTAGCACAGCCTAGGCTCCCACCAAAACACAACTGTGCAAAACTTTTTCATAAGCAAAGTGCTGCACAGGTATACAGTAGGGTTGTATTCTTTCCTGGTACATGAATTGCCCCTGTTTTCTTGTGAAAATGCATGTCTAATTTACAATTTCATAGTTTCAAATGAAACCTCACTTGGTTTCCCAGTTAGCTGGATAACCTAAGCCAACGTGAGAACTGTTCAGTTGAAGGAGAGGTAAGCGACCTTCCTATTGGATAATCCTAAATATCCTTTATATTTACCTTAAGTTATTTGGCTAATGAAATAAGACTGCTTTGTGGAATACCCCCCGCCCCCCCCATTCTCCGCCACTCGTATTTTGTGTCCATCCAAAATTTCAGTTAAATATGTATGTATGGGTTATACATAAGGAATGAGAATTATACATGGGAAAGAGGTGAGGAATGTCAGTGTTACTGTAGGTTGTCCAAATTCATTAAGTTAAAAGGTTGTTTATAATTTATTATAATAGGTATAATAAAGTTTTCATTGCTTAGACATATTAGGGTTAAGTTTTATAATAGATTATAATTAGACCATTAACTCGTTAAAACAAAAAAAAAAATCTGTATTTAACAATGAATGTGACAGCAGCTGGCAAAGAATTCCAGAGTGCAACTGCGTCTGCATTAGGACAAATGAAGGTAAGATGCAATAGGGAGTAAATATTAACATATTTGCAAAAATTATGTAAAGCCTCCAGCCAGCCACCTTCTTTATTAAAAAAAATGATGCTCTTCCAATGACTGACTTCTCTTTATGTGGCTAAGATGGTCATTACATCAGCCTTCATCTGACAACCTGATATCCCTGGGTTTCAGTCATTTTTAGACCCGGCACACTTATTTAGTTTCACATGGAAATGGTTGTTGTGATGATACATTGGCGTTAAAAAGATATTTTGTGTGATACGAATGTTACTTTTTTCTTATCTTGTTTTTTTTCTTTTCTTGGTGAAGCACTGCTTCACTTGTTGTCTTAAAGAGAAACCTCCTCTGGTGTAGGTCCAGCGCACAAACACATCCATCCAACCAACAGATCATGTAAATTACTGTGCGAAAAACAAGTATTTTTCAGTTTGCCATATTCCAAGGTGCTAAAAGCATTAAAGGAGTCCATCCATCCATCCATTTTCCAAACCGCTTATCCTACTGGGTCGCGGGGGGTCCGGAGCTTACCCCGGAAGCAATGGGCATGAGGCAGGGAACAACCCAGTATAGGGGGCCAGCCCATCGCAGGGCACACTCACACACCATTCACTCACACATGCACACCTACGGGCAATTTTTTTTTTTTTTAGTAACTCCAATTAGCCTCAGCATGTTTTTGGACCGTGGGGGGAAACCGGAGTACCCGGAGGAAACCCCACGAC
>JAODJX010000001.1:32727425-32737703 GCA_026776945.1 Isichthys henryi
GGGGGGAAACCGGAGTACCCAGAGGAAACCCCACAACGACATGGGGAGAACATGCAAACTCCGCACACATGTGACCCGAGCGGAGACTCGAACCCGGGTCTCAGAGGTGTGAGGCAACAGTGCTAACCACTGCACCACCATGCCTCCCCGAATGCAAGTGTAATTCCACTAATGGTTTCAGCACATCCTGGGAGGTCTGGAGTGAAGGAGATAGAATCAATGTTCGGGTGCCTGAAGTCATCCCAGCACTCAAGCCTAGTTCTACACACACATTCATGTTGTCAACTATCAGTTGATAAAAGCATCTTTCATGCAGATAAGCTTTTAGATTTTTCTTTCTTAATTCCCCAAACCTTTAGTCATTAGCAAGCACAGACTTGCATATCCTCCTTAACGAAATCTTCCCTGAAGCAGAATGAAGAGTTTCTAAACATAGTCCATACTTTTCTACTCACAGTCCTCATAATTGAATTATAATATGGTTGTTTTCTCTCCCAGATGGTGCATAGTATTAACCTTATCATCAAGATGCACTGGAGTTTATTTCGAACTTGTTCCTTCTCACTTTTCTATTTATCTCAAGAACTGAGCTGAAGTGACCATCTGTACTTATACCTGTCATGCTTGAGGCATTTCTGTTTAAAGAGGTCATTCAGATGAAGAATCTTTTACTTATACAACTCATCTAGAATTCCTTTCATGGTCATTCACTGACCCAGTGAACGCATCAATGTCTTCTTTCAGTTTTTTTGCAGAAGCACTGATGACCTCAGATTCATCATCAGAGTTTCAGCTGGGACTTCTAATAACCTCATAAAGGACACTGGTACAAATTTCCTCCCATTTCCAAAGCGAGATTAAGGAGCTTCCTGTGCAGCAAACTAGCAGGGTGTTTCTATACATTGTGTTACTTGCTAATTATATCTATTGAAAGCAGAATATATTGGTCTTTTATACAAACAGTTTAGTTTTCAATGTAGGTGTTTGGGTCAACTGAACATGACTTATTTTTTATTAGTTTCATTGTTATTCCCATAGGGAGAGAATTTAAACAATGTTACTGGCAAAATACAGTGAACCTGGAAAGTGTGATTTCATTTACTTTCATGCTTAAGTGTGTGTATTTCATAAATTGCAAGGAACATTCAGAAAAAAAGGGTACCTATTTGTACCTTTATACCTGGGGCTGTACCCACAAGGGTCTGCCAGTTTTGCCCTTAGTTTTAGGTAAGTGTACCTTTTAAGATACAGAAATGGACTCTAAGGAACATCCCCAAGGTGCAAACAATACTAATGTACCCCCAATGGTACAAAATGTTCCTCAGAATCCATTTATGTACCTTAAAACATACAGTACAGTGACCTTTCTGTGATCAGAAGGTCACTGGTTGAAGCTCAGTCTCTGCACATCTGTGGGTCCTTGAGGAAGACCCTTAACCCCCAGCTCCCTGGGCGCCACAACAGGTGACTGCCCTTTGCAGCCAGCTTGCTCTCACCTACAGAGAGCAAGTTGGGTGAGGCATAAAGAGAATTTCCCCACAGGGATCAATAAAGTATCAATTATTATTAATTGTTATTGCTAAATTGCTAAGGGTACATTTGGTAGAGACTTGAAAGTACAGCCCCAGTGACAAGCAAAGTTTTTCTGTGCATGAAGATACTTAGGTCGCTTGTTGAAGATTAGTACTACAGAGTCATTCCCACCAAAGGTCAGGAACAAACCTGGTTCATCTTGACTGGGAACTTTTGCAGTCTCTGGCCATTTTAGTGTGTTGCTTTCCCAACGCACAACAGAAACTGTGATCTTTGTCTAATCTGCTTAATTCCATGTGAAATACCACCACCCTTAAATAATGGACGATAAACAATTTATTTTCTTAGTTATATCTTCATTTTTGCGTCAGTGTTATTATTCAGATTTTTTAATTTCGTTTTGTTTACTTTAATTTGAAATTTGCATGGTTATTAAAAGTACATGGTTTAGCATTAGTTAAATTCTTATTTATTCTTATATCATCCATTCCATACTTCATAAACATGACTTTTCAGAACAGCTTTGCTCAATAGTGCCACCTCAGGCATGGGATCGAAGAATGTGGTTGCCTGGTGTGTTGGTGCTAGAAGTACAGTATGCATATTCAGGCATGGTCTGGCAGACGGTCTGGCACTGTATTGCTGTTGTGAGGTGGAGCCACCATAGGTCAGATTTGCTGTTTCAGCACATCCCAGAGTCGCTTGATAGGATTCAGATCTGGGAAATGTGGTGGCCATAGCAACTCCTTGCATTCTTCATCATGTTCTGCAAACCATTCCTGAACAGTTTATGTAGTGTAGCAAGGCACATTACCCAGTCGACGGGTGCCAGTACCATTTGGGGAATACTGTTCCATTAAGAGGATAAGTGTTCTGCCACAATGTCATGATAGGTGTCATGCATCAAAGTACCCTCCACATGAATGACTGGACCCAGGCCTCCCAGAGTATGATACTCCCTCTATTGTTTTGTCTTCTTCCTACAGTGCATCCTGGTACCATCTGGTCACCAGGGAAACTGTGCACACATACCTGCCCATCCACATTATATAAAAGGAAATGGGACTCATCTGACTACTGTAGGTGGCCTTCTTCCACTGGTCCAAGGTCCAGACCTGGTCACATGCCCATTGAAGGCACTTTCACCAGTGGAGAGGGGTAAGCATGGCACTCTAACTGGTCTGCAGCTGAGCAACCCCTTGCGCAGCAGGGTACGATGCCCTGTGTGTTGTCAGGTAAGGTCAGGTTGGGGAGCATGCATTGATGTAGCACGTTACCGGACCCACCACATGACGAAACACCTCGGGACCCCAGCTGAAAAGCCTCTAGGCAGACACACGGTCCAGTCCCACCCTCCGGAAATGGCCTCCCATCTGCTGCAGCCAGGTGTTACATGGGTCTCAGCAATGAGGATTCTGCAAGCTGGATGACCCTCAGGGAAACCACATGGCTGTAATGTTGTAACTGATGCTCCATCACAATGCAGGTAATGTGCCTCATGTCAGGACTCCCCTAGCAACTGTTCATTCGACACATAGTTAAACCCGTAGTACCCAAGGATTCTCTGAAGAGACACAGTACCGAAGGGGTCCAGTCTCTGTCTCAGCTCACTGGATAGCATCCATGTTTCACAGCCATACAGCAAGATGGAGCACCAGGACACTAAATACTTGGACCTTCGATCTCTTGCAAAGGTATTGGGAGCGCCACAGACCCCTTTCCAGTGACCTCATGACCCCCCATGCTCTCCCAATCTGTCTGCTGACTTCATAGTCACCAGAGATATGAATGTTACTGCCAAGGTAAGTGAATCTCTCAAGAAATTCGACATTATCCCTGCAGACAGACACACTACTGATATATTTCCCTAAGAGCTCATTAAAGGCCTCGATCTTGGTTTTTATCCAGGACACCTGCAATCCCAGAAACTGACTCCTCACTCAGACTATCAACAGCTCTGATCTGAGCCTCCATTGACTCCACAAAGATCACAGCATCGCCGGCAAAGTCATGATCAGTAAATCTTTCTCCACCAACAGATGCCCCACAACTGCTGAACCCCATGACCCTACACAAGACCCAGTCCATGTAAGCATTGAACAGAGTAGGATCAAGGACACACCCCCGGCGAATCCTAGAATCACTCGCAATACCAGTGTACAGGCCAGCCATGATGTCCAGTAACTTCGGGGGTATCCCGCGAAGTCTCAGGATGTCCCACAGGGCAACTCGATCAACTGAGTCAAAAGATTTATGAAAATCAAAAAAAACTGCAAAGAACCTCTGCCAATATTCGCGCTTGTGTTCGATGAGAATCCTCAGTGCTAAGGTGCACTCAATGATACACATTTTAGGTGTAAAACCAGACTAGTCGCTGGTAGGCAAGCAATTGATCACAGATCCTATTCAGGATGACCCTATCAAGGACCTTGCCCAGCACTAAAAGCAGTGTTACCCCCTGTAGTTGCCACAATCCAGGCAATTACCCTTCCCTTTCCAGATAAGGTATGTTGCGACACAGTCATTTTCTACCCAGCATTAAACATTTTCATCAATTGTGCCACAGTAGCCTTTCTCCTGCTCTGTACCAGATGGGACAGTCTCTGTTGCCCCTGCACATCAATGAGCTGTGGGTGCTCAACAGTGTAGAATCACTCCCACCGACACGCACACAAAGTTGGTCTACCTATCTAAATAGGGACTGTCCATTCATTTCTATGGGAGAAACCCTAATCCCAATCACGACACCCTTAACTCCTACTCAGCCCTAACCTTAACCATAAGTAACTAACCAAAATACAAGACTTTTGGCACTTTTACTTTTTTAATTGCATTAATAGATTGTTATAAAATTGAGGTTATCTAAATGGGGACCTGAAGAAGTGTCCCCAAAAGTAAGGAAATTTCAGGTTTTACCGCACTTTGGGGTCATTTTGGTCCCCAAATGTGATCTATGCAAACCCACACACACACACACACAAGAATAACAACCATCTGAACCTTGATTTAAAGATCTGGTCTGGTCTAGGTTGGTACCTCCTTTGGTGGCCAAATCTAGGAGGGGGGGATAAACACTTAGGTACTAGGTAAGAATGAAACAAAGATAAAACAAAGAGTGCTGGTGTTTTAAGAATCCAACAAGCGCCCCCACCTCCATGATTTGCTTGTTATGTGTCTTGCCTAAGTGTTTACCATTTGTCAATATAAATATCTAGATGTTGTCTGTATGTTCCTTTAAATGATCTTAATAATTTTCTTGGCCTCATATTACTGCCTATTCTATCTTCCTGACGTAAACAAGAGAAAATGCAAATATTGTAATTACTGCCATTTCATAAAAAAATTACCTTTTTTGCAACCTTCTTATTCCCACAGCCAAGCTTTTAGGCTCCTGAACATAAATAGCCGTGCCTCTTATCTATATCAATAGAAAAATGTTTAACCTTCTAATAAATATTCTCCATGGAGTTTCTTTCCACTCCTCACTTCATAAAATTACTTTTGAATGCAGGTTTTGAATTAACTTGGTCGGTCTCTGTGGAGATTGATCTTTTCATCAAAAGCTAAAGATGTTTTTGAAAGAAAATAGATAAAAGGTTTTGTTGGAAGTATTTAATGACATAATGAAGTTTTTCATGCAGCTATATAGTAGTTTTAATTATTTTTAATGAAGCAGTTTCTGTGGTGTATGGTTCTTATCCATTGGTAACACAATCAACTTCCCCCTTGCTTCTGCTCCAATGCAGCCTCCTTGTCAATATGTGCAATCAACAGCACTGAATATGAAGCTGATAGTTATGCCATTAACAGCTCTCTCCATGTGTTTGCTCTTAACGACTTCCAGCTTTTGCAAGCAGAAGCATCCTGTTTCCTGCCTTTTGAGCATGCCTGCTGTAACCATGTATTCCTACCTTAATGTTCAGCATGTGAACATTTGTATAGCCTCTAGGTGGCAGCATTGTCACACATATTTATATCTATATGACAAGAATACTGTTTGTACAGAGACAGTGGGCCAGGCTATATGGCTTTTTGATATCATTAGATCAAGCAATGCTCTTCTTTCTTCATCAGGTCTGGGGATTTTCTATGTTTTGTCAGAGCATACATATGCAGCCTCATTGTCCCTGAGAGTAACCTGTCTCCAGTGGTGTGATTTATCTATTATCGATATTTTTCTACATCACTACTCACACACAAATGGGATATTGCATTTATCCTATGTCCCAATGTGTACATACAGTAGCTCTCCATTGGGATCGGATCACCTTTGTTCCCCAAGCGCATCAATGAGCCTTGGGCGCCTAAGACCTTGTGACAAATGACATTGCAGAGAGAGGCATCGCTATGATACAGGAATACAGCGGCTTACTGACAAATAGTGAAGAACAAACACAGTTTGTTTTACAAGTTGTTGCTGAGTATTGAAAGCTTTTCCCTGACAGTAACAAGATGACTGTACTTCATGGACTTTCTGCATCTATGAGTCAACCATCAACCCTTGCATGAATGACGATCATGATGTCAATTACTTTAGTTAACACTAGTTAATACTACCTAAAATTTCTGGTTTTTACCTGAATAGAAAAGTAGCCTGACTTGTAATAAGTTGCACAATGTAGTAATGATGTTACACAACAGTTGTTCGTTAGTGACATTTGAATTTACCGCTTAATGCCTATCATTGCCTACTAATCTGGTTTTTGAAAAATTGAATATTCCAGAATGCTCGAGCACACCCTAAATGTCAACTAAACTCAATAAATTTTTGTACATTTCTTTTTTTTTTTTTGAGTGGAGATTTGGTTGAGAGGGTGAGAGGTTGAAGAACCCAAGGTTGAAAAATAAGGGTCAAATTAAGCCATAGCTATTACTCTTTTACTCTATTATTACTCTAGCTATTGCCTTTCTACATAGTTAACATGCACACAGCAAATCCAGACAAATCCAGGTAATTCTCTAAATTGAAAAAGTGTAAATATATGTATTTCTCTATCTTAGTAGGACCGCTGGCACTGGGAAGATGCAGCTCAGTAAAAACTGACTGCTGTGCTGCTGACTGACTTTTCAGTTCTCGCACTTTTCAGCAGCGTGTGGCTGTTTTGGCGGGGAACTCGGTCTCGTAGCTTTTGTGCATCGTTTTGAAATGCTGCTCCAAATTGCCCTTCTTCGGTAAAGCCACGCCCGCATTGCATATAAGACACATGGACTTCGAATTTGAGTAGACAAAAAAATAACCCTCTTCCCACTCTGAATGAAAATGATGCGTTTTTGATCTTTTGGCTTCTGACATGTTTGCGTGCTAAATGTTTACAGTACAAGATTAGTTGCACACTGAAAAGTAGGCGGGCACGTGCAAGTGCAATGCAATTTGCGATCGATTGAAAATTACGCCGATTGACTGTTTGGGCACCCGTGCTTTAAAGCACTATTTCATGCAAATATTGATGCATGTGCGTTTGGTTAAGTTTTACTGCATCAGGTCCCTGACAGCTACGAGGCTCACAGATCCACTTGTCTTTGGCAGCCTCTCAAGCTGAGCTCTCCCACAGGGGAGAGCAAAACCGAGAAACAAGAGTTTTTAATTTCCATACGAGCTTCTCCACCTGCTCTCCATGGCTGTTTAATAACCATAGAAATCAGCCTCCAGGAAAAATAAGGTGGAGAAAGGAAATTATATGCATACTCTGGTTTCTTTGCAAATGTTCCGCAGTTAGTTTTTTTTATTTTATTCGATGCTGCAAATTGGCACCAGGAAACTTTACAAGGTGACAAATTATTACCTTCTTCCAACTCATTTTAAGTGTATGAGACAGACAAAAAGCACAAGGTAATAAAGGCTATATACATTTTTTGGTGGTATAAACTAATATCCAGTTTATGTTTCGGGTGGAATGTACTTCCCATTCCGAATATCTGATGTGTAAACTTTTATAGAGTGCAAGGCAAGAAACAAAGTTTGAAGTTCAAAAATATCTCCACTGAATTTAATTCTGTCCCTACCCTCTTGTTCATGTGGGTTGGTTAACAGAGTTTCTTTTCTTACATAGGTGGCCTGCTTTAGCTCAAACATCTACTCCGATTTTCTGAAGGTCTTCCTGTCCAGTAGCTTCATTAGGAATGGGAGGGGTTTGCAGGTTTGGGGATCACTTCCTATCTATTTGAGGATCACATTACATTTGTGACTAAACTCCTATTTATTTGAAGATTTTTGTCCAGTTTGTTCTGTTATGAAGCCAGAGTGTGGCACGTCAGCCCATACTGGTGTAACACATTTAGATAAGACTCTAGCATCTGCAGGGTAAGGAGATAACCAAATGGGGTTTTATTGTTTTAGCGTGAAGAGCATGGACATCGTTGCTGTACACTCACTCCCTCATCTAGGGACATGTAATCATAACCAATATCACAAATATCAACAGATACTTCTCACAGCATTAACTAATAATAGAAAACAACATAGAGATGCAGAAAAGAGTATACTCTTATTGAGAATATAACTCGGTATACCCTGAACAGAACTGGTTACACACATCTATTTGCATTCCCTTGATAGCAAATTATAAACTAGGATTGGGCGATATGACCTCAAATCATCACGGTATTTTTTGCTTTTTGGATGGTGACGGTATTATATCACGGGTACCCTCTGCATGTTTTTGGACTGTGGGGGGAAACCGGAGTACCCGGAGAAAACTCCACGACGACATGGGGAGATCATGCAAACTCCGCACACATGTAACCCAGGCGGAGACTCGAACCCGGGTCCCAGAGGTGTGAGGCAACAGTGCTAACCACTGCACCACCATGCCGCCCCCCATTATAACATATGAAAATTAATAGTAACACAAAAAATTAACTAGAATGTCATCTGTTCTCCAGAAAATTACTGATATCTTGTCAGATGGCTATAGAAACTCTGCTTCGGTTCCCAAATCTCTCCTTAGGGGCACTACAATCATTCTGTGTATTCATTAAATTTCTCCATCGGCTCTATTAATTAATTAACTTGATTTGTTAAATAATTCAATGGAGTTTTCATAAGCTAAAAAAAGTGGGGTAGTGGTCGAGTGAAAAAACACATGGATGTATTGGACGGTAAAAAAAATGTGGTAAATTTGTGGTAAATTTTGAGGTGTTGAAATGGCTAAGCTGATGCACATTGACAGATACAGTGTCATTGTTTTACACCAACATGAACATCATTTAAACCTAATTTTCTGTGACTGCCTATTCCACAATAATATAGCTGAGGACAAGAAAATCAAGAGATTGAGGCAAGACTTGACTAAAACCAGAGCCTTAGATAGGCTTTACATACTCTCCTTCAAAATTTTCAAGAGTGTGACAAATGTCAGTTAGCACCCTATCAGAGATTTGAAAACAGAGACATAATTGTGTAACATATTTGTTGAAAATATAAAAATGGATTCAAAATGTGATTCCTTGAAAACAAAATGCAATAGTGAGCCGCAACAGAAAAAGGAAGACTCCCAAGAACTTGTGTAGGCACCAAAATCAGATCTTTCACATGCCCTAAGCACACCCTACAGCAGTGTGTCTTCTTTGGTGTGCGGTGTTATACCTCTCCTCCGCCATGGTTTGGAGATTCAACACTGGAATCAGCAGGAATTCGCTAAATGGATACCTGCTGTCTCCCGATAACCAGCCAACGGGCAAATGCACCATCCTTTGCCATCTGACACACTCCAAAGCTGGACCAGATATAAGAATCATCTGTACTCCCAGATCACTTGGCGACAATATCTATAAAATATGCTTGATGAATGCCAAGAACCTTGTTTGACAAATGCAGGTAGGATTCAAGGGGCTGCAAATATGAATAGGGTTAAGGGATCCATCCACTGCACCTACGGTGCCATGTTTGACTGCAATGGAATGAAAAACAAATTTAGTGTCATGCAAGGCATCTCTTCTTGCAGAACATTGTATGTAGTTGTGTGCATGGTGCAATAGAAATGTGATCAATGCATGCACAGTTGCAGGACACAGCAGCCTTGGCAAGGTCATCTGCATCTGTAGGTCTGCCGGAATCCAGTAGCTGCACGGGGCATAAAATTTTATATTAGTAAGATTAGTAAGAAGAATTTAACTCATTTCAGTTCAATCATGCAACACATAAATGTCATTTATTCTAGCAAAACATAAATACTTACATAACAGATTTACTTCTAGCATGGCAGATGTATATATTGATACGTATTAGTGAGCAAACTTTATATATGTATGATTGTAAGATAAAAATTGTGTAATTGTTTCAGCCTATTCTAACAATGAAACATTTGCTTTATGTCAGTCCTATAAGTCCTTTTCCATAGGCATCTATTAATTGATCTTTCATATTTAACTGTTTATGTGTGTTACCATTTGTGAGGAGTCTGCATGCAGTAGCTTTTCTTGTGAGTGTCGGTGGGTTGTCAGATGAATAGGGTTGTGATAAGGGTACTTGTATGACTGTATGAAGTGCTATTTCACCATGGTACACAAAATCACAGTTAAATTATTTATTCTATAGGCAACACTTCAAATGTAGCATTCATTATGAATAACAGTGACATGCATGCACAGACTTTTCAGGCAGGTGCTCAGACAAGGGGGCTTGGTCGACAGATAATGTTCGCCACCATAAATACTTGTGATTGCGTGTTGGGGGGGGGGGGGGGTTTCCCGGGATACGCCCACCCCCTTGGAGTCAAATTGGAATTTAAATGTTATTAAACTCAA
>JAODJX010000001.1:32745243-32760654 GCA_026776945.1 Isichthys henryi
GCCCCCCATCCTGGGTTGTTCCCTGCCTTGTGCCCATTGCTTCCGGGATAGGCTCCGGACCCCCCGCGACCCAGTAGCATAAGCGATTTGGAAAATGGATGGATATATTGTGTTTTTCTACATTTAATTTTCTCACTCTTTCCTTATTCCTGCTCACACCGCATTGCACAGCTTTGTTCACATTCTGTAGTTGTAAATGGATGACTAACTCAATGATGAGCTCCAAGGCTACCCCACCCACTTTGTCACTCAGCTAGGATGCTGTGCAGCTCTTGGTTGCTGAGTTTGCTGCTGAACTTGTGTGGGTACCGAAAGGAGACATCCGGACTTGTCAGTTATACACAGTAGTGGACTGTGATTGTAAAATTCAGTTTATAATATCTCACATGCAGCAGGAACCCAGCGCCCTTAATTTACCATCCTTTATCACAGGAGGACCAGTTTAGAGATAGAGGCCCCAAGGAAAGAGAGAGCAGTTGAAACAAGGTGATCAGATGGACAGTGAAGGAGGTGAGTCCGCCCCAGAGTTGGAGTCAATGGAGAAGCGAGTCTGTCTGCTGACCTTGGGTGCTGCAGCATCCAGTAGTCTCTGGAAAGGGCAGGTCCAGGCACGGTCAGAGTGGGAACCCTCCTGGACCAACCTGCTGGGCACAGGGCTAGATATGGTTCCTGATCCTTGTCAGGGCCACTCCTTTGGGTCTACCCAAATTCAACCCTCCTCTTTCAGCAAAGAAGGGTGCTCTGTTCATCCCTTTCAGGACAGCCATAGTCCACAGTCTCCTCATCAGTTTATGTCTGGTGGCCACTGGCACACCTACCCCCATTCTTTTCAAGGCTTAGAGGCACATATAGCTAACCACCATAGAGAAGCCCGTATATTTCCCGTCACTCTCTCTATAATTGGAAGTATTCACAGTGGCTAGAAACCTAACAAGATAGAAACTGGGCCTACCGTTGAGGAGCTTGGTGACAAGATTAGTCATCAGAATATGACAGTACCGCAAGCCTGACTATTGGCCCCAACTACAGAGACACACTCCTGAATATACTAATGGCCCCCACATGGGGCACTTTGATCCTGAAAGGTGGGATCATAATATTGAGGGGATATTGTGGATCTGCCTCTTGCTATACAGGGAGAGAGGGTGAAACGCTAATCTGGAAGAGTGCTTTCAGAACAATTCATGGTTTTATCAAAACATTGTCTTCCTCGGTGCCCAATGATTTCCATCATCTTCACTTAGCCATTCAGGAGGAGTAATCTTTTTTTGCAGATGTGACCACGGTGAGAATATCTGCTATGCAAATTAAGCATTGAGTTCTACAACTACTTGAAACAAGCTTATTTCCAGGATAGAAGTAAGCCAGAGCTTGAAGAGGATTGTGCTTTGAAGTCACTGTTCTTACACAGTCCGAGTCCTCTTCCATGGGGAAACCGGAACCACCCATGGATGTGAACCCCTTGCTCATTGTAACGCAATGTGGGATGATATTAGACATCTACATTGGTCTATCTAGTCCATCTGTGCTTCAATAGCACCCCGCTCTGAGCTGATCCCTTACTGGGATGAGACCAAAGGGGATATTTCCCTACAGCAAAAACAAGGTGCCGCCCTGCCACTACTTCCACCCATTATGCAGATGAAGGGTGTTCTGCAGAACACTGAAAACTGCCAGCACATCACTCCTCCATGTTCTTTGCACACCCTAGGCAGTGGGAAACAGAGCCTGGAGGCCACATCTCCATACTCTCCATGAGTGTAGGAGTCCACTTTGGGGAGAATCAAATCCACTCCTTTGGACAGAGGGGCCAGGAACACCACCTACTGTAGCTAGCTCCCATGAACCTAGGAGAGCAGAGACTTTGTCCAGTGGGCAGTACTGGAAAGACTCACTGCAAACCCTTCACCACTGGACTGGAATCAGAATGTGGCGAATCTGAATGGAGTGAATCTGAGGCTGCCTTCCAATATTCCTCATGGAGGCAACTTCAGCTATCCCTAGAGGACTCTTGCTGGAAGCAGGTGGACACTCTTGGTAAGGACATTGAAGACTTCGATCCTAACCATCATGAACACAATGTTCAAAATGATCTGTTTGAGGTAGAGCATTGTCTTTTGGTGGTTAGCATTGTTGCCTCACACTTCTGGGACCTGGGTTTGTGTCTCCGGCAGGGTTCCTTGTGTATGGAACTTGCCTGTTCTCCCTGTGTTGTTGTGGGGTTTCCTCTAGATACTCTGGTTGCCCCTCCCCCCACCAGTCCAAAAATATGCTGGGGATAATTGGAGTTACTAAATTGTCTCTAGGTGTGAATGGTGTGTGACTGTGCCCTAGGATGGGTTTGTGCCCCATCCTAGGTTGTTTCCTGCTTTGTATCCATAGGCTCCAGACCTCTCACAACTCTCAACAGGACAATCAGTTACAGAAAATGAATGGACTTGCTATATACTGTACTACTCAACATGTGAAAGTTAAACTTATCTAGAAGACCACTTTCATCGCACGCAACACAATTGTCACTATTAACTTTAGCAAAAAATGATCTCGAAATCTCACAATTATTTCAATCATACACATCAAGCATAATTGCCATGAACTCCTCCATGACTTTTATAGTAGCCTGAGGCAGGCTTACTTCTGAGGGTGAAACCAACCAGGCCTGGAGAATTACAAAGCTTTCAAATCTCTAAATGTGACTGTTCTTCCTCTGGTGCAATACCCCCTTTCCCCATTAGTAAATTTTACTGACAACATTCCTGCCCCTACCCTGATCAGTAAATTTTACTGCTGTCATCCCAGACTTTGATTAGAATATTATTTATATTCCATTGTTCATAATTCACTCTCGTTTCTCTTTCAGCTCCAAAAATATCTCCAGTGGCCCCCTACCTATGTCAGCCTAGGGCCCCCAGAGAAGTTAGTCTGCTCCCGGACATAATAATAGTTGATGAGGCACAAAGTCTTTAACTTATCAAGTTTTAAGTCTTGTTAACTTCATGGACATTACATTATCAGCAAAAAAGTCTTTATCTAGATATAGTTTGGTACTTAGTTGGCTAGACAGCTAACTGATGGAAACATGACTAGCAGCAAAGTATGACAACCGAATAAAACCATATGTGTCTCACAGTAGAAACTAGGGGCAACAGGGTCAGGCTGGGGGGGTTACTTGGTGTCTGCCCCAGGAACCTCTGGGGCTTCAGTAGTGCTAAGGGGTCAGCGGAGCTGGATGGTACCAAGGTGACTGCTGGGCCAGGACCAGAAAGCACCAAGGGATGGAATCCAGTACTAGAGTAGAAGGGTGCCATGGAAACTGCAGGGCAAGGGGGCGCCACCGGGACTGCTTGACTGGGACCCAAGGGTGATGTGGGACAGGCAGGGCAAGAGCAGAAGCGGGGGCAAGGACAGGGACAGGAGGGCGCTAAGGGGCTGTCAGGGTAGGAACCAGAACTGGAACAACTGCCATAGACAGCATGCCCCCATCTTCCTCTCCAGGAGACAGACTCTGCCAGCCCCTTTCCTAAACCCCCTCTGATGCCAGTGTCCACCCTGCAACTTGGGACAAGGACAACCTGAATCATGGATGAGGGTCGGGGCCCATAGCGTGGGGCCCAGGGCAAGACCTAGAGGGTTAGGGGCTGGCAGCGGCCATAGATTTGGGCTAGGGGCTGGCGACGACTAGAAGGGGGGAAGGCGGGCACCGAAGAGACCTCAGCCAGCGGTGAGATGGGTGTGGGCGAAGAGTCTGGGGATGAAGCAGTGTGAAGCCAGGGTGCTTTGAGGTAAGCGGGGTGAAGCCAGGGCACCTTGAGGTGAGTGGAACAGGCTGGATGAGTGAAGTGAAACAAGGGAGACCTGGAGATGGGCAGGATGGAACCGGGAAGCATGGAGATTGGCAGGACGGGGCGGCTCTTTCCAGGCTAAAAGCCAGGAGTGAGGCTGGATCCATTGGGACACCTGGAGGCAGATGGGAGGAGCTGGGACACCTCCCTTGGGCCAGGCATTTGCATTACTGGTCAAGTGATCCCCGTGCAGCCAGGAGTTGGAATCATCACATTGGCAAGGATGGGTCTGTGACTATTAGCTGGGACTGAGGCAAGCTCGACTGGTTCAGCAGGGGTCTCACCCAGATCGGATGTGGAGACTACGACAAGGGGCTCTCCTGGACTAGGAACTGGTGTGGACAAGGCGGCACCCTCTGGGTTGAAAGCTGGAGTTGTATTTGAGACAGGAACAGGCTCAGGGTAGGGTTTGAGGGCTGGTTCAGCCCAAAACATAATTATCTTTCTCCTGTGTCGAGAACAAATGGGGAGCTTTGAGGAGTCAGCGGCGATGTCGGTGGAGAGTAGCGAGGTTGGAGATGCTAGTCAGTCCATCCTGGGGTTGGGGAATGACCAGAGGAGTGGGCTCTCACCAGCTCCACCACCCAGGCCTTAGATTCAGCTCTTCCAGCAAATCTCCCTCCTGAGTGAGTATGGCAGTTAGCTCTGGATAGCTGTTAGGTGAAATGTGGATTTCCATTATTCTGTCATGACAGGGCAGAACGGAGGACACAGAAGCGGGAATCGGGGTTTATTCACAGAACTGAACTTACAAACAAACTGGATCATGTGCTATCAAAAAAGAGAAGGTTATGGCATGAGCACCACGGAAACACAACGTCACTGACAGAACCGGAAATCATAAGCCAGGGAAGCACCTACATACCGGACTAACAAGGGAACACAATGAGAGGCAGTAGAATCAAGTGGGGCAGGACATGTGAAGTACAGCCAAACTATTTCCCCTATTTTAAAAACATAACCCTATAAGGAAATATAACCTAAAAGAACAGAGGTGGTGAAAAAGTTTCATAGTGCTGCCATCTGACATTCAAACCTTATCTTTATCTCTCTCTCTCTCTCTCTCTATATATATATATATATATAGTATATATATATATATATATATATATATATATACACACACACGCACACATTATCTCACATATTATTTTATGAGTTGCCTTATATGTATGTTGCACTATTGTCCTGGAAGAACTTGTTTCTCCTACTGATAATGCACATTTTTGGGTGATAAGATACAACATTTTGACTGCAGGTTTTCCTGTTTTTCATGAACAGTCACATCCACTGAAATTTGGGGCTTCTATTTTTTCCCACTCAGAAAGAGAGACAGTCAGCATATTGACTGGTGTTTGTTTTTCACACTTAGCCAAATGGATTATGGATGGCTTAGAATCAATGGTGAATGCAGATTCCTGCTGTGCAAGCTGGCAACAAACTATGTGTTTGCGGTAGATGTGATTTGGAAATTAGAGTCAGATGCTCATTCGTATTTCTTACATGAATATGGTTTTGAGCAAATGTGCCCATGAATTTGGTATATGAAGTTGCATGAATATGTACTGCCAATGATAAACACATTATTCTAGGTTTGGAGCATAGTGGGTCTGATCAGTAGTTGTGTGCTTAAGCATTGGAATGGCTTAAAAGTCATTTTAAATTTGGTATGATTGTTAATGCCAGGTATGGTGGTTCCAGCATCTTAAAAAGAGTTATCCTTCTGGGATTTTAACTACTATGGTGTCTACAGTGTTTAATAAAAAAGCATCAGTTAGTTGTACTACAGAAAATATTTACAGTTATTAGAGAGGTCAGAGGAGAATAGCCAGACTTGTTAAACAGAGGCCACAAGTGCAAAAATAACACCTGAGTACAACAGTGGTGTCCAAAAAGGCATCTCTGAACACATGACCTGTCTATTGTTGAAGTAGTTCTGTAGAGAAAAAGTGGTCCTATCAGATACAAAGTAGGGTTCACGTATAAAGTGACTACTGGGTGCTTATTTGTATTTATCAATGTAAGAAAGACTCAGCATCAAAAATGTAAAATGAATTTACGTAGAAACATGACCCTTTTCTCATGTCTATACGACATGCTATGTGGAGCTTTTGATTTATTGAATTATCTTGTAATATATCTAAAAATAATTCACATTTCATTACTTACTCATTATTATTTCCTTAAGATGTTCTTTTTGTTTGGTTGAGCTAAAAAGCACACCGGCAAGAGTGGCTGTGTGAGCATAAGTCTTGACGAGGCTGAATGTATTTAATGACAGCCCTTTGAAGCTGAGTGAAGGGAGTAACTTGCCGACTCCAGCACTGCGGGAGATGGCTGCTGGTGTCCTACTGCTGTGCCAGGTTCATATGACTCTGAGAGTGATGAATGGTATGAATGGGTGAATAACGGTGGGCAGATTGAACACCTACCAAAAACAGACAGAAAAATAAAGGAATGTCAAAGTATCGCTGAAGTACTAGCTGTCAAAAACTACAGTCGGTGACTCAGACAAGGTCCAGATTGGTCTCTGGCACAGTCAGGAAGGCCTTTTTTACAGAGAACATTGGGAGAGTGGCAGTGGTCCTATGGCTGAATGCTGGTCATGGGGGCATGATGTTCCACAGGTGGCTACTGTTTGAGGTGCAGCGCCTTGAGTATAGGTCACAGAGGTACCGTCACAATGCATTCTTAAAACATGAAGGTGCTTGTTTAAAATTTAGGTCCTAGCTAAACTAGCTCAGATGCTTCAATGTAAATAAAAAACTATAAAATGAATAAACTGTTATTCTAACATTTGCGCTTACCATTACTACGGCACCTACTTTGAATAATTAAAAGATATATGGAAATTATTTTCTGATGAATTGATCAAATAGTTAGTTGAAATAGTTTGCCAGAAGGATCCCAACACAAAATACAACTCTTCTCAGTCTCCTCATAATTCAATCACCTTTTGCCGTTAGAAAATTGTAGAAGAAATTGTCCACTTGGACAAAAGTGCTGCCTCTGAGCATAGAGAATAACATTATAGGTTTATGAAAAAGAAAAGCTTAGCCATTTATTTTCCACCATGCAATCCTTTTTAAAATTTTACCTTTGGGAGATTTTTCAAGTGTTTGCTTAATAAATCTAAAGCAAGTTTGAAAAAGAATAGAAGTGAGACATATTATTGTCTTATATATCCCTTGACAAACAAGCTGCCACTGTTTAAAATGCTCCTGAGCTTTTCCCATAAACCATCAGCCGTGAGACTGGATTTCAGAATTCGGATATTAATAGCGAGCCTGTGACAGCTTTGAAGTTCTATCACTATTGCACTAATAATCTCTTGTTATTCATATTCTATATTCTGCTTTATTGACTATCAATACAAACTTAGCAAAAGGGGCCTTAGACAGTTATTCACAGATTGTGTTAACTGATGAATATCTGTGTGCTCTTTTGGTGCCCCATCTAAAGTTATTTCCTGCTTTGTGCCTGCTGCTTCTGGGATAGACCCCCATGGGAACTCCATGACCCTGCGTAGGATAAGGGAGCATAGAAAATGGATGGATGGAAAAATTAATACACAAGGTAATCAATAAACCTATTGGATCATCAGTAACAGTAATATAGTTATTTTTCATTACTTGGTGTTTTGCTATGTATTTGATGCAGAGTTTTCTTGTCTCATAGAAGATGCACCTAGGAACTTAATCTGGATAATATACAGAAAAGACATGGAAGAAGAACACATGGAAACCCTGGAAAGCAAACTTCAAGCTAGGAGGCTTGAACCTGGGCCACTGGTGTTTTATGGGTAAAAGTGCTACCATGTGCAATTGTCACTTCTTTGGAGAAGGTTACATTATGTCTCTTGTCATATTGTAGCTGTGTATATTGCTTTTAATGAAATGACACTGAATAGAACCCATTTGGAATATTTATGAAACTAGCACTGCATGAAATTAGTTTTTGCTTAATGTGCCTTTGCATGAATGCGTTTCTGATACAATGTAATCTTATAAGTGGACTGGAATCATAGAATAGAACAGAGGAAAAGAAGAAAAAAAAATGGCAAAAGAAGTGTTCCCATTAAATTATTTTTGAACTAATGTTTCCTTATTAGAATCAGATATTCGACTCAGGTTGTTTATGGATTGCTTGCTGAATGATGTCCAACACATTGTTAATATTTGATGTGCTAACTGGTAGCTACCAAAAGTAAAAGAAATCTCTGTAGCCATGTTGGTATTTTCATACAGTCTTGTCTGTCTTGTAATGGGTCCTACAGGGAACCTGGTGAATGGGACAGGCAGATCTGTCTGAAAAAATCTGACAGGTTCCAATAAATTGCGACAGGTTGGCTCCTGAGTTGCGAGCTAATGGCAATTAAAACCCTGACCAGCAAAACATTTTCCAGGATATTTAATAATACATTTGATTTAGTTTTTATTAAAAATTGCAGAATACCCTGTACTATGGGCAATAAATTGCTGGTGGTAGGAAACAGGCTAGGAAGTGAGCAAGTTGCTATAATGAAGATTTATTGAAACCTGACTTTCTATGGCAAGGAACACCTGGTTCTGTTCCTAGTGCAAGAACTGAATAACTGTAATATTCCAACTCAAAGTCAGCTCCCAGCAATGTCGCTCATTTCAGTGAAATATGGAACTTAAACACACAGACAAAGTACAAAATAAATGTGTGTTATTTGTAGTAGTAATTTCAGTTTTAAAAACAGGGCATATATATGGTTTCCATCTGGGGTAGAGGCAGAAATTGCGAGCGCTGCGGAAATGAATTTTTCTAAAAAATTATGAGCTTGAGGGGTAGCTCAGTGGGTAGCACTGTTGCCTCCTACCCCATGGGGGTTTAAGTCCTGCCTCCACTGTGTGTGACTGCAAAGTTTGTATGTTTTCTCACTGTTGTGTGGGTTTCCTTCTGCAATCCAAAAATCTGCAGCTAAGCTAATTGGGTTCTCTTATTTGCTTCTAGTGTATGATTGCGTGTGTGCTTGAATGTACCCTTAGATGGACTAGTATTCCATTCGGGGTGTACCCCTGCCTTGTACCCTATATGTTCAGCACCCCCTTGTGATCCAAATGAATAGTTAAAAGATGGATGGTTGGTTTATAATTTTGAAAGTCAATGCTATTTTATCCACACACACAAAAAAAATAGAAATAAATCCTAAATTCCTGCCTACATCTCTCAGTGACATCATAGAACTACATATGATATACTTTTGCGAGTTAATTTTTCAGCTTGAATGTTGCAGCTGATGTAGCACATTTCATAATATTACTGGGCAGTGCAAACCCTGTTCAGTGCCCACTATCTATTCTCCAGAACCTTGCTGTTCATTGAGAGGAAATATTAATTGAGTTGGTTTATTGCCTCAGCAAGCGAGAGAATCTATTTGATATGCAAAAAAGTATTCCTCCTATATGAAATGATCATTATGCATATTTCACACTGCAGAATATTTGCACTGCAGACTTACAGTGTTGTGCTTTGGTCTTTACTCTCATTTCATGTACAGCGCTCTGCCGCTTTTTTATAGTGTCTATTCTGCATAATCAGCATACATTTAAGTGAGCTGCATGGCAAGGAGTCACATATATGCTATTATGAATCACATTAGAGTACTACTATGTATAATAACAGCTCGAAAGAGGAAGTTCTGGTGAATGATTATAGTTTGCGGTCAGTTGGTTGGGAAAGTAATTTGGGGGTACTATGTCAGCCTATCATCAGGGCGGTTTAATATGTCTATTATTTCTTTCTAAAAGGTGAAGGATAAAATGCTGTAATTCCATTCTGAAGGCACATCCTTAATTCCTCACTATCCTTATCCTGGGTTTTAGGATAGGAGTAGCAGAGACCAGTTTTCTATTGCTATCCATAGCTTTTCTTTAATTAGGATGGATGGATTGGCATTCTGTCTAGGAGTTGCCTCGACCCTGTATTGCATGCTGCAAACAGTTCTGGAAAATAGATGGCTGTACTATATAGTTGTTCAAGTATTATGTTATTAAAAGGCTTTTAGCATTATTGATTGGGTAAGATGTACTGTAGAAATGGTTTGCATTTTGTGTTATAAACATTGTGTAATTAAGTTAAAAACACAACATACAAAATAGAAATAAAAGCTGTTTTCCCACTTAACACACAGCTTTTTGAAATATTGCCTTGCCCATTCCTCAGGGCTGCAGTCGTCTGTCCACTTGACTTATACTTAGATACTTATTCAAGTATGCTTGAGGACTGTGTCCATTGCACTTTCATATATTTTAAAATTTTCTTCACTAAGCCGCCTATGTGGGGATCCATGGAGGTTTATTTCATTTCTGTACACACAGAATTTTGTTACACTGAGTGCTCCAGAGAAGAAAACCACGAGTCACAATTTACTCAGTTTTATTGCTTTTTGACACATTAAAACTTATATGTGCTTGTCTCAGGGGAAAGTGGGAGAAGAGATCAAAAGAAATATTCTGTTATCAAAAAACCCATTTACGGGACCATACCATATGTCATAACCTAAGACTAAAAGCAACAAATATTATTTAAGATGACATAGACTGAAACGTAAATTCATTTTTTTTTATAGGAATGCTGCATATTTATAGCTGTTAGTTTGTTTGTTTCTTGTTAATTCTTTTAGAACACAGAGGAAAGACCATTTTGGTTGGGTAATACTGTGGCACAGTGGGTAACACTGTACTTCATGCCTCCAGAATTGGGGTTTGAATCCTGCTCTCATTGCCTATGTGTGGAGTCTGCATGTTTTCGTGGATTTCCTCCAAGTGCGTCGATTTCCTCCTGCAGTCCACAGGCGTGCAGTTAGATGAACTGGCATCTCTAAATTGCACATAGTTTGTGTTCACTGTGATGAACTGGCATCCTATCTAGGGTGTCCCCATGCTATTATAGTTGATTATTGAAACTATTAGAGTAGACCTATAAGGTAGATTTGAATGTTAACAATTGTTCTATTCTATGCTTCAAAAATTCTTGATTTTACTTTCAAAGTATTCATACTTCTACTTGCATAGCACTTTTCAAATGCATTCAATGTGAAATCAGGAACTGCTGGCATTTAAAAAAATGGAAAAAGCAGCTATATTATGCCAGGACTCTTTATTCACAAGCAAAGGATTTGTAACTTCTTTCATCTATGTGCTCAAGTCCATTCATCGCTAATGGAACCTTTGACGTGCTGATGCAAGTGATTACTTTCCAAAATTGATATATATATATTTTTCCACTTATATATCACAATTTTTTATACCAGGTTTATTTATCTTCAAGATATATTTTTTTATACAACATTGAAGTGACAGTGAACTGGTGATGTAAGTTAGCAAATAAATATCAGTTGATAACATTATGATCTGACAGATGATTAACAGTGCATATACACAAATAGAGTTTTGTCTACTATGAGAGAGCAGCTCCTTAAGTTGACAGAGTTGCATACACACAGACACAAATATATGAAAGCACAGTTTAAATCCATTTTATGGATTTTTACAACTTACAAAGCAGGAGACTGGACAACCGCAAACTGTACCATCCAACCACAATACCAGTTTCCTGACAGGCGAGAGAGACTATTGAAGAGTATACAGGAAACCTGTACCATTTTGGGTTTGTGGCTGTTGACTGCCAGAAACTAGATGGAAATCAGACTAAAAAGTTCAGTGATGAAATATTGATTAAAATCAGATTCAACAAACCCAGAGACAAGACCCCTAAACTGAACCCAACCCTTGGCACTCAAAAAGTGAGGATGATACAATGAACAAAGTAAAACTCTAGCCTCAATCTAAATCTAATTTGGAGACGGCTGCTTCTGGTTCAGAGCAAGGTCACTGAAATTTACACAAGTGGGTGAAAGTAGGAAAGTAACAAACACATTATTATTATTATTATTATTATTGTTAGGTGATGCTTTGCATTAACTGTAACTTAATAATGTGTTCATAGAACATTCATAAGCAGCATGTCAGTATTCCTTAACATGTCTTAAAGCATTGCATTTATAACACTTTCAGTGAACAAGATATTAGGTCAGGTCAAGTTGGGGGGAATGCACTAATGCAGTGCGTTGCCACATCCACCACACAACGAAACACCTTGGTATCCTAGCTGGCAACCC
This sequence comes from Isichthys henryi, assembly GCA_026776945.1. Taxonomy (NCBI): domain Eukaryota; kingdom Metazoa; phylum Chordata; class Actinopteri; order Osteoglossiformes; family Mormyridae; genus Isichthys; species Isichthys henryi. Next base: position 32,757,235 of record JAODJX010000001.1, read on the forward strand.
CCCAGGCAGATCCACGGTCCAGTCTATTCTCCAGAAATGGCCATCTGCCACATCCAGGTGTTATATGGATGTCCCCTTAGCCAGGTCCAGCCACTTGGGTCCTCAGCAATAAGAAGCTGGATCACCCTCAGGGAATCGTGACATTTAGCCATAGTGCCATAACTGATGCTCCCTCACAATGCAGGTAATGTCCTTTATTTGGGACTCCCCTAACAACCACTCATTCAACACAAAGTCAAATCAGGGGTTTCCATGGATTTTCCAAAGAGACACATTACCAAAGGAGTCCAGTCTTCATTTTAGCTCATTGGATAGCATCCATGTTTTGCAGCCATACAGCAAGACAGGGAGCACCAGGACTCTAAAGACTTGGACTTTCATCCTCTTGCAAAGATATGGGGAGCACCACACATCCCTTTCTTCATAGGAAGAGTCACCGGAGACATGAATGTCAGTGAACCCCTCAACAAGGTCGACATTCTCCTCATAGACTGACACACTACTGATAGCTGTGCCCAAGAAGTCATTAATGGCATGGATTTTAGTTTTTATCCAGGACACTTGCAAGCTCAGACACTCAAACTCCTCACTCAATCTCTCGAGAGCCCCAATCAGAGCCTCCATTGACTCTGCGAAGATCACAGCATTGTCAGCAAAGTCAAGGTCAGTGGATCTTTCTTCACAGATGCCCCACAGCTGCTGGACCCCATGACCTTACACAACACCCCGTCCATGCAAGCATTGATCAGAGTAGGAGCAAGAATACACCCTTAGCGAATCCCAGAATCAACTGGGAAGAATGCAGAGGTTCCCTCTCCACTCTGCACAGCACTTGCAATACCAGTGTACAGGCTGGCCATGACGTCCAGCAATTTTGGGGGGATCCCGCGAAGTCTCAGAATGTCCCACAGGGCGACTCGACCAACTGAGTCAAAAGCTTTATGAAAATCAACAAAAACGGCAAAGAACCTCTGCCAATGTTCACACTTGTGTTCGATGAGAATACTCAGTGCCAAGGTGCAGTCAATGTTACACTTTTTAGGTGTAAAACCAGACTATTCCGGTCGCTGGTAGGCAAGCAAGTGGTCACAGATCCTATTAAGCATGATCCTATCAAGGACCTTATCCAGCACTAAAAGCAGTATTATCCCCCTGTAATTGCCACAATCCAGACGATTGCCCTTCCCTTTCCAGAAAAGGTAGGCTGATATCCCACAGGGCAGCTCGATCAACTGAGTCAAATGCTTTATGAAAATTGACAAAAGCTGTACAGAACCTCTGCCAATATTCACGTTTATGCTCAATGAGAACCCTCAGTGCCAGGATGCAGTTGATGGTAGACTTCTTAGGTGTAAAACAGACTGCTCTCATCAGTAGTAGGTGAAACGTCAGTGGTAGGCGAAAAAGTGATCACGGATCCTAGCAAGGACCATACCTGGCACTACCTGGCAAGGTTAGCTGGTTACCCCCATATAGTTGCTGCAGTCCAACCGATCACCCTTCCCTTTCCAGATAGAGATAGCAAGTCCCATTTTCCAGTCAGTTGGGATTACACCAGTCTCCCAAATGACAGCAGTTTGCCTGCAATGCCAGGAGGACAGCCATACCACCAGTCTGGAGAAGTTCACCCCAGAAACCACAGATCCCTGTGCCCTTCCCTACCCCCAACTGATTCACCATCCATGCATTCTCGGTGAGATTGGGTGGTTCACTGCTAATTCGAGGAGCAGCCTCAAGAACTGAGGACCAGTAATGTCCAGTGTCCTTGCTGGAAGGCAGCATTACATAGCTGCTCAAAGTAGCCGGCCAACTGCATAAGTGTCATGCATAAGGACTTTTCCATCACCTGCCCTGACTGTGATTCTACAAGGGACAGATTCTGATGTGCATGATGCTTAGATTCCTCTGTAAGCAGGACATGGGTCACTAGACAATCAATGGTGTGTCATTTCACAGATTTCTCTAACAAACACCTCTTTATCCGCCCTCAAAGCTGTCACAGCCCTCCATGTCAGTTTCCGGTACAGACTGGAGTTACCACCAGTTTGTGCATGGTGACTCCTCTCGATAATATTCGGGGTGCTCTGTAAGATGGAACACCTCCTTTCAGGAACACGGGCAACACAAACACAACCCTCAGCAACCTTCAGGGTCACATTAGAGTCAGCAGTCACACTCAAGTCTGCAAGTTCCTCACACAAACTGCGTACAAACTCATCAGAAACAGCCTGATCTTGGAGACTGGCTAAGTTCAGCCTCATTCTATTTGTAGATGATAGCCTACTGGACCCAAGCTGAATCTTCAGAGTAGCAACAACAAGTCTGTGGTCAGAATTCACGAACTGGGCACTTCTGTAGACGCTGCAGTTCTGCAGGAGCCTCCAGCGTCTGCCTGCGATGATGTGATTGATCTCCTTCATCACACCACCAGTATTAGCGTACAAAGTCCAACAATGTGACTCAGGGCGTTGGAACCAGGATCCAGCAATCTGCAGCCCCTGACCTTTCATAAAGTCAAGGAACATGAGGACCGACACAATCCTTATAACAAACCCTGTCAGTGCCAGTGGTCGCACTGAAGTCACCCAAGACAAGGAGAGTGTCACCTCGTGAGCACCCATCAACCACCAAGCGAAGCGAGTAAAATGCCTCTTAACAAGTTACAACAGTTGAAACATAGAGTGAGAAAACAGACAAGACACCCATAGAGTGCCTTAGCCTGAGTCTCATAATATACTCATTGAAAGGAGTGACATTGGACACCATTGGGAGGAGCCAATCCGCCACAGCATCAGCTTCTCCCTGAAGTGTACCCACCTACAGAGATCTGCCTACTCCCCAGTTTGCATACCTCTGAGAGTGCTGCCACTGAAATTTATAAAGCTTCTTCGAGGAAGATGGTTATCATGCTGGAAAGGCAAGATATTCCATGTATGTATCTGTATGGGCTGCCTCAAACTGGGACCCACATCAGTCCCAATCCCCATTAGGCCTGACCCTATTAGTTCTCCAGCGGTTTTGACTCTTCTGGGGATGAGGCTCCCAAAGGCTTTCCCCATCCCCTTGATGCCTACAGCTTTCCTGTGGGTGGCTGTAGCAGAGCTACTCCCGTGGAGAGCAGATATGTGTCATGTCTACTTGGTCAGAGCTGTCATGAAGTTTATTTTTTTTTTTTACAGTGACTGGAGTGCCAGTCCTGCCACCAAGCACTGTCGCCTCACACCTCTGGGACCTGGGTTTGAGTCTCTGTAAGGGTTCTATGTAGGGATGCACCGAAATGAAAATTCTTGGCCGAAACCGAAAACCGAAAAAGAGGAAACGAAGGCCGAAAACCGAAAAACCTAAAGAAATTATGCCAATAATTAGTACCATTGCATTTATGGCTATGACTGTGTACTAACCTTACTAAAATCAAGGCAT
>JAODJX010000001.1:32760754-32785113 GCA_026776945.1 Isichthys henryi
CCGCCACAGACGGAGTGGGCGTGCTCGGAGGGGTTTTCCTTTTCTGTGCTGCTTTACTCTCATATCCAGCATGGCGACCGGGATGTTTGGATTTCAGGTGATAAATTAAACCCGACGCGGAGAAAGTCTTTGCAGACGCACCCCTCTTGAAATTAAGGCATTACATGTTTTGCAAATCGCTATCCGTGGGTCTTTCTCAGATATTTTGAAATACGTCCACACTGCAGACATGCTGCTTCAGACGAGCACATGCAGGCCCCGGTTTCTGTTTGCGTCATCACAGCTACTGTTTCGGCCGTGTTTTTCGGTGAGAAAAATCTTTCGGTGGCCGAATATTCGATGCATCCCTGGTTCTATGTGTCTGTAGTTTGCATGTTTTCCCCATGCTGTTGTGGGGTGTTCTCCAGGTACTTCAGTTCCACCAACAGTCCAGAAACCAGCATAGGCTCTGGTCCCCCAGCAACCTTGAAAAGGATAAGCAGTTTCGGAAGATGGATGGATGATCATAATGTTTGTTATTAATGTATATTTCCACTGAAAGCGTATAAATGCAATGCTTTAAGCAGGGGTGGGGGATGAGAATTGATTCTGTTACAAATCACGACTCTTCAAGGTAGTGATTTTAATATAGCCATGAGATGACTTCTAATGATCAGTTTAAACACGGGTTACTGAAATCATGTTGTCCATCTTTGGTACTGCTACTACTGTATAATTGTCCAATTGCACACATCCTGATTTTAAGGAATTGACATGCTCCAGTTTGGCACAGTGCAGTCATTTGCATTTTCATTTACACGTGCACAAACTTTTCCTGCACCATCGCAATTTAAAGCCACAACTAACTGCAAGTGTTTGAAATGTAAACTTTTATTGAATATCTCTATTCCTCTTCCCAAAACACTAAGAACATTTTCTAAACAAATTGAACTATTTACCTCTTTTTTAAACTCCACCCTCAGGTTTCACCTCATCCTGTGTCTTGCGCTTTCATTGGCAGCAGCTTGTCACCACAGTCATTGTCTGTCGCAATACGTTTCACACTACGGGATTTGGAGTTGCCGACAGGTTCAGATGTTTAGCCTGCTTAATATTTGATGGATATGTGTGATGCATCGATCGTGTGTTTGAACTAAAAGTGATCAAGTGCCGATTTGCCAGCATCAAGTGGACATTGATTTGCCCCCGGTCTGTGGCTTTTGTTGGAGATTGGCAAAAACTTTCCGCACACAAAAAACTGGGGCTAAAATTGTGTAGTGTGCACTTGGCATTATTTTTTTTTTCTTTGGCTTGGGCTGTATTTCCTAGCCAAATCACACATTCAGTTAATGTCTAAAATGAGTTAGCATGTTGAATGTGTTTCCAGAAAAATATCAGAGTTCAGTATAACAGAGCTGAGAGACACTCTTAGTCTTATCAACTACTCCCTCTCACTGGTGTTGGCATAATTTATTTGGAAGCCAAAATGTTCCCAAACTACTTATTTATGTGCTGTGGGACGGTCTTTGAGCTCTCTAGCAGTAGCTGCAACCAACTCAATGCCACAATTAGCTTAATGTTTAATGTTGAACATCTACTTGTGAATTTAGGTTTCATCTGTGTCAAGAAATGTATTAATTTGTTAAATTGCTAACTGAAAATGCTGTAACTAAAAGGCACATGACGGATATGTGTACCTTTACAGCCCTTGTCTTAACTTTAAACGTAAAACGTGATGTAGACTCTTCAGCAAAATCTGTGTAAAAATTGCAATACATATCAAATCGACAAACATATATCGACATCAATTTGGACAGTCACAGCTGATTTCCACCCCTACTTTAAGTCATGGTAAGGTATGTTGCCTGCGAATGTCCTAAGAATGATGAGGCTGAAGTTGGTCACTTATTCGCAGCTTCGGATTCATTTGGCTTCTGATTCATAGGGTGTTATTCCTTGGATGGAGTTAGCTACTTATTCACAGCTCCAATTCGTTTGGTTTCTTATTCACAGCGTCTCATTCTGAGGCTGAAGTTAGCTTGTTATTTGCAGCTTCCATAAAGGCGAGTGTTCATGCTGCGTGGCACATGTTGAACAGTTTATAATTAAAAATTCTGAAAAAACTACATAACGTACGAATAATACGGTTAGGCTGTAACAAATTTATTTATTTCATATATGTATTTCGTAAATCTCCGGGTAATGTTAATGGCTGGATTACCCAGGCATAAAGTGATGTTTCTTTTTTGACAGTAAGTTGGTAGAATGGCATAGTGTGCAATTGTACACATACATTTAAATAAGAAGCCATATTTTCAAATTGAATTTGGAGATCGTATTCATCTTGAGCCAGGAAAATGTAAAATGCATTGTACTTGTACACCTCTGGTAGGAAAACTGAAATTAGCCAAGCCCAGATTGGTTTTGTAGCTGAAAACAGTTGGAAACATGGCATTTTGATCATTTCAACTGAATAAGAGGCCACATGTCCAGTTGGGGGTCTTACTGTATTCATCTTGATCCAGGCAAATGTGAAACGTGTACTTTATAGCAGGTGCGCCACTGTAAGGAATCAATTCAATTGCCAGTTTACTGTTACAAAAGAAATATCGCATTATGCCTAGGTATTTTGGGTAATCTGACTATTAAAATTACAGGAAGATTTGTGAAATACATGTGTGCAGTAAACGTGTTACAAATAAATGTGTTACATCTTAAATGGTTTATTTGTGGATTATTTTGTATTTTAAATATGTCTTAATTATAAACTGTACAGCATGTGCCATGTAGCTTTAGTCGTTTCAAACACTCCCCTCTATGGAAGCTGCAAAGCTAACTCAGAACAAGCCACTGTGAATAAAAAGCTAAACAATTCACAAGCTGTGAATAAGTAGCTAACTTCAGTCAAGAAATAAGGCTCTACGAACAACAAGCCAGATGAACAGGAAGCTGCAAAGAAGTAGGCAATTTCAGCCTTGTCTATGAATGCATTATAAATGCATTATGAATAAGCAGTTAATATCAAGCTTTACCTATTATTTTTACTGTTTCTGTTGATCATTACGATGATTACGTTGTATATAATACTTGTATTTATGTATTTTATTGCATATTTATAGTCCAAAGTAGAGCCAGAAAAGAGCAACTCTAAAACAGAGATGAGAAACAGAAATGCAAAGGATAGTATGTAAGTGAACATTGCACACAGTACAAAGATGATTTGAAAATAAATTAATAAATTGTTATTGGCTTAAGACCACAATCAGCCTACCTTTAGCGGAGTACAAGGAAGAACTCAGGAATAGTCTTATTTTGTTTATGATTACAACAGTGCTCATCTGTTCCAAAGAAATTAAGTTAATACATATAGTAGATCATCCATCGTAAAATGTCCTAAAACTGCTTATCCAGTACTGATGAGTCTGGAGACTATAGTTAAGGTAGATTTTATATATATATATATATATATATATATATATAGCACTAAATAAAACTGTTGAAAAACTAAATATCACATATAATATGATAAAAAAATTACAGTAAAACTACAGTGAAGGACAGATATATATTTGCAATATAGACCACCATGAAAAGATTCCGTGAAATCATTTTGGTGCTCTTTTGATGTTAGCATGACAGAGAGTTGATGTTAGCACGACAGATTAGAATTTCAGCTTGCAGCAATATTTTATACCTTTTCTTTCATGTTTCATTTCCCCAGCTATTATTTGTCACTTACCTTGAGGTTCTCAACAAGGATGAGTTTTTTTTTTTTTTTTCCCAAGACTGAATAAATATCGCTCTAATACTTGCTCATTAAGCTTCCAGTTTAACTTTGTCAGGAAAAAAAAGATTTTTTTTTCCACACTAGAATTTTTTTTCTAATTTGTTCTAATTTTCTATTTTTTTTTTTAGTGTGAAAGTGAAAATTGTCACTTGATGGAAGCAGATTTATAAACAGTCAAGCTGTTCAGTAAAAACTTTTTAGGAATCAGGTCTGTCAGATTATAATGTCCCAAAGCCCCGCAGATAGGTCACTGTCCCAGAATTTTAAAAGAAGCAGTAAATTATGCCAGTTGTCTTAAACCCTCTTGTACAGCTAAAATGGCTTTAATCCAACACTATATATTTAGATACAGTAAAATCCAGTTATAACGGACTTCAAGGGACCTGGCAAGACAGTCCGTAATATCCAAAGTTCGTTATATCACCATCACGCCACGCGCCTTGTAGGCGGAGCCTGCATGTCTGCTATAGCCGAACAAAACTACAGCTAAAAGCGGCCCTGGGGACCAAATTGTTTGTCCGTCCATCCATCCATTTTCCAAATCGCTTATCCTACTGGGTCGCGGGGGTCCGGAGCCTATCCCGGAAGCAATGGGCACAAGGCAGGGAACAACCCAGGATGGGGGGCCAGTCCATCGCAGGGCACACTCACACACCATTCACTCACACATGCACACCTACGGGCGATTTAGTAACTCTAATTAGCATGTTTTTGGACTGTGGGGGGAAACCGGAGTACCCGGAGGAAACCCCATGACAACATGGGGAGAACACATGTGATCCAGGCGGAGACTCAAACCTGGGTCCGAGAAGTGTGAGGCAACAGTGCTAACCACTGCACCACCATGCCGCCCCTTTGTTTGTCCGTTATAAGCGAAATTCCGTTATATGCAAGTCCGCTATATCCGATGCTTTTTCTGCATGTTCTTAAAGGCGCACGACCGGGACCAGCAGACCTCGTCCGTTATAGACGATATTCCGTTATAAACGAGTCCACTATAACGGGATTTTCCCGTATAAATGTTTTCCTAACCATTTCTTTACTTTACATGTGTAGTATATAGTTATAGTTTCATTTATGATTTTTTTTTTAAATACATGTAACAATTTATGCACAAAATCATGAGTATCAACTCACACTGTAAATTAATCTTTCACATGTTCTGTTTTCCAAACAAAGAATATTATGGCAGCTACAGTGGTGAACTAAAAAAAAAAAAGTGAAGAAGAGAATGGTTTTTGAGGGATGTTTTTTTGCGTGTTTGCCACACAGCTTATTCTTTTTTAAACTTCCACAATGCCTCCTGCTGCTTGCCCATCTGCCCTGGCGCTCACAACATGATGGCTGGCATCAGAGAGCCCCCCTTTTAAGCTTGCACGGTAGACTCAAACATGCATTGCTGGGAGTGTGAAAGATTATCAGTGCTACTCTTACCGCTACTCTCTCAGTTCATGGCATCTGTCCTTGACTGTCTTTTTTCACATGACTTGACTATGTTTCACTCATTTCAGCTTTGTTCTCTGTCTCATATTCTATATCTTTATTATTATTAGTCTTCCATGCATCTTTGCACCAGTCCAAGGTCACAGAGAGCCTGCAGCCTATCCCAGGAACCCCTTTCACCCATATTCACCAATAAGCTTTGTGCCCTTAAATCTTTGTGCTGGGAACCGCTACACCAGTCAAGCAGCTAATTTTTTGCCAGCCCTGCATGTGCACTAGTACTTATGACACTAAACAGAAATTTTATAAACAAAATAAAATTACAGTGCATTCAAGACAGACAGTCGGAGAGATGTTACATACTGAGCTGTCAGGTGCTGAGTCACTTTCTCTCAAAGAGTTTAACTAACCTTTTGTAGAAAAGAGAGACAACAGTGTTTTTTCTTGAGATTATTGCTCTGCCCAGGTCTCTGTCATTTTAAACCTGTTGCTGCGGTGGTAGTGTCCACTATGGGAACAGGCGACCATTTATAATGCTTTCAACTTTCCCAGTCGTGTAATTCAACGTTAATGGGGGACGACTTTCACCTCTTTGTTTTTAATAGAATTATTTATACACTCACTTTGTATGGGAGGTATTTTCTGCAAAAAATAAAATACCACTTTGCCATTTACTGATTTAGTTGTCAAAGTCTATGCGCAAAAATCCTGCAAAAACTAAAATGAAATAGCACCATTTGCATTTTAATTTTCCACTCATGTATGAGTCGGATGTGAAAAATTACAAAATAAAATGTAAAACCTTTTTTGTCTTTTAATTTTCCAATTTGACTTTTCATTTCCTACTTTGCCTTTTCATTTTTCAAGTTCACTACAGGAAAATATATGATAATCGGAGCGGATCACTGCTGCGCTTTCTCAGTCCGTTTGCAGATTCTGTTGTCTTTCACGTTTCTTGGCCATGGTTAACCTTGTCGCCCAAACTAATGGCAAAATCACACTGAGGTACCTCAGGGGTGCCTTACTAGTCAAGGATTCAAACCAGCAATATTTCTAATTACAAGTGCACTTCCCTAACCATTAAGCCACCACTGCCCGATCCCCTGGTAATTTCTCTGGCCCAACAGATGATACTTCAGTGTTAAACAGGTAAATTTTTTTGTTATTTATGTTTTTAAGGGTGTCAGAGCCAAATACCAAACTGAAGCTGAATTCATATTGGAAAACATGGCAGTTATTGTGAGTTTCCACCATTTGTTTTTTGTCATGCTGCGTTCATCTGATCCTCCCGTGTGCCACGCTCCCTCATTAACCTCATGTGGAATCCCGTGTTTACCAGCTGTTTCTTCTTCTTGTCATTAGTTCAATGTATTTAAGTCCGGGTTACTGAAGTCTAATGGCCGTCTTGTTATGGTCCTTGATGGTTTCTTAATAAACCGTCGGTTGCCGACTCCCCTGGTATTATGCATGACAGTTTGTGGCTTATCAGTTTAGTCTTATCAAATTAAGCTTTGGAGTTAATGGATTAGTAATGGAAATGTAATGTATCAAGTATTTATAATGGTTATGTGTCTTCAAGTTGTATTTTATTTATATACTGGTTTGCTTGTTTGTTTACAGTTGTAGGAGTAGAATTGTAAGCTTCACGTTTGTGCAGCTGTCAAAATCACCATAATTCATAGAAACATAATATGCTGTATAGGTGGGTGTTTTGTTAGTGTCTATTACATGTATAATGCTGACAGCAGAGATAAATAGGCCATTGTCATAAATTATATCCTAATTAGTTATGCATTTAGGATCAGGTTCTCTGACCTATTACAAGTAGCCTGAACCCACTGACAGATTAAAAATTTATTGCAGGGTGCTTAAATACACATTTACAAACTAAGGACAATTTATTATCACCAGTTTATTAGAACAGTGTAACTGAAAAAGTTCCCAGTAGAAACCTTGGTGAACACAAGATTTTATGGAAATTTCTAATCAGAGTTGATTCAAACCCCAAATTCATTTTGAGGCATCTATACTGTGCCACAGTTTCCTACAAAAAAACTGTTTGCACTGGAATCCTTCTACAGTCTGAAAAAAGTGATATGAATTGCCATCCCTGAACTACCTGTGATGCGGGAGTGTTTCCCCTGGCTTTGCCTGTGCATCCTGAAATATGAATTATTGAAGGTGTGTGGTACTGAACAGCCCTGGGAAAAAATATGTAGTATTTCTGTTTTTGTATGTTGTGTTTTATATGCAGTTTTTCCTTTAGGGGCAGTTGACAGTCAAGAGGTGCATTTTCTGGGTTGGACTGCAGAGCTGGAAACTTCCAGAAGACTATTGCTCAATGGCGCCCTCTGATGGTTGGATGAAATCCTTGACATTGGGAATTGAAGATATTATTTTGCTCTGTAAAAACATAAAGGTCTCTGGATGCAGGAAAATGGTGAGGAAATACTCCCCAGACCATATTATTTTTTCTCTTACTCTGATTCAGTTACTAGGAAGGAGGGTCTCAGTACTTTCATTGTGATTAGAAAACATTATAATTGTCTGTCAGTGAGCTTCAACATGCAATCAGTTTCTATCTACCAGTGCACTTTGTCAGTATGCTGTAAAATATCTTAGACAATTCCCCCTGACATATGAAAAAAAACAGCATTTTTGTGCGTGAGGCACCGATAATCCAGGTACTGACACTTTGGCCTGTTCGGAACTCATTGTCTCATGCTGCTTTGCCAGCTCGCATATGAAAATGATTGTCAGACCTCTTTTATAGGTGAAACATAGCATGTTTTGGCTTTGACCCAAATATCGTTCACCTTTGTCGCTGTGTGATGTAGTTACTTTAGAGCTGAAATCCTTTTCTTGTGATGTTTCTATTTTGTGGACTCTTTCCATAAACATATATAGAGTACGTATCAACTAAGAACTCTTGCCATTGGCAAAGATATAACAAGATCATTAAAAAGCCATCTCATTGGCTTGCTGTCTGTTAGACTTTTGTGTTTTGGATTTAGCTTTAGGCCAATAACATCTAAGGCCTCGTTTTTGGCTATAGAAAATCAGATTGTTTGTGCATGAGGGTCCTAATATCAGCCCATGTGAATGGGGTGTGTGTGCTTTTGGACCTTATTTATCAAGGTCAGCCCAGGTGGGTGACTGACAGTGTCATCCTCTCTCAGCAGATGTTTAAATAGCACCTGCAAGTCCCACTGGAGACAATTAAATACAGATGAGTCGGGAGGGTAGGACTGTGAGGAAATGTCACATACGGGTGAAATAACCCTGCTCCTGTAAAATGTGCAGTGATGGACAGAATGTCATACTTGGACGAGGGCACAGTCCAAAATCCATACATTTACATGTATTTGTATGCGAAACATTATAAGGAAGGTAAATTTATTCTAGCGAAACAATAACCATTGTAAGTGGCATGTGAATCATGGACATTGAAAAGTATCATGCATAGCAACTTCAGTATCGTTTACTGCTCAGTATTCTTCTGTATTGTATACTGTTCTGATTTTTATTTATTTCTTTGTATTTATCTCCTATTAATCAGTATTCCTTTTAAAGTGTTTGTTTGGAAAAATATATACCTTAAAGATATACATTTTTTTTTTCTTCAAGTTGTAGGTTTCAACCATGAAATCTTTCCATTGGCAAAAATATAACGAGAGAATTTCTAATGTAATTATACTATTATTTGATTTCTGACATTGTTTTGCTTACCTTGTTTGTTCATCAGTTTAGTGACAAACAAGGTAAGTAAAACAGATTTTTTTTTACTTTCACTTTAGCTTTATAATTGGTAATTTTTCGTTTTGTCTTAATTTACAAAACGACTCGCTATACAGTACTATGCCAAAAAAGCATCATACAGTTTTCCAGCTTCCCAAGTTTAGATTTTTTGGCTTTATTTTATCTTTGGTTCTAGTTCTTGTTCCACGCAAATGTCTGATTATACTGTGTTTCTGAATGCAGATAGTTTAGCATGGTTTGTTTAAAAGAATCTATAAAATCATATAAAAATTCTACCTCTCTAAATGCACTCCTTGCCATTAAAATTACAGGCCTTTTGGGAAATAATACCGACAAAAACCTAACCAGACAAACATTCAAACATGTTACTCTGCTACCCCAAACATAACCATGTTGGGGATGAAATAGTCACCTATAAGCCAATGAGAAATCCTCATCATCCCCCAGTTCATATTTTGGAACCACACCTACTAGCAGAATTGCTTGTACATAAAATATATATTTTTTTTGGTCATGGGGCATTGGTCTCTTGTTTTTAAGGGTACCCTACTCTCTAACTATTTGTGTATAATAAACATAGTTATCACCGTCTGAAATCTATTTTTAAATGTTTTGTTCTATTGTAGCTAATGAAGAGAATTGTGCAGTGATCTCCCTACAATATCATATTACAATAGCATAGGACTGATCCCGTTCTGCTCTGTAATCTACATTTAGAGCAAAAGTCATGTTAGGAGGGAAAATGAGAGAAAGCAACTGAACTGAGAGCACAGTGCGCTTTCTGGGACAGCACAGTGGGACTGTGATTAGCACAGTAGCCTCACACCTATGGAGACCAGGTTTCAGTTCCTGTGTGTGTGCAGTTTGCATGTTCTCCCTGCCATTGTGAGATTTCCTCTGGGTTCTCCAGTTTCCTATGTACAGTCCAAAAACATGCTAAGGTAGGTGGTATGTGTGGTCAACACTGGGTTGGCACCATCTTGGGTTAGTACCTGCCTTGTGCCTGTTGTTTCTGGGATGGCCTCCAGACCCCTGTGACCCTGCGCTGTGTATAGAAGATGAACAAACCATACTGCTACGTATCGTAGTTTGTTTGGCCTGTGTGTGTGGTTCTGGCTTGCTCTTTGTGTTGCAGGTCATTCCGTTGGTGTGGATTGATGACGTCTGGGGTGGAGATTTCCCTTTATAAGGAGAAGGAACGAACTGAACAGCGTCGTCAGCGTCTTTCAGCATGGTGTCTGGCGTCCGTGTTCGAGCCTTGTTCTTATGCTCTCTGAATCCCTGCAGATGCTTCTTCGTTGGCATGATTTATCGTTGCCTTGATGCCTGACGATGGTACACGTTTGCACTGTGACGACTTAAGTGCGAGGGCTGTTATCCTTAATCCTCAACGATGAATTGCTCGTTGTGGTAACCTGGATACTGGTACCTGACTCCTAAGGTGGTGGGGCTCAGTTTAGAATGTGCATGGATGTACATTTACCGCACATAGTAATACTGCCTGTCTAGTCACAACAGTTTAGGGGCGGGCGTTACCTTTGTATGTTGGTTACGACAGAATAGTTCTTCTATGGGGATTACAGTACATGGATAATTTAACCCTTTTGCTTATTTCTGTTCTTTGACGCCGCCAATAGCCTCTCGCCGGTCAGGTATTGTTTCTGCCCTTGTCATTTGTTACTTTACTTCTCACCGGCGTTAATAAAAGCACTGCTGTATATTTTATCTTACGTTTTGGTATATGTGGTGTTTTCGGTCCTAACCCAAAATAATAACAATGTTAATCCTAGACCTGGGATTGTAAGGCATACTCTTTTCTTTGTAAACTACGCCCAGTTCATCCAAGCATACATCGATTGTGAGGCAACAGTATTTGCTTCTGGTTCAGAGATGTAATTAGACCTTAATGTCATTCAGGGCATAAAGCCAAAATAACTGAAGTTGTGCAAATTGTCATTGTGCTCTTCTTGGTCCTTCAGAGTAAACACTGCAAACACACCAAGCTAGGGGATACGGAATAGTGACAGTGAGTGGGACAGACGCGGGATCAGTAGAGCCGATTAGGCCATCCCACCAGCACACTGCATTGCTGTACAAATGAAAGGAGAAACTTTGATGGGAATCTCTCTGCACCCATTCTTCATGACCTGCCTCAGTTGCATCTGGGAGAGAAAAGTGATGATGGGTAGCAGTCATGAATCCCCAAAGCTGACTAGTGGGCTTTGAGAACATTAGTGTACTCCATCTATGTCTGACTCCTATGAAGTGAGGTTTGTAAATGTCTTTTTATTGTGGGTTCATGCACTATAAGCTCTTCAACAGCTTCCCATCTTTCCTTGCTCCAGCTGAATTTGAGCTTTTTTTGGGGGGAGTTACAGGTTACTTGTGCAAATATAAAACAATGATTTTAGTAAATTTATTTCAACTTTCCTGTACTTGTTTTTCACACCCATTTAGATCCATTGTCAAAGTGATGACTTAAGTTTTAATCAGGTCTAATTTTTGGGCTGCAAAGATGCTGCTGATAGTATTATTCACTGTGTGATTCACACAATTTTCAAATCAATACATATCTTGACAGATATGTTCAAGAGGTGATTCTATGATTTTATTAAGGTAGCAGGGATAAGAGCTGTAATTCATACAGAGCTTATCATTAGCAGCGATTAGGCCACTAGAGATTTTGCCCCCATGAAAGACCAATCCCATTATATTACAACTTTTATAGGTGCCCTCTCACTCAGAGGCCCTTTGAATCATCCTAATGTTGATAGATAATAAACAGTAAAAGCATAATACCTACATGACTTCATGTACTATTCAGTACTAATATCATTTGCATTATGTTGCTCATTAATTAATGATTAATTTATTCATTTCAGCTAGGGGCACTGGTAAATTCAGTTTTTCATTCATATATACAGTGTATATATGTGTGTGTGTGTGTGTGTGTGTGCGTTGGATGATTATATGACATACAGTATAACAAAAACATTGCCCGCGCGTTTGCAGGTGGGTACAGATCACTTTTCGGCTGGGGAAACCGATGTGCTCGTGCGTGAGGTGAAAAGGCATGAGCACGTCATCTACGGGAGCAGCACTGTTCCACCGAAACCTTTTGTGGTGAAGCAGGTACTGTATGGGATGAGGTAGCAGCGAGTGTGTCTTCGTTTACTGGCATCACCAGATCATCCGCGCAGTGCAGAAAGCGGTATGATGATGTTTAGGGACGGGGAAGCTCACTGCTGAACAAGAGCATTGGCTGGGAACCCAGGCTTAATTATGCTTGTATGTGTGTGTTTTATTTTAATTTTGGGTCCGGTGTTCATAAAACAGGGGGCGGCATGGAGGTGCAGTGGTTAGCATTGTTGCCTCACACCTGTGGGACCCGGGTTCGAGTCTCCTCCTGGGTTACATGTGTGCGGAGTTTGCATGTTCTCCCCATGTCGTCGTGGGGTTTCCTCCTGGTACTCTGGTTTCCCCCCACAGTCCAAAAATATGCTGAGGCTAATTGGAGTTACTTAATTGTGAATGGTGTGTGAGTGTGCCCTGCAACACTCACAATAAAATGGAATAGGGCTGTTATTTTTCTACAACTCACAACTTAGATTCCTTACAGGCCATGATGTTTTCTCCGTGCCCGCGCTGCTACTGGCGTACTCTCCTTTGTTGGTATCAGCACATGCAATTCAGCATCACACCTTCTGAAGTCCTCTGCATCCTCAATTATGTCCAACGGCCTTCCATCATGTATCGCAATGTTACACAACATACAACATGCGACAAAGAATGCTCCGACCTTCTGAGGGCAGTACTGCAATGTTCCACTTGACTTATCTAAATATCTGAAAGGCATTTTCAGCAATCCAAATATCCTCTCAATGACAGTATGTAACCGTGCACATTGCACCTCTGACTTTAGACGTGGTGTTTGGTCAAAAGCGCAATTACCTCGCATTGTATTAAAATAGCAACACGCCGATGATGTGCCCGGCCACACCTCATTTAAAAAAGATCACTCCTACTAGCGGAAAACGGACGCAAAATCATTTACTATTTTAACGACGTACGTGCATGGCATGAAAATAATCAATTTGCGGGTACAAAACTAGCAAAACCACTTTGTGTCGCGCTTTGTGCAGGTGGAAAATAGAGCCTTCTATTCTGCACACAGGCAGTATAACAACGCACCTGCTCCCTGATTTTAATTTTTCACTGTCATGTAATTCTTGAGAGTGCAAACAAGTAAAAATGAAATTATGACTGCAAGCAATTTGCATATATTTCAAATTAAGTTTGTGTTTTTCCTGTGAAATTTATTCTATAGTTATCCCTGGAACTGAAAAAGGTCATGTGTAAGAAGATAGGTGTTGGCTGTGTATTGCTTTATCCTTCATTTGATTTTCAAAACACACACTCATAACTGAAATCTTTTGGATGGATCCTTAGGGCTTGGCAGTGTGTTTTCAGTCAGACACATTAGATGCAGGAACAAACAGCAAATAATTTAAACACATTGTTTTTTGGGGAATCTCTTTTCCAATTGATTTTGAAGAATAAACTATAAGTGATTATACACTTATTAAAACCATTTTTCTCTGGACATGTTGATGTTTCATAAACCAACTATCAAACTGTATAATAAAGAGTGCTCCTTAAAATCATATTGTGCAACCACAGACATCACAATGTTCACATGCACTCTAAGTCCACAGGAAAATTAGTCATGCGGCCTGTATACCACTCAAAGGTATGTTGGTGAACCATAATAAGCTTGCATTTGCATTTCTGTAAATATTGCATTATACTTTATTTGTATTAAATTAAAAATATATTTTTGACACAGTTAAGTAGCAAAAATTTTTGAAAATTATTTAAATGCTGCTGGTTGGGAAGGTGGGAGTAGATGGGTGTGGGAAGTTGGAGGGGTGTTACAGAAAGTAGCAAGGGGACTGGAAACAGTACCCCAAAAAAATAAATTCTGCTGGGAACTATGAATCTTTCCCTAGTTAGTCAGTTCCCTTAAACAGTGCTAAGCATAACATATCCTCACAAAAGTACTCAAGAAAAATTATCTGTAGTTGTCAGCAATGTCAGTTAGCTAACAGACTAGATGTCATGGGATAGAGAGATTATTTATGATAATGCGCATAATTATAAATTAGAAGTTGCTTGAATGGCCCAGTTTACTGATGAGGAGTGTCTAATTTTGAGCCTATGTAAAAATAAAGATATTTATTCATGTAGCTGGAAAAATATAATGGGAGACAAATTTAAATTTAACAATGTGATGCCAATCACTAACCAAAAGCCAGATTGATAACATTGGCGTTGGCTGCCAGTACCTACATAAAGTCTTGTATATGTACACTGCATTCAAGCTATGGATCAAAGCTCAGGTGCTACCAGTACAGAGGGAAGAGGAACAGAAACAGGCAAAGCACAAAGTGAAACAGCTTTTAAAAACAGACAGGAAAGAATCTATAAGCAAACAGCTAAAATTATAAGGACACACAGGATGTGTCATTTGTGTTTGTGTAGCTGAGGGGTAGGAAACTACTACTGAATTTACAGATATATACAGAAACAAGAGTTATGTTAAACATAATTGCATAAAGGTAAAAGAAATTGAACAACAATACAGGAGTACAAAAGCATTTTACAAATTCCCTTGGCCGATTCTTCACTATGAAAATATTATTCACATTTGTTAACATACAGCAATGTCATTCATAACAACCACTGCAAATATCTGTATAAAAAAGAAAAAAAAATTCCAGGATCATAAACAATGTTGTAAACAATATTCAGTTATTTCTCCAGGATGGACATGTTTGCAGATTTGGTAATTTTCTTCTTTATCGAATAAACACAAAAAGCCAATTTTAATTTACATTTAAAAAAACATTTAAAAAAATAAATCATTGTAAAATTATTAAAGTATCATTTTCATTTATGCCTTAAATATGCGTATACAGTCAAACCTCGGATTGCGAGTAACTTGGTTTGCGTGTGTTTTGCAAGACGAGCAGAATTTTATTTTTATAAATATTAACTTGATAAACAAGCGAGGTCTTGCAATACGAGTATTACATATACACTTTGTCTGCCTAGTGTCATGTGATCACGACTGAGCCAATGGTTCTTCTCTCTCTTTCACTGCAAGATTGTGGTTAATCGTCTCCCATGCTTGGTCTCAGTCGGTGCGCCTCACTCATATAGTCAAAATTTAGTAGAAAAGCACCACCCGAATAAGTGGGTAGCAGTGCCAGCGATGAATCTGTTTAACGACAAGGTAATGTCCACATTTCCACAAAACCGAAAAGGAGGCAAAAGCAACTGTCATTGGATAGGTTCCTTGTTAAAGTCACACAAAAAGAAAAAGATTCCAGTGAGCCAACAGATAGCAGTGATTCCGTTAGTTATAGTGAAAGTCGTCCTACAAAATAGCCCTCCTCTTCATCTCCTTCACACCATCCACGATTCTTTTCAAAGGTAAAGTGCAGGTTAATTAGTTTTATGAATTTTTATTTTATATTTTTTATTAATCATTTTTATATGAATATTTTTGGGTTGTGGAACGAATCATCTGAGTTTCCATTATCTCTTATGGGAAAATTGGCTTTGATATACAAGTGCTTTGGATTACAAGCACGTTTTCAAAACGTAATGCTCGCAATCCGAGGTTTTACTGTATTTGATTATTACTTATAAATTAAAAACTTAAGTACAAAACTAAACCACTAATATGCAGGAATCGATTTTGGGAAAAAGAGTATAAGCAAAGACCCATCTATTGCCATTCCACAACATTACTGAAAGAAATAAGTATTATAAACTGTAGTTATGATTAAGACAAACCACAATCTGTTCTTACTAACAATCCATATATTCCTACAATATAAAGTGAATATCAATGGTCAAAATGATTTTGACAGAATAACAGGAGCCAGATTCCATTAGGCAATCGTTACTGTGAATGTTTGATGTGAAATAATGTAATTTACAACTAAAGTTGTCTTTTCTTTATTCCTACATTATCTTACTTTTTCATGAATCTGAATTGCTGATGTTGGTCCTTGATCAATATTTTCTATTGAAACCAACAAAATTCCTAGTGCATGACATAGTATGCTACATACATTTTCTGTATGCTTTTGAATTCTCATTGAAAACGTTAGTGTTAAGATTCTCTGACAGTTTAACATGGTCAACCTGGTGACAAGGCTCACTAAATATCTCCCTGATATACAGCAAAATTAAATCCATAGTTGTTTAGCTGCCCAATATAAATGAAGGGGGAGTATGTGTTTGTGTGTTTAACCCGAGGAACTCATTCTTGGGGCTCTAGTGACAAACACTACAGTACAGTATATTGCTTTTTTGGACTAAGTCTACAACAACGTGATGAAACATGAACTCTTAAAGCATGTCTTAAATACAATAACAAATAATAATAATACCAAAAATCAACATCGACCATAGAGTACAGGCTTGGGACAGCCAGACAATTTTTCTAAATATTTAATATATTTAATTACCATCCACTTAGGCTGTTTCTTTTAATTGCATTTATTAACGCCACATAAAGAAAGAAGACATCTGATCTGGCCATTAAGCCACCATCCTGGGCTATTCAGCATCCAATGATAAGCTAGCAAAAGTGAAGGTGCTTATTCTGAGTTCCAGCCAGAAGGTCCTCCCTGGAATATCTGTGTCTGTGTGTATTTTTTCCCATTGGTAAACACATAGTAAGGTAAATGTGTACATTAGTCAATCAGTTCCCTGATTTCACAACTTTTTGTGCTATGGATCATCTTTATCTCTGAAAATAAAATCAGTTTGAAATCATAATGCTTAACATTCTAACATTCCTCAGGCCTCATTACACAGACACTGTTTACCAAAATGTGCTTCCTCTGAAACAAAATATGTCATTGATATGTCTACTTTAAAATAATTTTCAACCTTTCTTATTCTTTATACATTTTTTATTGATGAAGCCAGTATATCTCATAAATAAGTGGAATGAGATTAGTTTTCAGTTGATTTTTTTTGTGGTTAAACATAAATATAATGACACATAATGTGGTGATAATATGGTGGTAATTAAATTATCTGTCAATATCAAACACAAGTAAATCTAATAGCCTACAACATGAGTTCTTTTTTCTATTAGAGTTTATAAAAAGTGTACGTTTGACTGGTTTGATCAATGGAATTTTATTTAAAAGCTGCTGTCATATGTATCGATACATTATTACTTTCATTGTTTATAATTAAAATAAAATAGTTGTCCGTGTTGAATTAAATCTGATGGATTAGAACATCCAGATTAAGTTAAAAACTGTCAGCTAAATCTTTTATTGCACTGTAAAATGACTATATTTTCTCATATTTCATATTGCATATTTCTCATATCCACTGAAGAGCTCACATTTCCCAGATAAGGGAAGTTCTAATTTATACATTTATTTATTTAATCACGATTAGCCAAAGGCATTAGTATGAACTACTGCTGCAACTCTTCTGGGCCAGAATAGTCTCGACCTCCTGCACACTCAGAAAAAAAGACTTCTTGTATTTCAAAACAGTCAGAAGCTCTGCTGAAAGCATTTTCATAATCATTTTTTAAAGTAGGGAACAATTCAATTCAATTACTATATCAATGCTGCTGCTTTTGTGTATGCGTACTTTTCAATTTCGGTAAACCATGTAAGTCCGTTGTTGTATTGCTTTAATAAGTCAAAACCGATTTCAAAAAGTAAGCCTCTATTTGTCAATTAAATGATAAGAATGATATGAAGCTACCAGGATCCACTGAAAATATGACCTACATGTGTTCCTTCATCAGTTTCTGTTGAATTGTTGCTTTTTTTATACATAAAATCAAAAGAAATTGCTACTGCCATGGCCCTATGTCAGTGTCAACCACAAGTGTAAATCCTGTATTTTTCTGTGTTTTAAAATTTTGAAAAGTATTTATGATATAAAGCAAGGAACAATACTGCATGTGACAATGTATAACAAGTAGGTTTACAACAGGATATATCAAAATTTTGCCATACTGAATGCACAGGCATTATATCCACTGTGATTAAGCATGTTGACTGTAATGGTAGATACACATAAATGAAATTATTTGCATTTAAAAAAACAGTAACATTAAATAAGATGCGAAAAAAGCATATTTGATTACATCATAAAAAATAGAAACGCCAATGTGGATATGTTTAAAATATATTGATGCTGAATGGCATGATGCTGAATATTTTCTCAGTGTAATCCATCACAACTGACAGGATCCACAAACCTGTCTAGGTTATCATAAAATTCCCTTGAACCTTCCATAAGTAATAATGCATGCATCTTATATCAAATGGCCACCCCCACAACTGTCATATTGCTTTGATTTTTATCCCTTTTATACCAATATAATTTTAAATGAGGAAAGAAATTGCAAATGGTATATGACAGAACAATTTGACAAGTGCCCATTTCCAAACAAAAGAGTATTGAAAGGAGGGAGTAGTTGACTAATGTATGAAGGGTGTTTTCTGTATGGGAAAAGAGGGATTGAGGTGGAAGTGCCTGACCCATAGTTATGGTAGCACTCCTTTAGAGAATACTTTCTTATAGATGGTGTGTTTCCAGTTGAGTTTGGTGGAGATTCATAATGTTGACTGTCACTCCAGTTTTGAGGAGGCAGGATTGTTAAAGTGTCAAGTGTTTTTGGAAGAAAAACTGAGGAGATCGTGAGGTCAAGTCTCCTACCCCAACTCTTACACCACAGTGTTCCGTTGTCGGTAGGGTGGTGGTGGCAACATTGGCCCAGGCTTGACGGAGAACTCTGTCAGGTATTCTGCATTCTCAGCAACTGCAGGCCTAATCCGGCCATTCTGTTTGTATAAGAACTTGGTGCTGCATTCCTGCAGATACTCTGGGTTGTGCAGGCTGGCCTTGGGGGGAAGGCTGTGTTGCCAGTATTCAGGATTGTCAAAGGTCTTCTTAGGCTTCTTGTCCACCATTATGGTGCCAGTGTGGGTAGGTTGGGCGGTATAATTTGGCTGTAAGGTATATCCAAGGTGTTCTGGGTAGAAACCGTGACTTCGATGACTGGGGTTGCCATTGTGGATGGAATGGTTAGGCAGAGCTTTGTAACTGGGTTGGGTGGGGTGGTGAGCATGGCCTGACTGTGGTTGGAGATTGGGGTGACTAGCCTGACCAGGCTGTGGTGCTTGGCTAATAGCCAAAGTGGATGCTGCAGTATGAGGAAGAGCCCTACTTTTATTCACAGTCTCTTGACTCTGTTCTCCCAGGTTATGGAAAGTATTGAGGTAGAGGGGCTCATTGACATACTCGTCCTCTACATTAGTCTGCCCATTGGGGGCACTATGGTACCTAATGTTATCCAGTACATGTATATCTTCATTTTTACAGCGTGTCACAAAGGGATTCTCCTCAACTGGATTGATATAATCTGCTGTTTAGAAAGCAGAAAACAGAAAAACGGTTAGTGCAGACATTATCGATGTCTGCAGTACCTCGACAGTTATCAAACCCCTGCTCTGAATGTTAAGAAAGACTTTCATTTTCCAGGAATGATACAGAGTCACATAGCCCATTGATTACTTCATTGTTCCACATGAAGTTCAATTAAATGTTATAGAAGAATTGATATTTAGAATTTCATTATCAGTACAAAAAAAGTACTGATTAAAATAAGACTACTGCAGGACACACAATACTATTTATAGGCAGTAAAATTAAAGTTGGCTAAAAGACAAAAGTCGTGTAAAACACAAAAAAAAATTGTTTTGTTGATTAATTTAGAGAACAGATGAAAGTGTGGCTGCGATGTATTTTTTTTTTTTTTACCTGAGGAGACCTTGTCTTGCTTTGAAGTCATGTAGCCATCCACATCTGCATCCCTCCCTAGCCTCCGTTCTGGCAGGAATACTGTGGGGTCAGCACTGTAGCGCTGGAGGCTGCTGTCTTCCCCAGGCTGAGGTGAAGTTTGTTTGAGTAAGGAACCATTACAGCGTGTGTCCTCCTGGATCAAGCTCTGGGCCCCTGGATGCTGCTGAGTAAAGACTCTGTATGGAGCAAGTCCCTCTTGAGGTTGAGCTATCATCTCCTCAGTACCAAAGGTCCCATCTTGGTACACAAACTGGTTCTACAAGAATGTAGAGACATATAATTAGTAAAAAATCGTATTTGAATTCCTGGTAAAGTAGGAATAAGACTGGAATTGTATGTCTCCATTTGTAAAACCATGCTGAAAAAGAAAAATAATCCTTGTTAGTCATTTGGGGAAGGGGGAATTTGATTTTGTTAAAATGGGTTAGTTGAGTCCCCTTTTTAGCGGAAACCCCTGAGCTTTAGTCCAGGTAAGCATGTACAACAAAGCACCCCTGACATATGCAGAAGCACAGCAAAATACAATACTCAGACATGCACACACAAATACTGTTAACAAGGCTTGCAAAGTCTTTCATATAATATCATATACTGCTAAAAAATCAGAATGATGACTGGAGGTCAGAGACAGGTGACATGTGTCAGAATATTATGATGTATAGGAATGTAACGATAAACTCAACTCACGATTCGATATGATTCACGATACGATTTTCTCACGGTTTTTTAA
The DNA here is from genome assembly GCA_026776945.1 of Isichthys henryi. NCBI lineage: Eukaryota > Metazoa > Chordata > Actinopteri > Osteoglossiformes > Mormyridae > Isichthys > Isichthys henryi. Next base: position 32,781,373 of record JAODJX010000001.1, read on the forward strand.
CAGAAAGAGCTGCAGAAAAATTTATTCAAAAATATTCCTTGATTTATCTCTTAGATCTATTTATCTTAACGGTGCAAAACATATCCTCTTATCAGTGCAACTGAAATTGAATAAAATACTGTTTTTAAAAAAAAAATCGCAAATCAAAATAATAAAAAAAAATCTTCAAATAAACAGTAATGCTTTACATTTACTGCATCTTACGCTTTCATATTGCATTCATAAAACATTCAGTACACCTTCATAATGTATTCATTAAGTATTCAGAGATCATTCATAAACATCATGCATGTATACCTTTACATCCTAACTTCCCTTAACAGCTGTAATATACCTTAATAACAAACATTACAGTATATATTAATAATAAGCATTATAATTGAATTATAATGTAATGTTTTTTTTAATGTATATTAATGCTGTTAAGGGATGTTAGGATGCTAAAGTGTACTTGCATACTGCCTATGAATGTTCTATGAATGCATTATGAAGGTGCACTGAATGTTCTATAAATGCATAATGAATGCATTATGAAGGTGCACTTAATATAAAGCGTTACCAAATAAACTAAGGATTGCATGTGCAGCTTTTTAGCGTGGTTTGCCCTTTTAATAATCTTCGTTCTGGCGGTAGTGAATTGAGCTCACTGTGGTGGACATGCTGAAGCGTTGTGCTATTTGTGTATGTTATCAGTCTTTTACAATGTTTGCACGCAGTTTTTGTCTTGTCTGTGCTTTTTTCGTCGTTTTCCTTTGTGATTACCGGAAGGCTAATATACTGCCACATCACCAAATTAAGATCAGGCGGTGCGTCCTCATTCCTTCAGTTTCAAATTCGCTGGCCATCTCGCGTTCAGTCAAAACCGAAAACTAACGTACGACATCGACGTGAGTGCGCAGTGACATCTGACGTCGAACTGACGTTGTGAAATCAAATGTAATATTACACGAGTTTTTCTATTAAAGTATTGTGAAGTACTCCTAAAGTAGTGATTCATTTTCCACATCAGCTGATTTAAATCATCATACATTTACATCGATTTTTAACCGATTCGCAATTCATCTTTACATGCCTAATGATGTGTCTGGCGCTTTTTGTGACTTGGTGGGCCTACCCGATTTGTGTCGACTTGTGGTCGGGATGTACAAGATGGTGGGAGCACATTGAAGGTATGTGGTACCAAGTATTCATCAGCATCCATCAGGTCATCAAGCTCGCCTTCAACCAGTAGACTTTGGAAAAACTTGCTGTCATTGGGGCTAGGCAACTTCATTCGGTCATCACCCTAGGGGATTTAATCATTACTAGTTACAAACCTCCCGTTGACTGAAATATAACAATATCACAGAGAGAGCACAATGTGCAGGTTCTCACCTGAATAACCAGGTAGCGTTGTGGGTCTCGAGCCATTCTGCAAAATTCTGCTGCCAGTTCCTTGAACTTAGGTCTACTGTCTGCATCAATCATCCAGCCTAGAGAATATGAATAAAAAGAAAAAATATATATATATTTTCACTCCCACTATAACCTAAACATCTGGCCATTAAAAAAAAAAGTTCCTTCTTCAATCTAATGCCTTTGCGAAACTGACACTGACCAACCCTGCACTGTGAACCCCTAAACATTCTCCTACCTGTATATGTGTCTGTGTGTCACATGGTGAGCAAGATGGGACAGGTGAAACACAGAGTTGCCTCGTGGGCATGGATAAAGTATCACTACTCCATTCTATTGTATTTTATATCATTTTCCATGTCCTCACGTTTTTACACAATAAACAAATATCACAAAAAATCTATCTAACATGCAAAGGCGCATAATCTAAATGAAGAGCAATTGTTCAAGTAATAAATTTCACTTCAAGTAAATTAATAACAAGCACAAAGGACATAAATATACTGTTGTTGAATGATAACCAACAAGTACCAGAAAAGTAATTAGACTGAATTAAAATGTAAAGCTATTCAATTTAGTTAATACTCTTTTTTTATGCCAGGAAAAAATTGCGCACATACAATTAAAGACAAAATGCAAAAGTGGAGGAGATCATTAACTTATGGTAAGGCAAAAATGTCTCACATTTCACCATGACCATGTAGACATCAATGGTGCAGATTGGGGGTTGAGGTAGTCGCTCCCCTTTCTCTAGGGTGTCTGGGATTTCACGGGTGGGAATCCCTTCATAGGGCTTCCCCCCAAATGTCATCAGCTCCCATATGGTCACTCCTGTGAAACAGGACAAAGTACTGTTTACTGTAATGCTATTTAGAAAACTGTTTCCAGGTAAATGTGATGTGGCCTATAAACAGTTCCATATATACACTACCAGTCAAAAGTTTTTTGCACATCACAGGTTTTTACCACTTTTCTATTTCTTTCATAAACTGCAGGTTTTTTATTAATAAGCAAGTTGAGTGAACCACTAACAACTAAATAAAAATATAAGTCGAATAAATTAAGTTTCCTTTATAGCATAGAAAGAGTATGTAACTGCATGTCTGACATCCTATTAACTGGTTGTGCGGTGATGGCAAAGTCAAATTACAGGCTGTCCTTTAACTTTACATGCACTAGTTAACTGTTTCATCCCATGAAACAGAGCGGTATTTAATGTCCCTTGAAGAAAGAATGCCTAGAATTTTCTCTACTGTAATACCTCCTGGAGGAGATTACTTTGATTAATCAGAGATATGACATTTTCTTGCTAATAAAGGTACTCAAGTGGTGACCATACTGTGAATTTATTTGTTAGCAAAAAATATTGAGTATATTTTTAGTAAATGTTAAGTGAGTAACATGCAAATGTAGAAAATCTCAGTATGCGCAAAAACTTTTGCCTGGTAGTGTATCTATGAATATTACAGGAGCATTGAAAATAAACCATTGTCTTGTTGCCAGAAACCAAATAGTCTGACTGTATGTCTCACCATAGCTCCACACATCACTCTGGTGAGTGAACTTCCTGTAGTGGATGCATTCCAAAGCCATCCACTTTATGGGCATCTGTGGAAGGAATAAATAAGGAGAGAAGCTGTATTTGTAAGGCACTGTACTGTAAATTTCCCTGAAACAAACATCAAATTTGTGAGAGTTATTTTGATCATTTCTGATCATTTCCTCAAGAATCAAATTACTGGTCCCTAGGCTTGTATATTTATTTTTCCTAACGATGAAAATTAGGATCACACAGCTGAATGCTTAAACAGTGTTCTAAAACTAAAATACGCAATTCTCCCTCTATGGCCCCACAAACCTTGCCCCCGTCTGCGTTGTACTCCTTTTCATTAGCATCCAGCAGCCGAGCAAGCCCAAAGTCAGTTATCTTGATGTGGCTGGGTGACTTCACCAGCACGTTGCGGGCAGCCAGGTCTCTGTGCACCAGCCTACGCTCTTCCAAGTACATCATTCCCTGCCAATCACAGCACCAGTGCTGTTAATAACCTCATCACTTACTTACACACTTCTGTTCAAACAGTGGTCATCAAAATTTTTTCCACAAGTCCAGTTTTATGAATATATTTTTCATAAAAACTGAACAACACTTATCCATCCATCCATTTTCCAAACCGCTGATCCTACTGGGTCGCGGAGAGTCCGGAGCCTATCCCGGAAGCAATGGGCACGAGGCAGGGAACAACCCAGGATGGGGGGCCAGCCCACCGCTGGGCACACACACACCATTCACTCACACATGCACACCTATGGGCAATTTAGCAACTCCAATTAGCCTCAGCATGTTTT
>JAODJX010000001.1:32785213-32798765 GCA_026776945.1 Isichthys henryi
CATGTGACCCAGGCGGAAACTCGAACCCGGGTCCCAGAGGTGTGAGGCAACAGTGCTAACCACTGCACCACCATGCCACCCCACAACACTTATATAAGCTATTAAACATTAGAGAGATAGTCTTGCCTCTAGAAGAGAAAGTTGAAATGGGAGCACTTTTGATGTTATCATAAACCTGGTGGCCAATGCTGTTATAAAGAAAGTTATATATAAACATTTGTTTGTAATGTTGGACTATTTAACTCAGTGAAGTGGAATCTAGGCTAACTTTCAATAATGACAGCTGTTCCATAACTAATAGAGTTAGTTATAAAAGAATAGATTACAATGGTTAAAACACAATAACATTGGTTTGTTTCTCAGTTCCTCAGAAGGGTGCGCTGTTGGTCCAATACCAGTGGATGCAAATTACCCAAGTAATAACAGCTATTGAAGGCATTGTTCTTATAAGAAATTGTAGAAAATACAGACGCTCCTCTACTTACAAACTTTCAACTTACGAACTTTCAGACATACAAAGGAAGAGGACTCTAATTCCAAATCGTGTTCCTTAGGCTCCCATTTCCTGTCCGCAACATCAATTGTTTTTTTCTGCGCGCCAATCCTGCCTAGTACGACTTCTGGCCGCTACTCCCACCGCGCAGCAGCGTAGCGTGCGTACTCCCAGCATCCTAGTTGTTTGCACTTGCGTATACTCTTAAAATGATGTTGAATAACGACTTACGGACATTTCAAGTTACGAACGGCCGTTCAGAATGTAACTCATTCGTAAGTAGAGGAGTGTCTGTGATTGGTATTGAATCTGCGGCAATAAATGAATACATTTTCATTTTATTAATGTGACTTAGTTGAACTCAGCAGGGTTTATATTTTGCATGTATTTCTTATGAATCATGTATTTAATTGATTATATATTACCTGACTATTTTGGCTGTTATGATGAGATCCACAAAAGTATAAGCATAAAAAAAGGCGACTATTCCTCTGTGAATTGATGACCTGGATTACAATGACACTCAATCTGCTTCTCAATTCTCTCGCGTGTCAGAACTATGCTATATGTACTTCCTGATTTTCAAAACTATTAAGAACGGAGCAAATCAATGGCTAAAGTGTGACTGATGGTTGTCAATGAATGTGTAAGACAGGATGAATCATTGAACAGAACCATATGACACAGGGATGGGAAAAAGAAATTAGGAATTTACTTGAGGATGGGAGTATATCATTGCTATCAAATGGGTATGTATGAACAGAATGAAAAAACACAATTTTTTAGAAGCAGGAATTTTTTTTTCTGAAACTACTTTACAAAATAAACCTAAAACAATGTAATGAGATACCCATAGCACCACAAATAGAAACCTATCTTTACACGGCTGCTACAGTTTAATGTTTTAAATGCACTGACACAGATTGTTGTTAGTGAGGCAATTATGTCAGTGTCAACAAGATGCAAACTAACCTTGCTTTAGCTATCTGTCTAGCTATCAGTGTTAAGTAGTTAAAATTAGCCACATGAAGTAATTCATACTAATAACCATCATAAATACAAATGTTAATCAGTACAAACAGTAGTAAAACAGACTGACTTCATAAAACCTTTTTTCATTGGTAAATTAGGTGTCAAATAATATGTACTAGACAGAGGATAATGGGCAAATTCCATATATTGTAAAAAGTCACTTATCAAAAAGTGGACTTCTGCAGGTTTGACAGCTACCATATGCAAATCCAGAGGAATGAAAACCAGATTTATTTTCACTTCAACACAAAGAAAAACATCGCAGGCATTGGGTCAGAGGATGGACTATAATCTGACTATAATCGTCAGGATTCGAGTATGTATGCTGGGGGACAACAAAAACAAAGAGAAGCCAATTCTTAGCAATAAAGCACAGGAGAAAATGAATGAACGGGTACTACACTTGACTTTCGTACGACCATGGGAGGTCCAAACAGGTACAGCAAACAGTTTTGAACAGCCCAGGATTTTCAGAAATTTTTCATACAGTTACCATTTTGTTGACCAATGAGTTGAGCACAAAGTTAAGGCTTGATGATGACTTCAAATACATTCTGGTACCTAATGGAACAGCTTTCTCTCAAAGTCTTCATTTTCTGAATTATTTCCCTATTTGAAATGCTAATATGTATTTAACCAAAAACAACTGGCAGCTGTAAATCTGTACATTCACACGGTGCCAGGGCATATTACTGGCTCTTCTGTGATTGTAGAACATGCCTTTTTTGAGTTGTACTTTTAACATGTAAGAACCACTTATCTGTAGCTTTAGAGAGCAGTCTCTCTGGGCCAGCAAAGCCCAGCCAAGATCATCATTGATGCTTCTGGCTTCCCTCAAGCCCCCTCCTTCTGGGAGATGGCAAGCAGTATGTTTAGTGGATGTGTTTCGGTTTCAAACAGATTGGCTTTTTTTTCCCATCCAAAATATTGCAAAGTGTAGTCACTGTGTATAAATGAGATATCTAGCATTTAACTGGATTTAAAAAGATTGCATCATTGCACCTTCTGTATTCTGCAATAAGGGTGTGACTGGACTTCATATAGCACACGTCCTGTCATGCTTTAGAATTTTTCCATGACTTTTTATTATCTGAGGTTCAAAACAGCAATGAAAATGGTGCACTGTGATACATGAAAGCCTTCTCATTTTGGCATTATAATCATGAGAAAAAATTATCTCAGAATATCTCTGCAGATAAGTCCTCTGTTATACATGGGCCTTCCCTCCTGGGAAAAGGAGCATGGACAGAAATCCAAGAGGGCACTGGGAGACAATTTTACCAATTACTTGCTAGTGGTAAACAAACTGAGGAGATGAGCATGGGTGACATAAGTGTCCAGCAAATCACTATTGTAGCCAGTAATACTGCCAAATTATAACATATTGCTTGCTATGCAGAACACTGTATTTCCTGATTCAACTTAAGAAATCATCCGAATAAGCTTTAAATTATATGCACAAGCATATGCAAACCATTAGTGAATTATAGCAAAAACCTTGTCAGCTCCCTGGGGTCAGTACCTGAGTGTGACTTTCTATATCCATTATTTAAATTCATACTGGAGGGTCTGGTTCCATATTTTCAAGCAATTTGTCAATTGTGTGTTTATGTCTATTTATGAAGAGTCTAATCACTGCATTACTGGAGGTTAAGGTAATGTCTCCATATGTCTCTCTTGTGGGACAAAGTTGGCAAAAGACCAGCTTCACTTGATATGGAAGCTGAATGCTGAAACAGAAAAGGAGGAGCTATTTAAATATGCACCTATAATACCAAACTACTTACAATAATAGCCATTTATTAGTTTATCTGAACTTTTCCAAGTTCACTTTTTAAGCAATTGGACCAATTAAAAAGGATGCATACACATAATTGTAGTATTACAAGAAGCCTGTATTACTCAAGAAGTCTTAGAGGCAGATGAATGTGTCATCTTTACCTAAGCTACAGCAACATCATCAATTAAATGGTTGTATGACTACCACAGTAAGTATTCTCAATGACATCGGGAAATCAATTCTGGTAATTTGTGTTGCCTGATGGGAAGATGTTATTGATGATTAAATAGCTCTTTTAATCAGTTACAGCAAGGCTGTAAATTCTAATGTCTGACCTCCCGTCTCATGAACCTGCCACAGCACACTTTTGTATCTAGTTACCAGCTAGTACAGAAATCCATTGTAGCTCCAGCTGTGGATAATTTTCCAAAAATATTTTAGATTTGTCGGGGTATGTCAAACTTTTAGTAAGTATTTGAACACACTACCCTACAATGCCCAAATTTTGTAAATCCATCCATCCATCCATTTTCCAAACCGCTTATCCTACTGCGTCGCGGGGTATCCGGAGCCTATCCCGGAAGCAATGGGCACGAGGCAGGGAACAACCCAGGATGGGGGGCCAGCCCATCGCAGGGCAATTTGTCAATTCAAAATTTACAATTGAATTTATCTTCAAGCATCACTGTTTTACTAAGAAGGCTTTCCTAATGGAGAAACCACAGAAGAAAAGATAAAACACTTATCCCACTGTTAACCTGCGTGCACTTCCAGAAAAAAAAACGTATCAGAATACCCAGACATGCATTGTAAAAGAAGCTGAAATTGGTAAAGCGGCAGTCATTGATTTATGTCACAAACTCCAGGGCAGATAGCACTGAGACATTTTTTTGGAATATATTACTGCTGCAGACCTTTTGTTTGATATGACATCCCTGCTGTAAGAAAACTGGCTTGACAGTCAATAAAACTGATACAAACAGGCCTATCAAGTACAAATATTCTGCAGGCTAGTCCTAGCTTGTCTGTAACATACCTTCACCAAATCGATGTGGGCACCATATTACTCATAGGTGATAAACTTATATCAGTATTAATAGGTCCAACTATTTTCCTTTCCAGCTCACTGGCATCCAGTACTGGTCCTAATTGATGTGGTGCTCCAGGCGAGCATCACCATCAGCACCCCCTGTCTGAAGCAGAGTGAAATTGGCTGGCAAGTCAGCCCCCCCATCAGAAGCTGGCATCCTAGGCGGCCACTTATGTTGCCTGTAGGATTGACCGGCCCCGCTGGGATCAGTCATTCTCTGGAAAATGGATGTATGAACTGATATCACTCTGAAACCACAAATGTTATTCTACACTGATACGTGGCCTGCCGTTGCTAATACAGAAGAACAATATACATATTTAATCACAACTATGCATTGAAAAATATCATTAGCTGTTCTACTTATAATTTTTATATGGTTCTATTTCATAATTATTAATATCTAATGTAGTTTCTCGCCTAAGGTATGCTGATGCTCAAATATTTTCATTTTAACAGGTTGTTGAGATAAAACATTAGCATGCCAGGCTGAATATATTGCTGCAGTCATTTATCTTTCTGACACTGAAGCAGACCATTATTTCTTTTGAAGTCTATCAGTTGTGCCACAGGATAGCTACTTTAGCCAGCATGCTAATATAATTATTGAAAGATGTGCTGAAAACTAGACAAAGCAATTTAATACCTTTTGACACCAAACCTTGCAGGTTTGAGCACCAGAAAAAAAGTTCTACCTTCAGCTCATTTTTGTCCTCAATTTGGTCCTCTTCAGCACATTTAGGACCTGTTCCTCTCAAATCCTTCATATGTGTGCACCCTACAATGGACATGTGTCCTGTAAAGAGTGTCTCTGACCTTGTGTCCTGTGCATCCTGGGACATGCCCTAGGCTGACCACTGGAATGGTATAAAACGGGAGTGATGGGTGTCATCCATTTTCTAGCTGTTTATTCCGTTCAGGGTCACAGGAGGGCCCGGAGCCAATTTCTGACAGCAAAGGGCACAAGGAAGAGGTACAGTCCGGATGGGATGCGTGTCCACGTATCCACTCTCACCACAGGCAATTTAGAGCCCAATTAGCTCGACTGCGTGTCTCTGGACTGCAGGATGAAACATACATGACACAGGAAGAATGTGGAAACTCCACAGAGAGCGGAAGCAGGATTCAAACCACCAGCGCCTGAGGTGCGATGCAAGAGAGCTGCCCACTGTGCCACCATCACCCATGATGGATGGGCAAACACACCATAATAACATGGGGGATGTAGAAGGTCATGGCAGTTACAGAAAAAATATTCTTCCTTCTTTCACTAAATACATTTTTAAATTAAATACACATTAAAACAGCATGTGCATAAAAGAACATATTTCCAAAAGGGACAGAGCCAACCAATAATATATACAAAGTGCCTACAGCAAGGGCCCAATATATCTTCATTTCCATACATGAATGACAAATAGATGGTTAGGATAGGAAGCTAAATGAAAACATCATTTAGTAGATGCAACAAGAAATTTAGGAATTTTACCTCTTCTTTTTTTATATTCATCTTCATTCCCCAAAACACATGTGCAAACAGGATATGACAAAGCACAGCACCTCAACTCACTCTTTATTGATCAATATACTAACTATAGCTATCTCATACCACCCATTTGTCTAATTCATCCCACCAAGCACATCTGACTATGAAACAAGGGACTATCTAGGGGTTAGGGAACAGCTAATACAACATGATTGGAGTTTCTGCCCTAATTGTAGCACTTCTTTAACATTGAGAAGAATAAGATGAAAATGTGTTGGGATTGGTAACCCTTACAGAAAGGTGTCTCATATTTTGTGATCATTCTGTCGGTCGGCTGCTACAGAGCTATGTTGACACATATTCATGGCAACATTTGACATAGACAAGTCATTACAAAGGGGCGGCATGGTGGTGCAGTGGTTAGCACTGTTGCCTCACACCGCTGGGACCCAGGTTCGAGTCTCCGCCTGGGTTACATGTGTGTGGAGTTTGCATGTTCTCCCCATGCCGTCGTGGGGTTCCCTCCGGGTACTCCGGTTGCCCCCCACAGTCCAAAGCCATGCTGAGGCTAATTGGACTTGCTAAATTGCCCATAGGAATGCATGTGTGAGTGAATGGTGTGTGAGTGTGCCCTGTGATGGGCTGGCCCCCCATTCAGGGTTATTTCCTGCCTCGTGCCTATTGCTTCCAGGATAGGCTCCAGACCCCCCGCGACCCAGTAGGATAAGCAGTTTGGAAAATTGATGGATGGATGTCATTACATTACATTCTGCATGGCACCATTATAAAGCTCAGCAAAGAACTGCTCAGATCTCAAGTGCCACTTTTCAAAAAAATCACAGAAACCCAGAAGAGTAAAATTGTGCGACAGGTGTTTCGCACTTTCATCAATATATATTTTTGGTGACACCATTCTGGGACACAATTTTAATGGAAACACTACAGGAAAATTGCAAGAGAGTCATGCACCTCATCTCTGTAGGTTGCCATTTTTCTGTCTTTAATTCAGTGTTTCTCAACCTGGTCCTCAGGGACTTTCATGTTTATGCTCCCTCCCAGCTCGCTGCCAGACAGTCCACATTTTTGCTTCCTCTCAACTCTCACAGAGCTTGGGGTAAGCAAAACCTAGACCGTCTGGGGGTCCTTGAGGATCGGTTTGAGAAACATTGCTTTAATCTAAGATTTAAAAATGAAAAAAGTTTTTTTTTTTAACTGAATGAAATTGTGGAAGATGTGCAGGATAAAGAGACATTTCAGGAGTTTCAATTTCACACGAAGGCGCGGCCTGCTCTCCACTTAAGGGTTTTTAAAGCAGTACAAGATTCTCAGAAGCAGAAAGTTGTGAAGAAAATACAAAAAAGCAAATGAAAAAAGTAGGAAGGATGTAATGCTTTTTTGATTTACTGCCAAGTAGGTAGAACTGGACCTTTTTCCAACCAGTAGAACTGGACCTTTTTCTCATTATTTTTTCAGTTTTTAGAGATTTTCAAAAATGCTTCCCAAAGGCCAGCACTCTTCAAATTTATCCCCTATTTGTGTCATTCTCTTTTGAATAGCGGTGAAGCAGTGAGAGGTTGTATGAATTTCAGATGGTTTGGGCCAAAATTGTGGAAAGCACAGTAGGGAGTGTCATACCAAAATAGGTGTGATTACTCAATTGGTCTTTAAACAACATAAAACAGAATTTTATAACTAATGGTGGGGGAAAATAAAGCATTTTATGAGAAATATAAATTATTAAAATCTATTTTTAGATTATTTAGATTTCTAAGCATCCACTGTAACCCTGAAGAAGATCTGTAAGGGCCCAATGACATTCGCTAAAATATTCCAGGAGACCCAAAGGTTCATATCAGGACCTGATCGTCAACATGTTAGGGGTATGGATACACTGGTAGATTCAGAGAACACAGCACTTGACAAAGGCCTTTGAATTCTCGAAATTATATGTAACATTGGGCGGGGAGACACAAGGTTAAATTTTGTTGGTGTCCAGAATTTATAGGAAACCACAGACTGCAGCTTTAAATGATGGATGACAGGTATCCTAAGCTTTTGCTGTCTTAAGCATGACAACAAAAAATTTACTTCATAACTCATCATGACATTTATCATATGTATAATGACTGCTGTCATAGATCTCAGGATGTATTATTATATGCCTATGACAGTGTTATTAAGGATATTTGGTTTGTCCTAGTACAACATTTAATGGATTTTTTCCATATACAGTACATACAATAATCCTGCTAAGACTGTGTCAGATGCCGCTGTAAGTATGCCACTGAAATTCATTCCAGGTAGCATCTGCAGCAGCAGACTACTAGGCAGTCCACCATCCTCAGAAACCAGAATAATGTTGCAGTTTGCCTGCTGCATAGGAACGCATAATTCAAAACAATGAATATAACTGGGATAAAGTGTTCTGTCCTTTATTCTAAGGTTTGTCCCAGAAAGTCCAGATTACTCAGGATTTGAGTTTAATGCCACTTGTTTCTTCATTTTTTGCCCTTTACTTCCAATGATGATTGTCCTGGGGGATTTAACATATGGCACCTGCAACAGCATGCTACATTATGTTTAAGTAGGTTCTTACTTTTGGGCCGCTCTAGACTCGGCAGTGTACCATCAGGCAGTGTTTTATTATAGCTATTTAAAATTAAGTGGGCCATAGAAATGTGGCTTCGATTTGTTTTCATTTATCTAGGTGACAAACTAAAATGTTTCCAGAACTCATAATAGAATTGACTTTGACTGAACTCCTAGGGTAGAGGTGGACATGCAAGAGGCTTCAGTACTCCAGGTTTTATTTTATTTATTCATAATTTATCTTCCTACTAAGGATGGTTCATTGGGTATACTGTGCTGTTTTCCGCTCATGGTTCAAATCCCAGCTCAACTCCAAGTTTATATGTTCTGAGATATAAATGTTTGTTTCCATGGTCACATGACACCACCATGAAGTTGACCCGCATTTCATCCGATTTCAACCAAACCGGTCTCACTTGTCCATGCTGCTTTTGTATGAGTTTTTTTTTTTTTTGCTGCTTTGGTTTCTGAGATATAAATGTTTGTTTACATGGTGACATCACTGCTGTGTGTCCCCGTCCAAATTCCATCTCCTTGTAACGTGTTGCTTAGCTGTTTGGTTGATGATACAGTTTCAAGTTACCCCGTGAGTTTCAAGCTCACCTTTGCTGCTGCAAGGGTTCCCATCAATAAAATTGTTCATATTTTAAAAAGCTGTGTTTATTTGGATTATAATAAAAATCATTTTAGCTTGATTGTATAACTGACAGGTTTTATTACATTATCAATGTATATGCAGTTCGATAGTGATGTTTCAGCGATTATAACTGTATATTCAGATTGATAAGAATTGCTTCACTGACATCTCTTATTAATTATGTATATTTAGTTACATAGTGACATCTATCCATTTTCTGAAGCTACTTATCCTATTCAGGGTCAAAGGGAGTCTGAAGCCTAACCCAGAGGCTACAGGCACAAGGCAGGGAACAACCCTGGATGGGACACCAGCCCATCGCAGGGCACATTCACACATCACTCATCTATGGGCTATTTGGTAACTCCAATTAGCCTCAGCATGTTTTTGGACTGTGGGAGGCAAACTAGAGTGCACAGAGGAAACCCCACAATGACATGGAGAGAACATGCAAACTCCACACACATGGAACCCTGGCAGAAACTGGAACCCAGGTCCCAGAGTGTGAGTCAACACTTCTAACACTGCAACACTGTGCCACCCCTTCATAGTAACGTTTACCGTATATAAAATATATGTACAAATGTTTTTAAAATGCTTGTTTTAACAATTATTATAGAAAATCATTTGCTTTGTTAGTATGTCTGACAAGTTTTATTAGATTATTAATGTATATTCAGCTCCATAGTATCAGCATGCGTTTACATTGATAAAATACGTTTACAAATTTTTGAAAAAGGTGTGTCTGGATTATGTGTAACATAATTAGGTCTGCAATAAAGTGTACATCTTTAAAGCAAAATCCCTAACATTATTGATTAATATTGATTAATAATTGTTAAAATCATACTGATTTAGGGAACATGTAGCTATGGAGTTGAATACATGGTATTGATCAATAAAACATGTTGTCATGGAGCATAAACTAAAGCAGCACAAATGAAAATGGCACAAAGTGGCACAAATGCAGCATGAATGACTGAGATGGATTTGGTTCAAATTGTATGCAAATAGGGGGCCAACTCCATAATGGTGACATCACCATGTAAACAAGCATTTATATCTCAGAAACTAAAGCAGCCCAAATGAAACTTTCGGTGGCACAAATGCAGCACAAACAATTCAGATTGGTTTGGTTAAATTCTGAAATGTATGAGACCCCAACTTCATTCAGGTCCTAAAATAAGATTTGTGTACTTTTCCTGGAAAGTAATTCTTGAAATCCAAGAAGAACTTATGTCATATTTGCTTGCGGCTGTATTATCAAAAGTCACAGTATTTTATTAAGAATTCTATTTCTGTCTAGGTCCTTCTCAATACATTTTATTGCAGTGTTCGACAATATTTCCAGAACAATCTTTGGCAAACATCATTAAAAAAATTTTGAAATTAGAACATTTGAAGTCAGAAGTCGTCAGCATGTCTGTTCTTTTGTCTGGTGCTATTTTAGGTGTAGGGACAAAGTGCAAGAAACAACATCTCTGACGGCTTAAGTAAAGGTATTTTTGAAGGGCATTAAAATTAAGTAAACTTGCTGTCAGTCACTGTGATTTTCATCACTCCCACTTCAATTCCTTGTTTGTGTAGGGGTGGGAGGGAGAGGATACAAATGTTATTCTTTCCACTATGCTTTCTTTAAAAGTAGGACAGCTTCTGAATAATGTTAGGTTTTGTATTAAGAACACATCATTACAGTTTAATTTCTTTTATTTTGCTTTAACTGTTAAAAATTCGCACATTGTTATTATTATCTTTAAATATTTGCTTTTATATGCATTATCTTCGCACCTTGCCTTTTTGACAATATATACACAGTATATATATACAGATATTTGTCTGTGCCCCATTTTATTGCTGCTGTATGCATCAGACCTCCTCCCTGTGATCTTAAGCTTAATCATAAAATGTCATACCCTTAGCGTTATATGGTGTGGACGGATCTGAGGCCTACCTTGGCAATCTGGACACACCAGTTAAGTAGCAGCTGGGAGCCAATATGGTCCTTATGCTCATGCACATAGTCCAGTAGGCAACCATGGGGCATGAGCTGTGTTACCAGCTGGATTGTGGGACTCAGGCAGACACCCAGAAGTCGCACCAGGTGAGGATGGTCCATGCTGGCCATGATCAGGGCCTCCTGGGGGTGAGGAGAGACAAAATGATTTCATGTAAGACATGATGCTAACACTTTTCCAGCCAGTGCTGGTTGATGCTCATGTGGAGCCCTATGCAGGCTTCACATCAGAATTAAGTTATCAGACCTGATGCAAATAGACATTTTGACACCTAGTACCCCATCCCTCAATCAGAACCACATTAAACAAATAAAGGAAGCTCCGAAGTGTTTTTAACTGACATATCCTTTTATGTCTGGGGAAAAAAACACTATAAGTTACATTTAAGCAGTATAACTAATTTCCCCTGGAACAAGCAAGATATATCTTATCTTATCTTACAAATCTATTTCTGTATTATTGCAATATTACAGTATAATTAACCGAAACACACTGTAAGCTGGTATATTCAGCATCTACACTTAAACCTCATTTATGGCAAAATTGCACACAGCAGCTCATGTTTGCTAACCGACAAATGGTGTCGGGTTCTCCTGTTTGAAGTGGAGGGCCAAAATTCCTCCGTTGCCAGAGACTGATCAAAATATACAGAAGGCGTTTATTTGTAGTCATGACTTGTAAAGTTAGGCATTTTCCAAATATTAAATTCTGATAATCTGTTTTAAAAAATAAAACGAATAAATATGGAAGAAAAAATAAAACAACTTTTTTGTATCCAAACAGAATGCTTCCAGGACTGTTAAAGAGTGCCAGCGTTGGTTTTGCATACAACCTAAAGTAACCTCTTCTCTCAGAGTATAATAACAATGATCTCTTATACTAATAAAAATGTGAGCATTGCTCCAAATAGCAGTCCGGGATAGAAGCAGCTTCAGGAATCAGTGTCAGGAATCATGCCTGCCCTTAAACCACTCCTAATAAACAGCAATTAAACCTTCCTTTGTGGAGATAATTGCCTTGCATTAGCCAAATTCTGAATTAAACTGCTAATTTAATGATTTATTGGTATATGTTTTGGTTTGTCTAGCAGGTCCATGGCCTCTTTCATAAAAATAGTTTTATGCTTGAGTTTCTCTAATGCTGAGATAGAACAGAGATAAATGGAGAGCATTGCTTGAGTGTCTTTTCCAGTTTGTTTGTGCCTATCTGTCAATCTGCCCATAAGGACTGAGGTTTGGCTTTCTCTATGTATGCCTCTTTGGCTTGGCATATGTGGTAACACTTTACTTGATGGGGCACAAATTCTTAGTAATAACTCAGTTACTACTGAAGTACAAATTATGAACAAATCATGAACAAACACAGTTGTTACTTGAGATAAATGCGTCACGATTCATTAATGATGAACAAATATGAGATCAGTGTTTATCTTGTCTGCGATGGGCTGGCCCCCCATCCTGGGTTGTTCCCTGCCTCGTGCCCATTGCCTCCGGGATAGGCTCCGGACCCCCCGCGACCCAGTAAGGATAAGCGGTTTGGAAATTGGATGGATGGATGTTTATCTTGTCTGCGATGGGCTGGACCCCATCCTGGGTTGTTCCCTGCCTCGTGCCCATTGCCTCCGGGATAGGCTCCGGACCCCCCGCGACCCAGTAGGAACAGCGGTTTGGAAAATGGATGGATGGATGTTTATCTTGTGTTATTCATTACTTCTTCCTTTGGTAGTCCCTTGAGTAATTCACAAAGGTTTGCAGAATTAACAGATATAGTACAAATATGGTAACTGTTTGAGACATGCATCATGATTCATTAATGATGAATTAGCATGTGATCAGTATGTAACCAAGACTTAGTTTGTAGTTAATTAATACGCAAGGATATTATTTGTGCCCTATCAAGTAAAGTATTACCAGGTATGTATTTGTGGGTGCCCTTGTGTGTGTGAGCCTATAGAAGGAGATGCTGATGCTTCCAGAATATACTGTGACTGTCAGCACTGAGATCATGTCTCCAGCAAAGAAGAGATATTTTAAGAGACTACTACAGAAATAGATGAAGTACCTTTAAATTTAGATATAGAGAGGCAGGAACCTCACCAATACTGTGTAATGTAGACGAATAAAGTCTTGTCAGAGATATTTCACAAATAAAAAAAATGGTAAAAATGAAGTTTTTATAAAAAGAATTTAGAATTTGGTTATCAGTGGTTATTGCTGACACACCACAGTATACAGTGCACAACAAAGAAATGTGTCCTCTGAATTTAACCGATATGTGACATTGGTATGCAGCAAGTTACCTGCGGGTTCTCCGGTTTCCCCCCACAGTCCAAAGACATGCTGAGGCTAATTATACTTGCTAAATTGCCCATAGGTGTGCATGTGTGAGTGAATGGTGTGTGAGTGTGCCCTGCGATGGGCTGGCCCCCCA
>JAODJX010000001.1:32818731-32833196 GCA_026776945.1 Isichthys henryi
CACCTCCACATCATTGCATTCAGTTTTTATTCACGATTTGTATAGTGTCCCAACTTTTTTGGAATCTGGTTTGTATGATCCCCTCAGCCAATTATAATTTAAAATGCAACCTAAATAGTTGTATAAATACCTCCACCTCTCTGAAAGCAGCACTCAAAAAACAGCATGATTCAGATACATACAGTACATACTGAATGAACACCACGCAGACAGGCAGAATGATGAAAAAAAACGGGTACCTTTTGGGCATATATCAGTGCAGGGAATGCACATTTTGATGCGGTTTTCTTCCACCTCCATTTTATTGCTGGGACAGGCGCGCACACAGGAACTGTGGTCTACAACAAAGTTATCTGTAACACAGCAAAAGCAGGATGCATCTATAGATTAACATGATGCATGTTAAATAAAGAAAAACCTGGTTACTTTAATTTTAATACTTGTTAATAGTGGATAACACCAGATTAATCTCCAGAAATCAGTTCTTACTCCTGCTTTAATTTTTATTTTGCCAAAAAAACGGTTCAGGCATGCTTTAAAAGAAAAGTGCAGAAGACAGATAGCAGGCACTCAGGCAGTGTACAGTAAGCATTATTCTCCAGGTGTACTAAGTGCAAGAAGCATTTTGCTGTGTGTCGTCTAGTCACTGCTTGGCATGTGTGTCAGTAAGTCTTATTATCATTACCATGTTCATAACTGCAGGATAAACTGTTAAATGTAAAGTTAGACTTTAGACCAGGGGTCGTCTATATGGTGCCCACAGGCACCAGGACGCCCCCAAGGACCACATGAGTCACCCGTGGACCTGTTCTAAAAATAGCACAACTCACCAGTGATCGGCATCTAAAATTTAATTCAATCCTGTTGCTGTTCATCTTTAATCATATTTGCATGTATATAGATTTGAAAATGACAATATCTAAAAAAAAGCATTTAAAACATGTTTATAATAAATGATTTAAGAAGAGTGTATCAAACTGGTAGCCCTTCGTATGGCCCAGTACCCGTGAAATATCTCTCAGTTTCAAAAAGGTTGGTGACCCCTGCTTTATACAATGCACTCAAAAAATAATAAAAATGCAGTTTTCCAGTTTGGATAGTGAAGTTCACTTTTCTCCATGGCAGTAAAATTTGGAACAGGAGTGGCAACACTTACGCGGACATTTTTTGACACAGAATGCCCCGTAGGTGTATTTTGCCTTGGGGTTGTGCTCCAGTTGGAAGGTTGTGGGGTTGTAGACAAAAGGCTGGGGGCACTGGGTGACGCAGGCACCGCTGTCATTGAAGTTTGTGCAGGCCTGTGGACATAGGATGATGGTGCTTAGAGGCAAACGGCAAATTGTGAAATGCTCCTTTAAGAGATTTTAGCAAAGATAAGTGGTGGAGGTGCTGTAACTAACATTTATCACCAGCTGCATTGTGTATTTTCTATATCTCACTGCATGTGTATAATTCAAATGGGGATTAAATAAATAAATGAAAAAAACTAACCTAAATTAAGAAGATGCATTTCTAATGCTTGTAATATCAAATCCAGTAAGTTCAGTTAGGTTAATAAGAGAAAAAAATATATACATGAAATGCACATAAGAATACCCATATCTATACCAAGAAAGTTTTGAATATTGAAAAAAATTGAAGTGTGCTAATAAAGCGCCATTTATTGTACAACCTAATATTTTTGTGAAATAATCCATGCTTCACATATAATTGAGTTGTATGTTAACAATGTATTAGAGTATAAGACACTATGTCAATCAGCAATACAGCAGTATGAATCTGGAGAGGACACTGACTGTGCATGGGCACTGAAGCTGCACTGATTGACTGTACATGTTCTATTACTGAGAATCTGCTGACAGTGTGCTAACAGTGTGAGAGCTGTCACTTACCCAACAGTGAATAATCAGTCACTGTACTGACTGTTGGTGAGCTATAACTGAGTTGGCTTTGGATATGTCGGATACAGTCTTTACTCACAAAGCAGTCAGTGTCTTTGGGGCCAGAACAGCCACCAGCACACTCCCTGTGGCAGCAATCGCTGACGTAAGGGCCAAAGCAGCGACCGTCACACTGCTCAGCGCATATCATCTTCGTCACTGTGGAGAGAGACTAGCTGTCAGGCTCTGCCATATATGACGGTGAAAATAAAACCTGAAACTTGATTTGTTGCCATTTTCTAATCTTTCCAGTGTATCATGTCTCATCACACCTGCTTCGCCTGTTTGAGTCCAAATGATAGGTGTGACTATGGAGAAGCAAAAGCCCTATAACACACACAGACCTGGGGCCTGTACCACAAAGCTGGATTTCTTGCTTAGCCGATAATTTGTTTAAGGTAGTCTGGGCTAAATGTATGTCAGTGTGTCTCAAACTGGTCCTCAGGGAAATTCTGGTAGCAAGCTGGAAGGGAGCAAAGATGTGGACTTTCTGGTGGTCCTTGAGGACTGGGTTGAGAAACAGTGATGTAAGTGAATGAAGATAAAATCCATTTAAGCTGGGGTACCTTACATCCAACAAGTTTTCCGGCTAAGCAAGAAATCCTACTTTGTGATACAGGCCTCTGGCCTTTCATCTACAGTACAACTGCACCCAAAGGAGCTTAGCAATGAACTGAAATGTTTCTTTGAGATCCCATCCTCCCAGTTAGCTCCCAGTTATAAAAGATATACCATATGGACAAAAATATTGGGACGCCAGGTCATTACACCCACAGGAAGTTTTATGACATCAATATGGAGCTGGTTCCTGTAACAGCTGCCACTCTTCTGGGAAGGCTTTCCTCAAGATTTTTGGGTTCGTCTGTGGGAAATTTTGCCCATTCATTCAGAAAAGCATTTGTGGGGTCAGGCGGTGATGGCCTGGCTCGCAATTTCCATTCTAGTCATGGAGGAACAAAAAAGGACCTTCCTCAAACTGTTCATACAAAGTTGGAAGCATAGAATTGTCCAAAATGTCTTGGTTTGCACTTTTTTCTGTTCCAGCATGACTGTGCCCCAGTGCGCAAAGCAAGGTGTGAAAGAACTTGACTGGCCCTCACAGAACCTTGACCTCGACCCCATCAAACACCTTTGGGATGAACTAGAATTCAGATTGCGAGCCAGGCCTTCACGTCTAACATCAGTTCCTGTATGTATAGGCAGTATTTTGGCTTGTTTTAGTCATTTGTTGTAATAAATAGAAAAACGGTAAGATGGATGGACCTATAGATTCATGTATGACCTGGGGAAAACCTGGGAAGCATTGCAGCTAGTTGGTTTTTGTCATTGTTTTCAAATCTACGCAGGGAGAAAATTCTGTTCTACTTGCAGCAATAGGTCAGAACCATCAAGCGTGATCAATCACCACAGCGCTCAGACTGCAATGTGGGCCCGTCATCTCAGCTGACAGAATATCAATGAATTCCATCATTGTGCATAGAAATGAAATGGACCACTTAAAAAGAAATGACATGTCATCAAACAAATTACCAGCAAACTGCAGCAGTCAGATCTATTTACTATTTGACATTTACTTAAATATCCAAACTAGCAGGGTGGAAAAAAAATCTATGTCATAAAGTATGCTGGACACCTTACATTTGCATTGGAAAATTCATAACGAGATGCGGTTTAAAGAAAAGATGATTCCAGTGTACATTACAATGGAAAAGAAAAATATCTCTTTGAAAAAGATTCTTTGAATTAAAAAACATTCCACAGAGCAATTTATATTGTGTTAAAGCATCTGATTGTATGTCTTGATGCCTCATGGTCTGATTTAAATGTATGTAGGGTATATGGATAGAGCCTTCATTCTGATCATTTTAGTAAATTATTTAAAAGATCAGATCAATCTTTGTACAAAGAAGCCTTTGTTAAAGCAGTGACATTTGCATAAACTGGATACAAAGTGAAAGAAAAAGTAAAACATTTTATAAATGCCTTGAAAAAAGGGTGAAGGAGCATACTCAGAATTAAGGCATAGAAAACAGCCGCACAGCCCCCTGGGAAACCACAGAAGTAGACTTAGGGAGCAACATATTCCCTAGAAAATACAGAAATTCCAGCTGAGCTTGGATTAATCATATTTACAATCTAATTCACTATTTCAAAAATAAATTTGCTGGTCATTGGTTATACAGTAATGTGAATACATTGCTATTGAGAGCGAACAATTATGTACCATTTAACAGACAATTTGGAAACAAGTAGCAAGCAGAGACAATTAAAAGCTAATCAAACTGAAAAACCATAAAGGGCTGAAATTTAGATTGAATTAACTTGTTAACATGGGAAGAAAAAAAAAAATCATTGTATTTTCTTATGAGGCTACAGGGTAAAGATTGTGTGTCCTTTGCATGTAACAGTGATGTCCCTTACGGGTCTAAATACTTTTATAAGAGAAAATTATTTTTTTCTCTTCCTAAACTCCTGCAAGGAATCCTGGTCAGCACCACTACTGGGTGGATTTAAAGGGAAAGAACCTAAAGAAATCAGAATAGCTTCCCACATGGTAACTGATCCATCGGTCAATATATTTTCAATATCCACAGATAGAGTCATCAAAGTAAATTGGATTGTGTGCCTACTATCTGCCAAACCCCCAAACTTGGGCATTATGCAACCTAATAAAAGTCATTAAAAATTGTGCAAGTGTTGTTATGACTCAACTGTCAAGGGAACAACAGCTCACCTTAACCTAAGGAGGTTCTGAACACAAGAGACTTGAGTTACACCTGTCTCTTCCTTGTTCATGTACGTCTTCTTCTCTAAAATGTCCTTCCCAGGTGCTTTAAGTGTATTTAATGTCCATGCATGAGTAACTAGAGTGTAGTGTGTCAGTGTATTGCTGCTAAAGTGGAGTGTATGGATAGATTAGAAATGGTATCCCATGCATAACACTCACAGGTCTGGCACTGGTCCTCCCGGGGGCCCCAGCAGCGACCGTTACATGTTCTGTGGCACCGTCCACCTATGAATACATCAAGCAGCTTGGTGAACTACATTATGCATTAGTCAGAGATAGGGAGCCTAAACATAATAATTCTCAAATATGAGTTAATAAAAGTCACAGATTATTTGCACAAATATACATTTATAATATCATTTGTTTTACCTACTTAATTCGCTCTATACTGCAATGAGTGGATGCTGTTCATCGATTATTTAACAACATAGTGCCCTCAAAGCTTGCGATAAAGATCAGGAAATTGGGACTGAACAATTCCATCTGCAAATGAATCTTGGACCTTTCCACCTGCCTGATCCTCAACACAGGAACCCTTCAGAGGTGTTTGCTCATCAACACAACACTAACAATGATGAACCTTCCTACAGATCATAATAAATATCTGCAAAATTAAGTGGATGATCATGGAATACAGGAAGAAACTGGAGGCCACTAGTATCCAGAGAGCTGAGCTGGAGAGGGTTAGCGAGTTCATCAGAGTGCATGCACACCACTGACAGATTGGACTGGTCACTATACACTGACATTTCGATAAAAAAGGGCACGCTTTCCTTCCTCAAGAGGCTTAAGAATTTTGTCATTGCTTCTGAGATTCTCACTAGCTTTCACAGGTACACTGACCATCTGGTATGGCAGCTGTACCACCAGGGACCGTAAGGTGGTGAAAGAATCTCAGATTATCACTGGGGGCAGGCTCCCAGCTCTAGAGGATATTTTAAAAAAAGAGAAGTCTTTGCAGAAAGCCCACAGTGTCATCAAAGACCCCAGTCATCCCAGGCATGGACTATTTACCTTCAAGACTGGCAGCCGATATTGCCGCTTCCAGTCTACAACCAGAGAGCTGGATAGAAGCTTCTGTGCCTGTGCTATCAGACTGGTAAAAAACCAAAAGTTCTAGACTGATCTACACCCCACTCACTTTCATTTGCATTTAACCTAGTATTGCTCATTTCCATTTTGCACCACTGGCAAATGTTTACTACACTATTTATTTGCTATTTAGTATTATTTATTTAATAATTATTATTGTCTCTTTCCTTCCTTCCTCTTCCTCATCTTCAGTACCTCACCAATAAAGCATGCTGTTCATGCAAGGAAACACAAAAAAGCTGGATCAGCTGTGTTTCCTAAAACAATCCTTCCATCTATCCTTCCATCCACCTATCTTAAGACTGATTCTTAGGCTAAGTGTCACAGTGGCAGCAAGACAAGAAAGTCAAACCTGACCTCTCTTTCCAAAGCCATAGATTCCGGGACCTTCTGGG
The DNA here is from genome assembly GCA_026776945.1 of Isichthys henryi. Taxonomy (NCBI): domain Eukaryota; kingdom Metazoa; phylum Chordata; class Actinopteri; order Osteoglossiformes; family Mormyridae; genus Isichthys; species Isichthys henryi. The sequence continues at coordinate 32,824,947 of JAODJX010000001.1, forward strand.
CAAACCCCAGGGATTCCCAAGATAGCTAGGAGACATGTTGTCCCTTCAGTGTGTCCTGGGTCTACCCTGGGGCCTGCCAGTGGGACATAGTCAGACCTGCTCCCTTGGAAGCTGACCAGGTGGAAATCCAGTGAAGATGAGCAGTATCATGGTCTAGAACTATCTATATTTGCCAGAAGCATTATTTACCAAATTCATGTCCACCAGATTATCATAGCATGTCAAAGGCTTGCCCAGCTGAAGACTGATTTGGTGGCTCTTCATTCTTCAGCAAGATAACAACCCAAAACACACCTCAGGAGAGGAATCCAAGAGGGAATTTCCAGTTTTCTTGAGCACTGCTTACAATTTATGTTTCGCTATTTATACTTTAAAATGCATTTTTATTTTTTTTCTAAGTAGGTACTGGAAAATATATAATGTAAAACATTATGAATCCTACTTTGCAGCAAGTGTAACCAAGCCACTGACTGGTCCTGTATTTTAAATTTACATCTTCAGATTATTGTCTACAGATTGCAATATATTGGTATCATTATTAGGGACACTTTTATAAGCCAACATACTAAGCTACTTATTATTATTTTAGTTTTCAAACATGAGGTGTTTATAAAACACAGAAATTAAAACAATAGAAGACATATTAATATGAAAGTCTAGTATATGAACTGGCAACAATAATGTACCTTAATTACAATAGAAAAAATAGTTATTTTACAAACTTTCCATGACTGTTTCTCCCAGGAAGGGTCATAGTAAGTTACCACAGTAATATCATTTGGACATGTCTTTACATCTAGATAGTGAGTGAGGAGACAGATCAAAGCTTTCCTGCTGACTGAAACACCTCAAAGGACTTTCTCTAATATCACTGAGGAACCTGTAATATGGTATCAGTTGACAGTTATCTGGACACCAAAGAAAATTCTACAACCATCATAATGAACTGCAGAAAAAAATCTATAACACTGGAAAAGAAAGATTAATATACACTAGACTATATATAAAGGATTATATAGTAAAGCTAGTTTGACCTTATACTGCCATGAGCACTTTCTCAACACTACATAGCTGTAATTCAGTCAGTAAACCTGTTTAATAATGTTATTTTCCTATTATTAACCTCCAAAGCAGTAATGCAGTAGGCATATTTTTTTCATTTGCAATAAGGGAGTGAAGTGGTTGTCTGGGTATTTTCATAGTTCTTATATAAAGATCCGTTAAGAGGCATCTGTCCTTGTCAATGGTTGGCCAATTAAATTTTAGTTCTCAGTTGCCAATAATTTTGTGAAAATATTTTTCGTTTTATTTTTATGAAAAAATAATGAACTTTGCAATTTATTTCATGACCTTGTTTTTAAAATTAAACGAATAAAAATAAAATACCACTGATAAAGTGCAAAATACTTTCTTCTGTATCTGTTTACTGACTAATAAATACAAGATAATGTATTCGCTGTAACCTGAAGCTAATTAAATCATCCAAAGTGGCTAAATTGATGGGCAGCTCTTGAGTGAAGGACAAGAGTTACTCACATCCTGCACTGCTGTTTGTGGGCACCACCAGCAGCTCAGAGCGGTAGTTCTTGACGATGTCTTGCCAGTGAATCGTGTCAGCATGGCACAGGAACTTGTTTTGGTCCACATAGATGCCACCATTAAGGATCTCTGTGGGAGGAAAAAGGCCTTTTAGTACGTGAAACCAGGGGAGCGGCTGTTATTACACTTCTTACAGTTTTCTTGTTCTCATGGCAAGGTGATATTGAATCCATTCAAACATTAGTCATCTTGAATTTGATTCTTGGCCTGCATTTGTAGACATTTATCAGTGATAGGCTACAGAAAATTAATCAATATAGAACTGGCATTAACCTGACCCAAGTATTGGCTGGATAAAAGATGAATAAAAACCAACACACAGTCCTGCCATTCATTTGATTTTTGGCAGTAATTTGTTTTTTCTTCTTTAAGAGAAAAGAGCCCCCATCAGATGTTTAAATCTAAAAATATAAATAGCTTCCTAATTCTAATCCTTGCTGCATCTGGATTTCAGCTCTGGCTGCATTATTATCAATAATGAGATCAATCCTTCTGTTTAAATTTGTAAAATGTAAATGATTTACACTGCATAATTTAAATCAGTATTTGTTTATTCTTTCTATCTTAACTGTAGTAAGAAATATTGCAATCTCTCGATCCTTTAAGTACAGACCCTGTGATTATAACATCAATAAAAAAACAAGGAATTACAAATAATTAATTCATTTATTCAGATCTATACCACATGTCCTACACAGGGTCATGTGGTTCTGGGTTCTATGCCCTGGAAACAACGTTACAGTTTGCATGCTGGGGTCAGGTTTGCTATTGTGCGTATGATACAAATGTTCTTAGAAAGTTGTACTGTATTACATCATGGCAAAATCCAAACAGAAGCTTATAGTAGGTTTGAATAAATAACATGCCTGTCAGCCAAGATTAGCTCTATTTTTTTAAAAAAAACAATGTTTTACTGTGAGTTTATATCAATGATCCTGCTACTAATTTTGAAAAGTCATCCTAAGGGTCCACCCTATTGCTTTGGTTAGGGTTGTTGCCTTTACTGTGGGAGATCACACAGTGCCCCTGGTGAGAATGGTACTGTATGCGTGTGAAAGCACTCCTCCCACGCACCAAATATACAGATAATAATATTTACGAATATACAGTACTGCACAGGCTTAGACTGTCAAAGGCAATTGTTTAAACAATCTTTATGTGGGTGTTAAACTATGATTATATGTCTGCTGAAGTGTGCAAGCCTAGCCATTTCAAAACCTCTTCTGAAGTCATACTGGAATTTGTAGTAACCATTCAATGTACCTATGTATTTTTTGACTTGACCATTAGCACACCTTGTTTGGCTAATCAATACCTCATTGAGTTATTTAACTAAATCAGTTAATTGATTAATTGAGCTGGTACATGGGATGGTCGGGGTGCCCTTGAGGAGAGGAATTGGAAGTAAAGTAGTATAATATTGTGGTAAAGATATCTTTAGAGAATGGAAGAAATTCTTGTCACTTATTATTGTGTCACTGTTCAGATATTTTTCTTAACCAAACATATACATTTACTACTCAGTACCATAGGAACAACTACAGTCAACAATATTACATATGTGATTGACAGAGTCCAATATACAGTAGATCCAGTTTTCTCCGTTTTTTTGCCAAAGAGACAATGGAAAAATTAATAATGGTTTTACGGAGGCATAATAAACAGGTTGTTAAAGGTATAAATTATACTTCTGTTTAAATTTGTGAGATGTTTGTGCAATGATTTATATTGTGTATTTAGAATCCATATATTTATTATTTCTGTCTTAACTGAGGTAAAAAAACTACTTATGCTTCTTATTGTCTCAAACAGTCATTGACTTTATGAAAGTTCACTCTCAGATCTATTGGCAATTTTGAAAAAATCGCCCATGTCCCTGAAACCCTAAGCAATAAGCACGAGTAGGAACAAAGAGATGCAGTGTTTGGCACTACACCTTTAATATGATTTTTACAAGATTTTATTTATCACAGTAAATAAAGTGGAATGTGTGGTACAGAAAGTTTTCGGTGATGCTGTGGAAAGCAAAACTCAAGCAAACAGCTGCATTGAGCTTTTTTTAAATTAACATTAAAATATGCAAAGACTCTAAATATCTGACAGGCCATTCTGTTTTCATTAACTTTTTGCACAGTATATTATTGAAACAAAGGATTCTGAATAGGCCAATTTGGAATCTCTTACAGTGAAACCTGAACAGTTTGTAGAAAACAATGTATTTAGTTTCTTCTTCTAACAGAGAGAAATGAGTGGGATTACCACTCCCACACACCAGCAGGTGTCTGTCTGCCAGGTCTGTGTGCATGGTCCCTATCCCATAACTACTCTCTACATCAAGCTCAGCATGCTGGGATCTGGATCGGCATTTGGCACCACACAGGCAGCCTGACCCACTTCCCTACTAGCAGAATTGGCAGCCAGCATGCCAGTATCTGGAGCAGGTGTCGCATGTTGGCAAGAATGAGGAGTCAGGGGGGTGGGTGTGACCTTATCATCGGGGCTCCAGATGTGACCTGGGCAGCCACTGGTGGTCGGGGGCACCGTTATCCAAATTCTTTCTACAGCAGTCTTATCACTAACAAACATATGTGTGGGGATCTAGTAAAATTTAACTTACTTTTACAGAAAAAGAATATTTAATAGTTGTTTAGTAGAACTTAAAACTAGTTAACTACCTGGATATTTTACTTTAGCAAGTCTGGCTAAGTACTTTTCTCAAAGGGTACAAAATGGCAACATTCAAAGTTAAATGCTGGATATTTTAAAGAGATTGAACTTGAACCCTAACCACAGACGTTTTTCTAGTTCTTTCACAGTCTCTTTTCCTAGTTCTTCTAGATCTCACATTGCTACTAATTGCTAATTCAGGGTTTGTTTAGGTACTCTGGTTTTGATTGTTGATTTTGTACTATCCCCTGTGTCTGAATACCCGTAAAACTCAATTTCCCATAACACACCTTGGACTACTTACTTCAGAAAGAACCCCCACTTACAGTTACACTAATGTTTTCTATCACTTCCTCTGTTTCATTCATTAGTTCTGCTCAAACCCAACCAGCCATGCCTGACTGGCATACAACATGTCAACAGGTTTCACTGTAGGAGTGTTGAAGAGGCAGCCTGGTACTGGAGAAGTAGATTGCTTTGCTTTAGGTTTTCATTTCCCTTCCTCAGAAATTCTTCTCTGTGCCTAAAAAAGCATGTGCAGGATCTGACCTTAAAGAGTATCCATTGTATTTTTCATTAAGGACATTAAGAAGAATGGGACCATAGTTCAATTCACTAGTCCAAAAACTCAAATAAAAAGAGGTGATGTATGATTCAGCTGTGCTTGCGATCAGATGGTCGCTAGTTCAAATCCTGGGGGCCTTTGAGCAAGGCCCTTAATTACAAATGCTGCAGGGACTGGTTGACCATGATTTCTCAAAAAAGAGGAATTGAAGTAAACATAAATATAAATGTAAGTAAAATATAAAATCAGGAAACATTAACGGGTGACTAATTGGTAATTGACAAATTAGTAAAGTACAATCACATTCTCAGGAACAAATGCCCAACATTCTGCAGGTGGACTTCTTACAGAAATAGATTGTTGGTTTTCTAAAGTAACTTTAAGAATCACAAGCATTTTGGAATGCATTCTGTACTACTATTGTCTATGAGCTTCTAACAGTAGGAATACCAGCTTCTGTGATAGCAAAGATTCTATAAGATGCCATTCTTGGACCAGGTAAAATGTATTGGTCCGGTTACATGGGATGTCCAGAAGGCTGAAGGCTTCAGATTGTGCACCACTCCTGTTCTTCCTGGTTCCTGCCAGCAGCTTTGGCAGTTCTAAGACCTTCAGCCCGATGGCTCTGGTACCTGTGGTGCTGTCGGCTCTAGCAGAGCACCTGCAGAGTGAGGCAAGGACCCTGCCAGTAAGCTGCCACTTGCTAAATAAGAGCCGTCCTCTACCAAGTTATGAGGACATGCTTAACACCCTGGGTTTAATCACTGGGTTCCCAATAAGACAACATCTCTTCTCAAAGCTGGAATAGTACAGTGCAAAAGAAAAGAAAAATATGTGTAAAGATCATATTTCCATACAATGAGTTTAGCCTTTTATAACTGAATATAATTACTAGACTGTGATCATGACCTATATGTTATAAATGTAATTATACAATCTCAGGATTTGCATTTCATTAAATGGCATTTGTCTCTGAATTCCCAATATTATGCACAATTTCAGTGGGATTATTGGAAGATCCAGGTCACCCAAGCACGTTCTCCCACAAAATATGAGGAACATACGCATGCTCTTACTAAAATCCAATGACTTCCAATTTAAAAAATAATTAAATTCTTTTAATTCTTTGTCATACAATGAAAAATTGAGGGAGCGGCATGGTGGTGCAGTGGTTAGCACTGTTGCCTCGTACTTCTGGGGCCAGGGATCAAGTGTCCGCCAGGGTTTCACGTGTGCGGAGTTTGCTTGTTCTCGCCATGTCGTCGTGGGGTTTCCCCTGGATACTCCGCAAAGAGATGCTGATGCTAATTGGAGTTACTAAAAGAAAGAGAATTGCACATAGATGTGCATGTGTGAGCGTGCCCTGTAATGGGCTGGTCCCCTATCCTGAGTTGTTCCCCGCCTCATACCCATACGTTCCGCTAGACCCCTAAAAGGATAAGCAGTTTGGAAAATAGATGGATGGACAATGACAAATTAGTTCATCAAGGAATCCAAGTGACCAATCACAGACAATAAGAAGCCATTACACACATTCAGCCATTCAGTTACATGTAATATCATGGATTGTGCTGGAGTCAGAAAAAACATAGAAAGTTAGTATGATTCCTCATTAAATGCAAAATCACAGATCCACATTTATTACAGAATTTTTATTGGACAAGTACTACTTGACGTTTATACAGACTAAATCCTTATAAGAGAAAGCACAGAGCATGTATGGGACACACCAGGCGAAATTCCAGTCCATCCCAAGACACACACAACTTGTACACACCAGATCAAACCAGCGTTTGTATTTTACCCAGAACACCCACCAAGCAGGGATTGGGAATTCAACACATAAGTCTTAAGTTATGAGGTTATGCTTGTTCCCACTCAGCTACTTGCAGCCTTTATAATTCCTGAACTGATTCACTTTTTCGGTGATATGCAATGTAACCATGAACTTAAACCAATAATTTTATTACTTTTATAACCATATCATAAACTTGTGTGTGTCGCCAAGAGTACTGGCAACAACGGAAAGAACCATGACTAAACCCAAGGAACAAGCACAGCAGTGGGGCCTGTTGCTGACATGTCATAACCAATTTACCACAGATATCATTATCAAAAGTCTATGATAGGATGGCAGCTTTATTTCTAAGCATTTGCTGTGAAATTTTTCGAAATAATGTGTAAACATGCAAGCTACATCCCTGGCAATAAAAAGATATTAGGTAACACAAATAGCATTATACTATTATTTTTAAAATGTATTAATTAACCACAAACTAAGTTTTAGTTTCATACTGATCGCATGTTAATTCATCATTTATGAATTGTGACGCATCTTTCATCTCAGCAGTTACTATAGTTGTTACTATATCTGTTAATTCCGTAACCTTTGTGACCTACTGAAGGAAAAAGTAGTGAGTAACACAAGTTAATTACTGATCTTATATTTGTTCATCATGACTCAAATAGCTAGATTTGTTCAAGATTTCTTTAAAGTACTTCAGTAGTAACTTAGTCATTACTAAGTATTGTGCCCGGTCAAGTATTGTGCTATAAGATGGGATTATCTTTTAGATATATATTACAATCATATATAATTATTATTATTATCAAAATAATATGTATATCAAAAATAATAAATATCCTTTTCAAAGCATGCAGAATGTGTCAGCCTTCTGAAGTTAACATTCGTTTTAAACTTCTACAGTTCTCCTGGATATTAAAGTTAAGCTAAATGCCAACTAAATTTAAATGTAAGAATTTAGACATCAGACCTACTGTAGGTCTCAGGGTGAAATAAACAGTACCTCTTTAATATTTTTGTATGTTAACTGGTTAAATACTATATTTGGCCATATAAATGGATAAAGTGTAAAGGTGTGACTGATGTAAGTATTTGGTAAGAAAACATGCAAGTATACAAATATGCTAAGCGCTGACATAATGCTATAATAATATCTAAGTTACAGGCACTTCCTTAAATGCAATACCTCTGTAATGACACTGAGGCCTTTTTACAATGAACATGAGCTATGTTGCTTTGTGAAACAGATCCCTTTCAGTTGTGCCTTTTAACAGTATACCTTTGCTACCAAACGTAAAACCCATTCATTGAAAACTAGCAATATTGAGATTTTTAAATATTAAGTATAGAAAATCTAAGAAACATTTCATATTAAATAAACAAATAGGGGGCGGTATGGTGGTGCAGTGATAAGCACTATTGCCTCACACCTCTGGGACCCCTGGTTCGAGTCTCTGCCTGGGTCACATGTGTGCGGAGTTTGCATGTTCTCCCCATGTCGTCGTGGGGTTTCCTTCGGGTACTCTGGTTTCCCCCCACAGTCCAAAAACATGCTGAGGCTAATTGGAGTTACTAAATTGCCCGTAGGTGAGCATGTGTGAGTGAATGGTGTGTG
>JAODJX010000001.1:32837487-32849472 GCA_026776945.1 Isichthys henryi
TAGGCTCCGGACCCCCCGCGACCCAGTAAGGATAAGCGGTTTGGAAAATGGATGGATGGATGGATGGATGGATGGAGGATGACATGCTCGGCTAAACTGTTTGGTTTGTCTTGCACTTTTACTGGTTTGTTTCTTTGATTGAAATACTCATCCAGCTTTTTTCACATTAACATTAGTGACATATGCATGATTACAGGAGACTGACTGTTAAGCACACTGCAAGAACTCAGTGCTTGAACTTGAGCACTGATGAAACTTGAGGTTATATCCTACCAGTTATATCCTACCACCATTTTATCAATTCCCTTTGCTCCTCAGTGCCTAACCCCAGCAGCATAGGCCATAGGTCAAAGGTACATTGGGACACACAGGCACATCCACATACTATACAATATTTATGAATACAGCTTAGTTTACCTCCCTGTTTGGGCTCTGTGAGAAAACCCATGGGACTTGGAGAGAACATGCAAACTGCACACAGACAGAAACTGTAGTAGCTTGAAATCTCTAGCCAAGGAAATATGAGACATCAATGCCACCAGCACCAAAATAACAATCACTAGAGGTGGCAATTTCAGGTCCAGAGAGTGAAAATCCAGACCATGTTGTACTTTCAACCAACCAGATGAGTTACTCTGTGACTGTGACTCTTTATGCTCAACTGGTTGGTTGTAAGTAAATCACGGTCTGGATTTTTACTTTCTGGACTCGAAATTGCCACCTCTGACAATCACAATTCTAAATGCAGCAATTTTTATACTATGCTGGCAAAGCTCATCGTTAAGGCTTGTGCAAGGACTTGTTCTAATAAAACTCATAAAAATCTAATATTTTTTGAAGAATTAACTGGTCCCGTCAGTGTGGTCAGGCAGTCATGTTACTTTTCTATTTTCAGAACATGGGTAACATGCATGATTACATTTAATTTATTTTTTTCTGCATAATGAAAACAAAAAGCAATGTTTGAAGCAGTAATACATGTTTTAATCATTTGGTCTCTTAATGATGGCACCCAGTGCATTATTTATGGGTATTACTCCTGTAAAAGTCTCTAGGCTCAAGCCAGAAAATAGGTATTAGCATTAATGAAAAATTTTCCATTTGATCTTTGTGTTATTACAGCAATGTTTGAAATTGCATCAACCTGCTTTATGTTAAATATTCCATAAATGTAGCATATTTTTTACTTTTAAATTCGTTTCACCAAAAGCCTCATTTTTATTCCTTTCCCTTATTTCTTTAGATTGCAAGTGGCAACATTAGCATGGCCATGGAGGAGATTTCTTCCATGAGTCCTTAATTCAGTTTAAGTTGTATCATATCTATGACATATGTAGAGATTACTGAAATGTAGGAAAAATACATCCATACCTATATACTTGTGTGTTTGTGTCAAATAAACAACTGTGCTTTAATTATAAGTTTAATTGTAGAATTCAGCTGGTGACCTTGCTCCAAACCAGGAGTAGCTGGCTCTAAATCTGATTTAAATCAGAGAGCAGTGAGCACTACTGGATGGTACGCTTTATTGCCATTGCTGTCTGTGTGTAAGGCTCGGTTTGATATGAAGTCTGGGTTCTGTTACTGTGGGATTAAATCCTCCAGGTTTCCGACAGGGTTGCCAGAGTTTTGTCATCGCCTTGGTTCTCAGCATGTGGTTCTCAGCAGTGGCTTCTCATTTCCAGTTTTGCGGTTTCAGTTAACCAGCCACCTACTGAAGGTCTGAAGGTATTGCTTAACTTTAGTTGGGTCTTGCTTCTTCGAGTTTTGACAACTTGGTTAGTGTCTCATTTTTACATTCCTGGTTTCCATGTCTGGGTTACTGCATCTGGTTTCCCCAGTACTTCATACCTGAGACTCATATATCTCATCCTAAAGCTGCCCATCTAAGTCTGTAGCTCCAAACCTGACTGGTTTCCTGTGACATACTACCCAGTGCTCCCAGGGACCATTGGACAGAAAATCTCTTTTGTTGTGAAAGTGAATTAATGTGTTTTAACTGAGTGCTTTGAGACCTGGTCACATCACAATGTAATTTATTTAATGTCATAACAGCAGAGAAATAAACGGAGCAAACACCACATATACAGCAAACGTTCTTTTGAATATTACAGTGCAGGATCCATCATGTAGAGAAAGCATTTCTCCAGTGTCAGGGCTACTGCAAGAGCAAATGAAAAAGATCAGTGCAATCCAGATTTCATTCCCTTTCTTTTCATCCAAGCAAAAATGAAATAATCATTAATATGCAGGTCCTAAAACCTTTAACATGAGTTTCTAGCGCAGTAATCATTAACCCTTGTTCTGAACCGCTCCGGTCCATGTGATTTTATAGCTCATTCAAGGAAGTGCGAGATCCCACATACTGTTTAGATCAGTTTTCTCTTGATCTCCCTGTTTCCTTTCCCCTCCACCCTTCTCTCTTTTATTTGTGTCATGTAAGTGTTTAGTAGCATAAATGTCTCAAGTGTACCTGTGTGCCTAACATGCATTTCATACACAGTATTACAGTAAATTACCATGCTACTTCAACAGGAATAGTCTGAAAGTGAAATCAATATAAATCAGGAACAAAAAAATCAACACTATACTCAGTCGTGGAAAAAATTTAAAGACTACTCTATATTTTTAAACAAATCTGGATTTTTAAATCCTGGTGTAATCATGGTTCTGCTGGCAGAAGGCTACACTGAGAAGAAGGTTGCTTCTAGATTAAACATTTCTGAGACAGCAGTACACAATAATAATGTGAAGCAGGACACACTGGAAATGACTAGAAACCAGTCAAGTAAAGGGCAGAAGTTACTTTATAATGCCAGAGGTGACCGTTAACTTATCTGACAGCTTCTCATGAATCGGGAGATGACATCAGCAACCTTCAAAAGGAATGGGAAACATTAAGTGCAGGTGTGACATGCTCTGCCAGGACAGTCCGTATTAGACTTATAGAAGCAGGACTGAAGTCCCATAAAGCAAGGAAGAAGCCCTTCATCAATGAGAAACAGAGAATAACCAGGCTGCAGTTTGGAAAAAATATGTGTATATTATTCACAGATGCACACCCATAAATGGAGAAATGAGCGAAACAAAAAGTTGTGCTGTGGTCTCAATTTTTCTCATGGTTTTGTGTGTGTGTCTGTATTTTGAAATATGATTCCTCATTCTTCACACATTTTTGGCAAGAATAATTCAAATGAATTACCATTAAAGCAACTGGGTGCATATCACATTAATTCTGTTTATTTTTGTATAAAAAAATATTTTAAAATTATTTGTCACACCCTGCGTTTCTGCGCCCTCGTTCTTTTCCCAGTGTCGCTCTAATGAGCCACACCCGTTACTAATTTTGTCTTACCTCTCGTTCCATAAAACTATACCCCTCGTGTGCCGCACTACAGCTGTCCCTTGTCTGCTCCCTCATTAGTGATGTTTAAAGTGCCTCCCGGCCTTGAGCTTCCCCAGTGCAGTCATTGATGTTGCTTGCTGCTTGTGCTCTTGAGTGTGTCTGTCCTGTGACTTGGTCTCCTGGCTGATCCTCATTTCCCTGTGTTGACTCCTTGTGCACTTTTTGATTTTGCCTTGTCTGTGTTGTGATTTCTTTTAATAAAGCCCCTTTTTGCTTTCCTTTGATGTCTATCTTTGCCTCTGCCCTTGCTCACGACGTGTTTGAATGACTGGACTCCCCAAAAACCCCAGCAGCCTGCACCCGCACTCTGGCTTACGTCCATCTATTCACTTGACAGACCAGATACTCCGAGTGCCCTGGAGACTGAGGGGGTTGCAATGTCCAAGGGAGAAGCCCTTTCTTCAGGTGAAGGATTTCTTAACCCTCCTTGACCCTGAATCTGAGGGGAAACCCAGTTGTGTGGAGTATTCCTGAAGTTGCAGATTTTGTCCAGTTAGAGATGTTCAGGCATCCATGCTCAACCCTGGTTAAGACCCCCAAGAGGTGATGGAGATCTGCTGGATGAGCCGCAGAAAATAATTGAACGCAGGGTGTCCATGTCCTGCCTGTCTCTTGAGGTGTCTGAGGATGTGCCCGCTGATTGTTCACAGCCAGCCACTGAGGTTTCTGCGGGGGGCTTGCATTTCTACGCAGCTCTTCCTGCCATAGCAGGGCACAGAGCCACCATGCCCTGCCCAGGAGACGCCACCACCGTGCCCAGCCTGTGTCCAGAAGCATTAGAGCTCCACCTGACTCCTGAAGTTCCCTGCCCATGTCCAGAGGAGACTTAGCCTCATCCATCTCCTGAGGTCCTGTCCGAGCCTCATTAGTCTTCCGAGACGGCCACCGTGCCTGGCTCACCGCAGCTTGCTACTGATCTGCCTGCTGGCTTCCCAAAGTCCCCCGTTAGCCCCCGCCACATAAAGTGGAGGCTGAAGTCGACATCCTGCCCTGGACACGCCACTCAGTCATTGGCGCCCAGCCCAGAGGAAGCAGCTCAGTCGCAAGCTCCTGGTCCCGGTGAGGCCTTCGCCACTCCATGAGTACCTGGCCCCAGTGAGGCCTCTGGAAGTGCCCGTTGAGCGCTGTCCCACTGGTGCCCCCCAGCCCAGCAATCCCAACGACACCCTCCTTTCCCTGCCCTACAGCTACCCAGACCCAGTCCACTCCAGAGCATCTGCCAGTGGGGCCTCCGGTTCAACACAGGCTGCATTACGGACACAGGCTGTCCCATCAGTGCTCCCCGGCCCCTTTCACCTTGTGACACCCACCTTCCTGGGGTCCAGGGGAGTCTCCTGTCAAACCCTTTTCCCTTTAGTCATGTCTCAGTTCCTGCCCCAGTTCCCTATCCTGCCTCTTCTTGCTCCAGGCCCATGATTTTCCCTTCTCTGTCTGTCCCTGGCCCTGATGACCCCCTTGTCTGTCCTAGGTTATTCTGCGTGTCAGTTGTGTCCTGTGTTCCCTGTCTTGTTTTGTTTCTTGCCCGTGCTTGGTTCCTGTTGGCACTATGCCCCAGTCTGAGTGTCATGTTTTCCCTGGTGTGTCCCTATGGTGTTTCATTGGGTTTTCGTCCAAGTTCTCCCTTACCCTGTTGTGGTCCATTTCTCTTCTCTTGTGTGGTCTTGTCCTGTCAGGTCTGCTGTCCATACAGTTCCTTGCCCTGCTCATGTTCTCTTCCTGACCCCTGTGATATCCTGTCTTGTCTTCCCTGGGTCCTGTTTCATGCAGGCTACATGCCTTGTCTCGTGTTATCACTCATCTGTGGCCCTGCCCTGTTGTCACTCATTTCATACTGGTTGTCCCTAGTCCTGCCCAGGCTTACTCTTACTCCTTAGTGTTCTGGACCTTGTCCTAATCCTGAGCATGAGCTCCCCAGTCCGCCCATTGATTTTACTGCCTGCTTGTCGTCCTGAGGCTCATGCCTGATCCTCATCTGCCCATGTTGACCCCTTGTGGTCCTTTTGATTTCACCCTGTATGTGGTGTGGTTTCTTTTAATAAAGTCTTTTGCTTTCCCCTGATGCTTGTATTTGCCTCTGTCCTTGCCCACAATGTGACACTGCCTGTGTGAATATAGCCTTTGGAACAGGGACAATATTAACCTTATTAGCTCTGATGCTCTTTAATCAATTGTAACAACATGGGCTAAATAAGTAGTTCACAAAGGGAATTATATTAGAGAACATTAAGGCAAAAAAGTAATGTTTCCAAAATATACCATCAAGATTCATTCTCATAAAACACATTTACATTAATTTAACAGACACCATAAAAGTAACCAACAAGTATGAATCAGAATGCCTGGTCAATCAGTGTCCCAAGATCAATTGGGATTTTTCTTTGGTTCTTATTTGGGTGTGCAACTGTAAAATCACCCTGTCAGCCATTTCACAGCAAGTACCCAGTCGGACACAAATCTCCTAACCTGCAGAGCCACGCACCGTCCAAGAAAATCTCAAATGTAACACCCAAGCTGAGCTGTCCCATCTGTCCTGCTACCATTCTGCTGGTCTTACTGTCCATTCAATCGGATACCACAGAAATCATGAAACTCAAGCTGAAGAAGTTGGTGGAGATCGGGGAGACAAAACTATAGTATGGAGTAACAAACAGCTCACAATAACATAATTTCAAGTAACGACAACTGACTTTACAACCTTGTAGTTTATTAAAAAGAAATTCTATGTCACAGTCTCTGGGATCCACACACACATGCTGCTTGGTGCAGCACATGGGACAGCAACCACCTGTCAAATTTCAGGATGCAGTGTTTCGGACGGCCGGCCAGCACATGCCTGCCAAGCCCCACCCACAATGATATGATCACACCAGCTGCTGCCACTCTCCTGGCATCACAGTCTCCCAGACCAGAACTGAGAGAGAGATCTGAAATCTACTGCCTGGGTCATGTGCCACAATAACTGGAGTGATTGTTTTTCATTATTACTTGATCTTTCCGTTCTGGTTTTCACCCCACCTGCTGTTTTCTTTTAGGGATCCCCACAGTTGGTGACTTACCCCCTCCCTCTGGGATTGTTTTCTAGTAAACAGAGCCTCTCCAGGGCTAACATGCATTTACCTACTGTTGCCTACATTCTTTTATTTAGCTTGACCTGCCACATTAGTCACTCTGTATGAACTTTGCTTCTATCACCAAAATCGAACTCAGATAACCAAACTGATCTACAAAATTCGCCACAAAGGCAAGAAGTAAGGAGTGAGGAAGTGTAAAGTCTTGCTATTCAGTAGTGTAAAGGTCCCAGCAGCAATGCCCCATGTTGCATATGTAAGCATCTAAGAATATCAGACAGCAGAACTTTATCTCTTATGCCGTCATTATGATATTGTGTATTCTTGCTGACTAGAAAAGACCACACCTACCATAACAGCATAACATACTGCAGTTATTTCTTAAAGTGCGACTCTGGAACTTGTTGATAATCTAACAAAGTATGCATGAAAAACATTGAAATTTTAAACTGTTACTGGTTGCATAAATGATTGCAGAGGACTGGATTCCCTTTCAGAATATTCTCCTTCCTTGTGCCCTATGCCTCATGGGAGAGACTCATGGTCATCCTAAGACCATTACCAAGGTAAGCAGTGGAAAGGGTGTTTAAACCAATACATTAGTCACAGACTCAACTCTTCAACTATCCATGTCTTCCTAGACTACACAGCCAGTATTCTTCTTTCCATCTCTGCAAATTAATTCTTTTTCTGTTTCTTAGCAAGTTCTCTGAACTTTTTTAAGTATGTGAGTCTTTCCATAAAACTAACCAAACTGATAAAACCCAGGAGAAGGCAGACTCTGTTCTGTGCCCAGCAGGCTATTTTCCAAAAGACTTGTCACTTCAAAGTTTCCTTAGTGGTATTTTGTCACTCACGCTGCAGGTCACTGTGCTAAACATAGTGTTTCTAGTGTTGATTCTATTTAGGATGATCCATGCAGTGCTCAGTGCTCTTAAGCATAACATGAAATATTTGGCACATCAGGATCAACCAGGGGTTAAATCATCTGGTTACAATCAATTGGTCATTTATTGCACTGAGTTCTGCAATCTCCTGGATGATCTTGTTTTAATCACCCTCAAGACAAGGAACACTAAAAGAAAAAAGTGCTTATCTACCCTACCTGGTAAAAACACCCAGAGACTTATACTGTGATTTGTTACATTACCCACATCATAACTAAAGAAGATACTTAACAAATAAAATTCATATATACCAATGCATGTATATGTATATTTTACTGAAATATTTTACAGAAACAAATAAGTTTTCATATCTACTGAGGTACAAAACATTGAAGGTCTACTGATTGTATCAGCCAATACAGCAACAATCAGGCATCAGCCGATGGTTAAAAATGAGTCGATATTTACCGCTGATAATTCCCTTTCAAATGGATACCCATATTAATTTGCACACCTGTACATTAAAGTTGTGTGGAATTATTTTAACGTCATTTGAATCCCATTTTGCAAACATCGGTCTTCTAAAATTTCATGATGAGGTTCTAACTTACAAATATTTCAACGCAACAAATTTGATTGCTCACCTGAGACAGTCAAGAATATGAGGTTTATGAAACACAAATCCATGCCAATAAAGAAGGTTGCAGTTCTGCTCATTTACACTAGTCTGTCAGTAATGCGAGCATTTGATGGCAAAACAAAATTCAACACAAACAGTGCAAAATCAAAAGATATTACTCAGAAAATTACAGTTTATCACACTTGATGATCAGCCCTTCTTTATTATAAATGTTATATAAGATGTATTTGGTTATAAAATATAGTTCTCTGGGACGGTTGTTTGCTACAGTTGGTATTTTCTTAGCAAAAAGTAAATACTTTTCCATATTGTTATAATGTAATATATTTGTTTTTTTTTTTATTTATTTGGGTGGAGTGTCACTTTAATTTAAGTAGAACCTCCAATCCACCAATCCATGTTCAATATCATTTCAATCTCATTCATAAAGTCCCCTGGGGCCCATGGCACTTTAACTCCCAGAAAGAGATATTTCTGAAACTTTTTGGCCTTTCAAAGCACAGAAAGTGCTGTTTCGACTTTCGTCAGAGTACTATATGGCAAAATCTTTGTTTTATTACCAAAACAACATCACCTACAGGTATTGAAATTTAGCCCTGTATATGATGTGTAAAGATTGCTCTTGTCCTAGGGATGGTGGTATTAACTATTTATACATAGGAAGAAACACCAAAACAGCAGCACTATAATGAGAAAAATACCATGTGCCAATACTGGTTTCTAAGGCAAGAGAAAATATCTGTATAATGACAAGATATTGCTTTATAATTAAAGCGGAAACAGTGTCTGCAATTCACAGCAGCATTATCTAAGTCTCCAATGAAAAGACATGCAATTAAAGGGTTATATGATAGCAAAGAAACATTCATTGATATTCCTGGAAAATATTAAACTACAGTTAATAATTGGAGAATATGAAAACAAAGACTCTCTGGTCGGGGGAGCAGTCCCTTTATTCCGCATACCCTGCTGGAGGGGATAGCATCCTTTCCATTGCATTACAGGCTTCAACAGAATTAGCACTGACTGCAAAACTGAAGCCATGATAGCATGTTATGTGTCCATAATACTTTCCAACACACTACAAAGTTTTCATTTATTTGTTGTACATATTCATAGTCGATTTTGCTTATCCAGTACAGGATGGCAGGAGGTCTGAGATGTTCTCACTGATAGCACAGAGCACAGTGCAGGGGACACCTTGAATGGAATGCACACAATCAAGCCAACAACTCTGGAACTGAAGGCTATGTATCTAAGCCATCAAAAAACAACCACTGTAATTCAAGCCAAAAAAAAGCAATGGGTCAATTGTAATAAGGCTCATGTGAATCATTTAATATCATGTGAGTCATCTAATATAATTGCAAGAGCAAACTGGCATGAGAAGAGAGGAAAGCAGCTGGCAGAGCCGACCCACCTGTGAGGTTCTTGAGACCCAGCTGTCTCAGGCCAAAGTTGCCATCTCGGCGATAATTGAGGAAGATGGCCAGGGAGTAACGGTCTTCGTACAACTTGGTGCCTCGTATGATGCGCAGGTTCTCCAAAGGCAAGTACTCAAACTGGTTCAGTGCCACCAGAACATAGCCTGTCACCTCTCGGATGGACTACACAAAAAGAAAGAGCAGAATGTCATTTAACACCAATTACAATTTGTCTAAATTAGTACTCGCTTGACTCACATCATTGGTATATTCCTTCCAAGTGTACGTGAGAGGTGATCAACTTCAGTCAGCTCTTCAGTTAGGTTATTCCCTATAGTTTTATTACAAATTTTTATCGGCTGTACATTGATCATGTATTCAGTCTATTTGCACATTTACACTTTTTTCATTGGCACCACTGCACAATTGCACTTGACATATTCAATGGCAGAAATCCATGTTTGAATTTTTGCAGATTTATGTAGGCAAGCATTAAACATGCATTTCCTCATTTTTGTTTTCCCCAATAACTTTGGTCACCATAGAATATGGCATCTACCACTGCGGACAGACTGCTGTAAATTAATTCACCTAAAATTAGTTCATCTAAAATGGCTGACACTAGCCTACACTAGCTAGTGACTTAACGTGTGTTAGAAGAATAATGAGGCAATACAGTAACTCCCAAAAACCTGAAAAGCGCAGTCTGGGATTTTTCTGGCAATATTTATTGTGGGACCCCTACCCTGCTTGGTAAATGGGTAGCATTATGCCATAGTGTAATGTATGGACAGTATTATGGTATGAAAAATTAAATAAAGCATAGTTAGATTTGTCCCAAGGACAAACCAAAGGCAGCATTTGATGATATGATGTCATTTGTTGAAGTTTTAAGCTACTTTATGCATGTAATCACTTGTTTGATAGTTTAATTTCATGCTGCAATTTCAATGACTTTGTTGTAGTTGCTGCTGACATTTCTGTCCAGTGGATAGCTAAGCAAATGAAAATGTGCTATTGTATTGTCTTGTCATTGTCCTCACTTGAGACACCTGAAGTGAGGGACAGAACTACGCATATGTATTCTGCTACAGTATCATTTTAAGAGGCAGCAAAAGCGACTTCAGCTCATTTCGGTCATCCTGAGACAGGCTTATTCTCAGGCAGCAAACCATGCTAAGGGGCACGGCTGAAAAACTGTTTTTTTTCCTTGGGAAGGAATAGGCCACGACACAGGTGACCTGTACAATAGTGTGCAGGCCTGGCACTCATGGTGGAGACTTAACACTGAAAAGCTGAACTTGCTGAAGCTATGGGGCCTGACACATGTCAAGCAGAATGCCTGTCACCTCACAGCCTGTCCACTGGCATAGTAGCCAATTAGGAGCAGTCAGAACCTTTATAGCATGTGAGTGGATGATGTCCCAGTATGTCTTCCTAAAGAAAGTGAGATAACACTTTACTTAAGGCCATGTTTTTTGTAATTTATAAACATTTGTAATTTATAAACATATTGAGATTTTTGCACATTGTTATTGCACTTGATTGAGTTACCAGTTAAAAAAAACAACATGTGTCAGGGTAATGGAGAATATGCAAACAGACAGAAAGAACTACTGACCATGACACAATACCAAATATCAAGTTGACCAATTTTATGGTCAATTATAATCACAATATGGTAGTACTTGACATTAATATTAATATTTAACACTCTGGGTTACTTGTTGATCTCACCTCAGTCCCCATCGATCAGGAATAAATTTAAAATATTGCTAGAATATGGCATAAATTGTAAGGTTATTATATTTATTATTTGTGCATATAGAAGAGGACACAAACTGCCAAATATTACATTATACTCATCTTCTGCAGTGTTAATAATATTAGTATATTGGAAAATAGTGTACTGATGGGTTTATTTAATCTTAACACAAACTAATCTCAGGCACCGGTGGCATTGACTAGCTGTTTTTTACAGCCATTTATTATTCAAAGGCCTCTAAGTACCTTTTTCAATACGTTTTCTAATCTACAGGGATGACAATATTTAACATATGGGTCAAATTCTCACGCTTTCCAACAAGGAAAAATTTCCCTAATCTTTTCATGACTCACTGTTATAAGACTGAGATACAATTGTACCAATGGTACATTCTAATGAGACCAAACATGAGAGGAGGGGGACGGATAGGATTAGAGAGTCTAATGGCAGCCAGCCCGTGGGCCACGGTTTCAATGGGGCCTGAAGTGAAGTCACTACTGTACGTGTGGCAGTGTGATCGTCTGAGCCTAGTCTCACTGGAGCAACCTTGACAATTCTCCTGTGTGAGGAAAACAGTATGGAACCAAAGGAGTCCAGGGCAACAGAGTCATGTGGGGGCAGCTGCTTTACTCCAAGTTAAGACTTGTGGAAAGTTCCTTCTAATCCCAAACTTTCCACCTCTGGTTAATATATTTCTTCTGTTTTGATTAAGGGGGTGGCCGAGCGGAGAGAGCTCTTCCAGAGTGATTCGCAGGCCATGTTGAGAAATAATTGTAATGTGTGCCGTGCTGTTGT
>JAODJX010000001.1:32853163-32878187 GCA_026776945.1 Isichthys henryi
GGGAGAACATGCAAACTCCGCACACATGTGACCCAGGCGGGGATTCGAACCCGGGTCCCAGAGGTGTGAGGCGACAGCGCTAACCACTACACCACCATGCCGCCCCAGGACAATGAATAGGATTGTAGAAATCAAAATTGATTGTACAACACCATTTTCAAAAAGGCTGGCATGCTGTGTAAAATGTCAATAAATACAGAATGCAGTGATTTACAAATCATATAAACCCATATTTAATTGAAAATAGATCAAGGTCAATATTGTCAATGCTGACACTGAGAAAAATTGTTTTATGATAAATTTATACCCAATTTCAATTTGATTCCAGCACCACGATTTATTCAACAAAACAGAAAACACTAAAAACATTACAAAGGACCACAAGTGTTAAAACTAAAGGGGATAAACAAAGACTAAATTTACAAAAGGTAATCAGGCAAGTAGGCAACAAACAATCACAAACATATAAAACATTCACAATCAACAGAATCATACTAATCACAATCAGAACCTTCACAATCACAAACAATGAACCACTAGGAACTAAACCTCAGGCAGGAACTTAAATACAAAAACTGATCAGGGTAATGACAAGCAGGAGTGAAACAGACAATTAACCAATAGGGGAAGATGCAGGACAACGAGCAATCAGGAAAACACACAAGGGCAGGTACAAGAACGGGCAACAGGTGAAACTAATTAACTCAGGAAACTGAACAGGGAAACTATGAACTAACCAAGGAAACAGAGAAACAGAAACTAAGACTGGGGAGTAACAGACAGGCAGAAACACAAGCATGGACACAAAGGATTTAACCAAAACTAAATGCAATTCACAAGACACAGGAACTCATACAATGAGACACTAGGGAACAAAATACAAAAACACAGGAGGTGAGATTTGAACATGGGATAGAAGGGTTCACAGACAAGGGAGCAGGGGAAAACACAAAGACTGACAACATGAGGGACGGGATGACCAGCAACACCTGCTGGCCAAACGGGGAAGGCACAGAGTTTTTGTAGATCATGTTTAGATATGGTTTCATTTTTGAGTATCATCTTTCATTTGTGGATGCAGTGAGGAACTGTTTACAGACAATTTTCGGAAGTATTCCTGAGTCCATGCAGTGATTCCCACTATAGAATCATGTCTGTTTTTAATACATTTGGCACCTGAGGACCTGAAGATCATCGCTGTCCAATATTGGTTTTCAGCCTTGTACCTTGCGTACAGAGATTTCTCCAGATTCACTTAATCTTTTAATGATTTTACGTACTATACATGATGAAATTCCCATATTCTCTGCAATATTACATTGATGAACACTAATTTTTAAACTGTCACACTATTTGTCCACGCAGTCTTTGGCAGAGTAGTCTTCACTGCACAGAGGCTCTTTTTATACCCAATCATGTTACTGACCTTTTGCCAATTAACCTAATTCATTGTGAAATATTCAACCAGGTGTTTTGTTTTAGCATTAAACAACTTTTCCAGTCTTTTGTCCCGACTTTTGTTAATTGTGTTGCTGCCATCAAATTCAAATTGAGTATATAAAGTGGGTATGAAAGGTGTACACACCCCTGTTAAATTGCCAGGTCTTTTGATAGACCACACATTTCAAACCTTTCTCACCTTTAATGTGACCTTTAACATGTAGAGTTCAATTGAAAAACAAACAAATCTGTTAGGGGGGAAATATAAAAAATTAAAATGTGCAATAAGCTAGTTGCATAAGTGTGCACACCCTTAAACTAATACTTTGTTGAAGCACCTTTTGATTTACCTACAGCATTCAGTCATTTTGGGTTTACACCTGCCATCAATTAAAGTGACTCTGATTAACCACGCATAAATTTCTGCTGTCTAGTAGGATTTTCCTGGTGTTTACTCAGTTGCATCCTACAGCAAAAGCCATAGCTCACAGAGAGCTCACAAAGCATCAAAAGGATCTCATTGTTGATAGGTATATATCAGAAGAAGGGTACAAAAAATTCACAACATTAGATATATCAAGGCACACAGTGAAGATGGTCATCAAGAAATGGAGAAGATATGGGACAACACTGACATTACCGAGAACTAGGTGCCACTCTGAACTTGATGAAAATCCAACAAAAGGTTGCCAAGAGACCACAGCAACAGTGAAGAAGGTATGTTTGGTACAAAAACACTGCACATCATTAAAAGAACACCACACCCACGTTGAAGCATGGTGGTGGTGGCAGCATCATCCTTTGGGGTTGTTGTTCTTAAGCTAGAACTAGGGCTTTAGTCAAGGTGGAAGAAATTATAAACAGTTAATTTTTGCCCTAAACCTTCAGGTGTCTGCTAGAAAGCTGCAGATGAAGAGGACTTTCACCTTTCAGCATGACAATGACCTCAAGCACACTTCCAAATCAACAAAAGAATGTCTTCAGAAGAAGAAAATGAAGGTTTTGGAATGACCCAGCCGGAGCCCAGACCTAAATCCAACTGAAAATCTGTGTGGTGACCTGAAGAGGGCTGTGCACAAGAGACGCATTTATAATCTGACAGATTTGGAGCCCTTTTGCAAGGAAGAGGGGACAAATATTTCCAAGTCAAGA
Organism: Isichthys henryi; assembly: GCA_026776945.1. Taxonomy (NCBI): domain Eukaryota; kingdom Metazoa; phylum Chordata; class Actinopteri; order Osteoglossiformes; family Mormyridae; genus Isichthys; species Isichthys henryi. The sequence goes on from JAODJX010000001.1 coordinate 32,855,756, forward strand.
TGTGGCAGGCTGACAGACTCCTACCCAAAAAGTCTGACTGCTGTAATCAAGCCAAAAAGTATTAGTTCTTCAACAAAGCATTAGTTTATGGGTGTGCACACTTATGCAACCAGCTTATTGTGCATTTTTAATTTTTTTAAAATATATTTTTCCCCTAACAGATGTTTGTTTTTCAATTAAATTGTGTTTACATTAAAAGATGGGGAAATTTTTGGGATGATTTATCCTGGTCTTATTTTTTTACATCACAAAAATGTGGCATTTTTTACAGGGATGAATACAACTTTTTATATCCACTGTATTTGTCATAAAACAATGCAATTTATCAGTCTCAGCACTTGATATGCGATCTTCATTTTATTTTCAATTAGATATGGGTTTATAAGATTTGCAAATAATTGCATTTATATACATTTTACACAGCATCCCAACTTTTTTGGAAACAGTTGTATAAAACAAATAAAATCTATATTAACAAAATATCAATTCTGAAAGCACAGACAGAGTACTCAGACAGGAGAGTTTAAGTGACAATGGTTGCAAGGTTGAGTGTGGCTGCTTAAATCATACTTTCACTCAAAATTATAAATCAGTGCCCTGGAAAACAGGACAGTTGCCTGGTAATGTTTGATATGAAGGACTTAACTAGAGAGTACCAAGAGTGTCTGGTACTTATCAGACGTAATAATAAAATGTAACTAATGTGTAAAATAATCAAATTATTATCCTTATAGCCTCAGCCACTTCTTCCCTGTGAACTTTTCTGAGGTACTGTGTCTCCATTGTCATTACCGAGACTCGTCTGTTTTGCTTGCTTGTAGGGCTGAACGATTTGGGGAAAATATCTAATCATGATATTTCTGACAGACATTGCGATTACGATTTGATTTGCGATATAATTTTTTATGTCAAGTCTCAGTTCAATATTCAGTGTGTAGTAAATTTAACATACGACGCAGCATTACCACATGAGATACCATCAAAATATTATTCTGATTTTAGGTTTCACGCAGTACTGTTTTTATATTTAGATTTTGCTTATCGGGGTAACTTGTCGGATTTAAGGTAGCCTGCGCAAAATGTAAGTGAACGAATATGAAGTCCATTTAAACTGTGGTACCTTAAATGCGACAAGTTACCCCGATAAGCCAGGAACCCCGCTTTGTAGTACAGGCCACTGAACTGTATCTTGAGATTAAATTTTTAATTGTTAATTTGTTTTAGTTATACTGTTACACCTAATATGAATTACGAAGAGAACTTTTTAAAAATGAATTCATAAATACTGTATATACTGTCGGGGCGGCATGGTGGTGCAGTGGTTAGCACTGTTGCCTCACACCTCTGGGACTCAGGTTCGAGTCTCCGCCTAGGTTACATGTGTGCGGAGTTTGCATGTTCTCCCCATGTCGTCGTAGGAGTGCATGTGTGAGTGACTGGTGTGTGACTGTGCCCTGCGATGGGCCGGCCCCCAATCCTGGGTTGTTCCCTGCCTCATGCCCATTACTTCCGGGATAGGCTCCGGACCCCCGCGACCCAGTAGGATAAGCAGTTTGGAAAATGGATGGATGGATGTATATACTGTCATGCCCGGCTCATCCGATCCTCGTGTGTGCCACGCCCCCTGATCATACCCAGCTGTATCCTGTTCTTTCGCCCTGTCTTGTCTATATCAGTCCACATCTTGCCCTGTCTGATGTCCGTCATTAACGTTATGTTTCCTCGTTGTAGTGTAACCAGTCTCCCCAATAAATCCCCAGTTTGCCTCGTCTTTTGCCTGCCTGCCAGCCTGCCCGTCCAAACCCACAGTTCATGACATATACCTTTCAAAGAATACAAAAAAGTATTCTTTAACTTGTTTACCTTCTCTGTAAACATTGTACAGTTTCCTCTGCTGAGTAATGTATCTATATATTCTAGTGTGAAACCATTTTTATTCTGCTTTCATTACACTGTTACTCAGTCCCTATTCTTGTTTCTGTGCCAATAAAACAATCTATATAATAAATTGCAAGACACAGGAATATAGACACTGCATCTCAAAACACACACTCACACTAATCTACACCTTGTAGAAGTCCCTTCAAAGACCAGATCTGTTCTGTTTTCAGTTTGTTTCCATTGTGCTGATGCTTAAACAGCTGTTTGCCCCTAGTTTTGTTAAATCCATCTCCACTCCAATTCTCAAATAAGGTTTTTATTACCTATTCTGTATACAAAATGCTGCTATCGTAGAGTATAACTAGAGACAGCAATGGGAAATATAAAACCTTTCTAATTAGATTTGTTAATATTAGCTTGTTTGAAAACCAATAATATATGGTTTTTCACAGTCTACCATAACATTCTTAAAATGTGAGAAGGCATTTGTACTTTGTATGGACATCTAGTTTCAGGGGATATGCTACTAAATAATGGAAAGGTCCTAGATGCCTCACTATGGGCCTTCACCTAGATAGAACAAGAGTTTGACTCTTGCCACAAACTGCCCTTCTAGCAAAAGTGCTATACTGGTGTCAAAAATGGGATGAGCTCACATATCACAATCCTGCAGGTGGGAAGCAAGTCCAAAAGAGCATCACAACATTGTTGAGGGTTTGACATAAAACCATCACAAGGGCCTATGATGACTTCACCTAGAATGGGGCAGTGTAGCCATCTTCAGTCTAACAAAGGGGGTTTAACTGAATGATGATGCATTCATGTTTACTCTCTTAAGTGTAGGAGACTTGCTATAATGTCCCCATATGATCTACCCCTTAATGAAAATACTTTTAATTACCATTGTAAATTGTCATAGATTTGAATAATTGTTTTGTAAGGCGTTATAGAGAAAATGCAGATTTTTGGGTTTTGTAGTGTGGAATGTGGGCGAGTGTGAATGTTTTCTGTGAGGGGTGAAGCCTAAGCAGGAGTCTGCTATTCACCTGTGAGTAATTATTCAGGTGTGTAAGCAAGGTTGCTGTGCCCTAATCAAGAGAGCAACTGGAAGAAATGCTTGGGAAGCTCATGAAGATGCTGTTGATGTGTTTAAATTCAAGGAGGGATGCAGAGCAAGTTTTTAGTATCGTGAGACACATCAAAACTAACGCTTATGACCTGAAACATAAACCTTTTCACAGACAACAAACCTTATGATTTTTTTTTTAAGCAAACAGGTGAATTCAGAAGTCAAACATGTGATACACCAATACACCACAGGGCAAAAAATAAAGGCCCATTAATGCTTAAAGATGAAGAGCAATGACATCTTTATCAGGCTTTGCTCATGTTTCCCTGACATTAATCTTAACAGCCTGGGATGCCTGTATTATCATCAATGCAGAGAGAAAGCAAGTTTTATGTCATGAATCTAATTAGGTTTTCACAATTTGATTTTCTTTCAGTGAAATTTTGGCTGTTAGTATAAATTTGGCATTTATGTGGTTATTACAGCACATACATTTGAGAAGCCAGCACCGATATCCCTAAGAAATAAATAATCATTGCACCATTTTAAAATTACACTTTTTACGCGATCTAACCATTAACATGCTTAAATTAATCATATGAAACTGCATGAAGTAGAGAAAAAGACAATTGATATTATGGTGTTTATGTTTATACTCAATAGGCGTTTCAGCAAAGATGTCATATGATGATTTGCAACAGAATTTGAGTTTATTATCATATGTAAACATATTGCTATTATGTGATCCTCCAAGTCTGGAACAGTATTAGCCTACTCTAATGGAACAGTAGATTGCTGTTTCCAAAAACGTATAAAGATACCAGAGGAGTGTAAGCTTAAAGGTATGAGGGGCATTAGTGAGACAGCTGAAGGCAGAGACTATTGTCATCATTATCACAATAAGTGTGGAACTTGATAAGAGCAAAATTGCCACTGCATCTGAGACACTGAGCTGCACAGTCATATATCAGTTGTTTTTCTTTCAGTCCTACAGCTTCAGGGCAGAGGCAAGGAGGTCATGGTCTCACCTACCCAACAGGCAGCTTTCATTGTAGCTATACAGATTATTGCAAAGTTACAAAACAGATGACGATCATATCATTTCTCCGTCGTCTTTGCTTCAGGCACAACGTGAGGCCTGGTAGGCTACTAATCTTGTTGAAATTCCTTTGTTATATTTTACAATAAACAAACACTGACCACAGGCCAAGAATGGCTGCAATATTAGCAATACAGTTCAGCTGACAATTCTCACTTACCCACAAGCAATGCCACACTCGGTTTACAATCTACCTGCTTATTGTTTTAACGCAGCGCAATTTTAAGCTACAGATGAAGATCTCCAACTCTTAGGTGTAAGGTCACTCAATATGATAGACAAAAATACTTGATGGATCTGTTTAGGATCTGGTGACCCCTCTCCCCCGAATGGCTACCAGTTTGTCAGAACCGAAACTACTTGTAAGGGACTTGTACTGTAAGTCACTTTTAACAAAATCATATACAGTACAAATATTATATAAGGTACATATGATTTGCACATAGATGTTATGAATCATGGTTTTTATAGAAATACCTTAGCACAAATATTCAAAGAGATTATGGATTATATTCGTGCCTTGTGCCTGTAGCTCCAGGATAGGCTCTGCACACCTACGGTCTTGCATAAAAAAACGGTTATAGGTTATAGTGGAATGCTATAGGACAATAAAGATGAAGGACAGACATGAATAATTATTCAGGTTTTCCGGTATGGAAATACTAAACTGTAGGGTAAATGTTCAAATCAAGACAGTCAAAAAAAGAGAAAAAAAATACATCTTTTATACTGTAAAATGCAGATATGGAATAAACAAATGCTAGAAATACAGATAGTTTTCATTTTTAAAAATAAGCTATTTTTTTGGGAATTTGATAAACATGGTTTGTCAGGTTTTTCAAATGAAAACAATTTCTGTATCCTTGCAAAATAAAACGTGCCTCCGTTTCAAAAATGTTACAATGGAGTCTTTCAATCTCAAGCTTCATAACAAAAATAAAGAATCAAAGAAGAAAGAATGTCACATTGGGGGGGCCTTTTGGGAGAAATGGAACATGGAGGGCCGCTGTACATTTTAATGCATAATTAATACTCCACCTGTTTACCACGTGGGAGATGTGGCTAATGTTTTGATTTAATTATCATTCATCTGCATACACATGGAGGACTCTGGAGACTCGGGTTTTAAAAGCTTGCTTTAGCGTATTTTATGACACTGCAGTAAATGTGTACTCTGTCTTTACTAAGTAATGACCTTTTTCATAAATCTAATTACTCAAAGTTAATTCTGCTGTTATTTTAATTAAAAGCTAGCATTATTTTCACCAAAATGTATCATGGTGCCATGATGCCTTAATAGTAAGGATTCCTCCAGGGAAAATCTCACCTCTGGCTAAATATGTGTGCAGTTTGCATGTCCTCTCTGCATTTCTGTAGGTTTCCTCCCATTATTCGAAAACATGTGGCTAATGTTTAATTAATACAGTATGCCCTTAGTGTGTAATACTGAGCGTGTGCGTGTGTGTGTGTGCTATGTCAGGCTGGCCTCCCATTCAGAATTGCCCATTGCATGCTGGTTAAAGAAGATAGATGCATACAGTAAGTGACAGCAAACTGTAAGTTTTTTGATCAAATGTCCAACTGCTTCTTGCTGCTTCTCCATCATGAAAGCATTCGAAAAATTGGTATGTAAATAAACAGATGGAAAATAACCCCATGACTCTTGTGGAAGACACATATCCATACACACAGAGACTCTCTCAGATGACATTGGAATGACACACTCAAGGGTACGGCACAAGAGAGAGTTGATTTTCATGGCACTAGACAGCAAGACCAGTCTTGGGTATGTGTAAGCCCTCAGGTGCATTTCCTGTCAGGGGACATTTATGAACAGCATCCCCAAAAATAGAGTATGCAACAATAGATGGAAGACATACAGTGTAGAGCAGACAATCCCTGCTGAAAACATATGGTATTTTGTAATACTTGTGTCACGGAAAATATTTTTAAATGGTCTTAGTTTTAGTAACGACTACACATCAAATGCTGTTTATATGTACTGCTCAGCCACATTATTAGGAAGACAAGGTGGGACTTCTGCCTTGCTCTCCGATAAGTCTGAAATCTCTATAGCATGGGCTCAGCAAGGTATTAGAAACAACCCTTAAAGATTCCGGTTCATGTTGACATGATTGTATCGCTGATGCAGATTTGTTGGAACCTGATATGGTCTTCTGCTATTGTAGTTATGATAGCTGTTCTGTCAACTCAAACTAGTCTGGTCATTCTCCTCTGACCTCATCAAGAAGATGCTTCCACCTGCAGAACTGCCACTCACTTAATGTTTTTATTATTATTTATTTTTTTGTTTGTTTGTTTGTTCTTTGCACCATTCAGTACAAGCTCTAGAGATTGTTGTGTGTGGAAATCTCAGGGGATCAGTAGGCTCATAAATACTCAGACCACCCCTATCTGGCACAAACAGCCACACTACAGTCAAAGTCACTTAAAGTTCTTCCCATTCTATTGCTTGATCTGACCATTAACTACAGCTCTTGACCCGTGTCTGCATGCTTTTATGCACAGAGCTACTGATTAGATGTTTGCATGAAGGAGCATGTGTATCGGTGTTCCCTATAATGTGGCCAGTGTGTATATGTATGTTTTTGCAATAAATATTAATTGTTCAGCATTTCAGTTTAATGGACAGTGTGACAGATAACTTTGATGAGTCACTGTAGAATTTTCAATGAGTCACTGTAGAAGACAGATTTGACTCCCTCAGAGACACAAACATCTGCATGTATAAACATAAGACCCGTACAATTCCAGCCCACCACAAAGAAGAAAAGGACTACATCAAGAAGACAGATTATCCAGCCGTGTCACCCATCCACATGCACAGGTGCTGACATGCTGAGAGAGATGAAGCTGTATCACATCTAACACACCCCAAACTGAAGCATTGTTCCCGGCACACCATTGAAATTTGTCACTCTTTAAGCAAGGAAGATAAACGCCACTGGCAATGGAAGCTTCCATTAAGCTTTAACAACACAGTGTGACAGGAAATGTCAAAGCTGGCAGAGCCTGTGGTGAATGCAAGTGTTTTCCATAGGTAACCACAGGTAGCTGTCAAATCAGCATGTGAGAGGACACTGACTGTTTACAACTAGTCTGGATGAAGTGTAATGACTGACACGGAAGAACGTCTCTATTCTCAGATCTGTCTGCCCTTTGACTTGCTTTGAATATTTATTTAATCTTTATTTAATCTAATTCGTAAAGGGCTATGTTAATACAGACTAAGAAGTTGTTCGACTACAAAATCCACCTGCATATACCAGCATGTACATTCATAGCTTTGACTAGAGGCATGCTGAAGTTTGTTTATACCATATTATCAAACATTAAGTGCATAATAAAATAATGTGAAATATCTCTTTAGGGTTCTCAAGTACTCAACTGATTAATTAGTTTACAATGTTTTCTTTACAGTTAGCTTCAGCTTTGTCATGTAATTTTTATCAGGGAGTATTCATCTGTGATTATTCTGGTGCAGTTACAGTAAAAGAATGGAAAGCAAATTCCAGGGAACAGTCTGTATAGTCCTTTACCAGTATCTGCATAAGACACATAAAGGCAGATTCAGTTACAAAGAGTTTTAAAGCAAGGTGTGGCACAATTAAATTTACTAGTGAGTAAGTAGCTTAGTTTTTAATTTTCTTTGCTGCACAGTAAATCTTCTCAGCTTGCGTTTTAAGCACCAGGTGCAAATTAAAATGTGTGCTTGAAATCTTCAGCAATTAAGGGCAAAGGCTTAGCCATACAATAAAAATAGCACTCTGTCCTCTCAAATTTGAGTGTGGCAGACTGCCGGAAAGGCCAAGTTCCCTTGCCCTACCTACTCAATTACCCAAAACATGCCCTGGCGTGTCCAGTATTAAAACTCTAAAGATGTCTGTGAGACGAGAATCAAGTAAAGGTTTATGGTTCAGGAGTTATACTGAAGGAAAATCAAATTTACAGCACAACTACCCAAGCCTTGACAAAAGATAAAAGGTTACAGTATGTCCATTGCAATTCCCCGCTTAGAACTTTGGTAATCAAGCATTAGTTATAAGTCTCATGAATTTCTTTCTGCACTAATAGGATTGTTTGAAGAAAGTAGGTTGTAAACCATCTGGCTTCAGCAAATATAACTGTAAATGTTTCACAATACTGCAATACTGTAAATACGTAATATTTTAATATACTATTTCAGAATTTCTCCTAATACAGCATGGGTGTGACCACTGAGCAAATAATAATAGAATGAAAGTGATGTATTCATATTGGATCTACACTGTATGGACAAAAGTATTGCGACACACCTCTTAATCATTAAATTCAGGTGGTTCATTAAGACTCATAGCCACAGGTATGAAAATCATTCAGTCAGGTTTACAAACGTTTGTGAAAGAATGGGTCATTCTGAAGAGCTTAGTGACTTCAAGTATGGTACTATCATAGGATGCCACCTTTGCAATAAGTCAGTTTGTGAAATTTCTTCCCTGTTAAAAATTCCACGGTCAACTGTGAGTGGTATTATTGTCAATTGGAAGCATTTAGGAACAAGAGAATCTCAGCTACGAAGTGTCAGACCACAAAAAGTAACAGCAAGGTCGCCGAGTGCTGAGGGGCATAGTGTGTAAAAGTCATCATCGCTCTGTTGACTCAATAACCGCAGAGTTCCAAACTCCCTCTGGCATTTACCCCAGCAGAAGAACTGTGTGCTGGAAGCTTCACGGAATGTGTTTTCATGGCCAAGCAACTGCATTCAAGCCTCACATCACCAAGTACAATGCCAGGTGTCAGATGTAGTGAAAAGCATGCCGCCTGTCATGCCCCGCTCATCCGATTCTCCCGTGTGCCACGCCCCCTCATCTACCCCGTGTGGATTCACCCTGTTCACCAGCTGTTTCCTGTTGCGGTCATTAGTTCAATGTATTTAGTCCGCATTTCAGTTTGTTTCCCCAGTCCGGTCATTAACGTCATTGTGTTGTTTTGCCTGTTCTCGTTCTCGATTAAACCCCGTGTTTCCCGATCGCTTAAGTCCTGTTCCTGCTTCTCCGGAGGGATAATGGTATGAGGTTGTTTTTCAGGGGTTGGGCTAGGCCCCTTAGTTCCAGTGATGGGAATTCTTAATGCTTCAACATACCAAGACATTTTGGACAATTCTATGTTTTCAACTTTGTGGGAACAGTTTGAGGAAGGCCCTTTTCTGTTCAAGCATGATTGTACCCCAGTGCACAAAGCAAGGTGCATAAAGACATGATTCGGTGAGTTTGGTGTACAGGAACCTGAGTGGACCACACAGAAACCTGACCTCAGTACCATCAAACTGAATGGAAATTGTGAGCCAGGCCTTCATGTCCAACATCAGTGCTTGACCTTACAAATACTCTGGATGAATGGGCAAAAAAATCCTACACACACTCCAAAATCTTGTGGAAAGCCTCCCCAGAAGAGTGGCAGCTGTTATAGCTGAAAAGAAGAGGGGGACATTCAATAATGATGCCTATGGATTTAGAATGGGATGCTATAAAAGTTCCTGTAGGTATAATGGCCAGGTGTCCCAGTACTTTTGTCCATATAGTATATAGGGGGTATATTTAAAGTGTGTTGTTCTGCTTTTGTAGAGCATTGTTAAACCACTTGCACCTTTGCTCATATTCCAGTAATGACATGGACCAGTGCATCACCATATAAACTGGCACTAGCCTGCACTTGACTTTCCCTTAATGGCTGTTAATTAAGGATAAATGAAATTGGGTAATTACCAGCAGCTACACCCACACACACTCATGGGTGTTGAATGATGACAAATGTTTGCTCAGTTAAGTAGTTATATTCTCATTTTCAACCCCTCCATTCCCTCTAAATCAATCTCAGGGTATATTTTTGGCTTTCCTGTGTTTTTGTATAACAGTTCGACTTTCTGGCTTAATAATTCTTGTACCGTTTTTCAGTAGTATACTCTAGTCAATTCATTACATTCAATACATTTTACATACATTTGAAATTAGCCCATTTGTGAATATGCCAACAAAAACTACCAGCTGTGAATTTCAAAGAAGTTACCAATTACATACCAATGAATCATTCTACCACATTTAATTTGCTTGTTTCAGGCCAACCAGCAGCACATCAGCAATCAGTCCATCAGCCCTTAGAAACAACACCTCACCTGCTCTAGAGTGTGTAACTGCAAGCTCCCCGTACAGCAGTGCCAACAGTACCACAGCTAAAGGGTAAATGTGGCTTTAGCAATTTAAACTCCAGCTAAAGAACTGCCTGACTGCCTTTTGCACACATGTAAACTTAAACAGAAGCACTGGCTGAGGGTGTTGCAAGCCTCTATTTCCGTTATGCTATGATTGTTAACCAGGAGGCTCTGCACAACCTGTTTAATGCATGAAGTGGCACATTTACTTGATAAAATTTAATGGACCTGACATTTCTCTAAACAGGAGTGTTGCATCCCATTTGAGAGCCATCACTGACTTTATTATTCCTTGAGAGCTCATTCTGTATTAAAACACAGTAGGTCCCTACCTTCCCATATCCACTGAACTATTCATTAATGCATTCATTATTTTCATGAATCAAATGACCAGAGGGTGACAGTGGGTTATACATTTGCCAAATGCATATATCACAATCCTAGACTGCAGTGGTATGGGATCACATAATGGACTACAACATGGTGCCGATGCAAACGAAATATAAAATGTGATGGCACCTTGATTATTAATTATCTTATGGGGATGAAATATGTGCTTTGTATTTGTGATTATCTTGGAAAAACAAGATAAAGAATATAATTACCCACTCATACATTTTGGTGTTATAGCTACAATGCCAGAGCATGCTTCAGATGGCGCTACTGCTAACAATGCTGTAATCTTTAAGCAAAGAACCATAATTACTCTATCAGTTTCACACCTTCTGCTATTCCTACCCAGAGACCATCTTTCCCTGTAATCTGTCATACTGCCAGGGTACACAATGCTAACATTGTACAGCAGCATTAATAGCTAATAAGAAACAAATTATTTTGCCTCATGTGCTACATGCTCAAATGCTTTTAATTGCTTTACTTAATCTTAAAATACTTGAAAAGCATTTTTCAAGGAAGACATTTCCCAGACGAAATACACAGCACTGGCTGAACAGTAGGTCTCCAGAAGCGAAGTCAAACAGAGTACATCCCATTTAATTGCTGTGAATGATAATGGGAGGCTGGTACTTTATTTCTTGAAAGTAACGGATGGTTCTTCTAAAGCAAGACGGGCATATTAAGCAAAAAGATGTCACTTGCATAAATTATGAATGCTGAGAGACAAGAAATGTAAAGATAAAAATTAAAATGATGGCAGAAACTAAATATAAATGGGTGGAAATTAAACAGAAACTGGAAGAACACGATAAAAATTAAGAGAACATTTTACTTTAAAAGGTGGCGAAAGATAGGCAGCAGGTGACTTTGCAGGTGACCAGTTGTTGGGAAGATTCCCTGTCTGCTTCACCTCCAATTTAAATATCACTGCACACATATATCAATGGCTATGATTAATGGCTCCCAGTCCAGGCAAAACTGTAATTAGCAGCAGGCAATTGGGTTTCAGGGGGGTCATTACGAAGGCAAATGTGTGGAAAAATGCAAACTTTACACAGAATTGTTGGCTTTAATGCATGAGCTTAGAAATGTGCTTTGAAACCAAATAAGGTAGAAATGTTCTAGTAGCAATACAAAATGCTGGACCATTCAAACATTAATGTGTTTTCCAAAAGTAGGTCTTGCTTTCACAGGTCAATACCCTCACCGGCCGTTTCAGAGAACAGTTTCTCCTTGCCCTGCAGCTTCTCTATTATTATCATCTGGAGGTTAAATCAGCTAAAGACTAATCAACATTTAGCATCTCTGTTATTATGCCAGAATTGATGAATGGCATAATTATGTCAAATGTCATTGAGCTAAATGCATTTGTAATTATAATGAGACCTTTTTCAGATTGTGACAAGTTATGAACAAATGGGAGGGGGGTGAAGAGATCCATGGAATTGGGACACAACAAAGCGGCTTCTGGTAAAGAATGGCACAAATATGCCCCATGGTGGGTCTGCAGATGCTGTTCCCTTCATATCTGTGTTCATGATGATTTGGAGCTAGTTTCAGATGATATCCACAGAAGAAGACAGGCTAAAGTTTCCCATTAAAACAATCTATAACCTCCTCTTTTCAGAGTAATTAGAGAAGACACGTACATTGCCATACTTACAGTCAGGCCTCACCAGCATGCCTTTAATGATCCACAGAGAAATAAATAGTTTCAGTGACTCTCACATACAAAACATTGACCAACAGGTAAAGCTTCTATCTTCATTCTATATGAAATGATCTCAGCCCATCTAGGCTTTATCGCAGCCTTGTGCCCAGTGCTTGTGCCCATGGATGGATGGTTGCTGAGTGTTGAATAATGATGTCGAATTAGATGTTTCCTAAATGAATTTTGCAGTCAAGATTGTTCATGTTAAATTATGATAAACCATTGCAGGTACAGGAAAGGCCTGATGGTGGTTTCAAAAATTCGCTGAATTTCATAGACAGAGGACCTGGGACATAATTAGTCAAAAATGTAAACACCCTGATCCATGGTTCTGGAACAATGCTTTGGGATGGTTGGAAGTCAAGAGTTTTCCGGGGCAGGAGAGTGGAAATGAGGTGAAACTGACAGCAATCACGACATGGTTCAGATGTTGCGAAATACTGTGTAACAAGTTATTTTTTTATTTTCCTAAGTCCCTGAAACTGGCCCTGATCGATATATAAAGAGAAGGTTTTGGGTAAAAAGTGCAGGAAAGAAAAAGCGCATTAGTCTGTCTGGTCATATTAAGCCTTATAGACTTTCTTATCCACATAACCATTACACACACTCTCACACCTATTGTACACTGATCAGGTCCATTAATCATGTTTCCTTTAGAAAGAGATGTTAGTTGTAGAGAGTGCTGGGAGGAATTTTAACACTAGGGCACACAGATGAGCCACTGTCTGGCTAGAATTCCACTCAGACCTAACATCCTTCCTCTTTGCAAAACTCACTACATGCAGGTCATGCAAAGACGTGCTTTGAGTGCTCATCCATTGGACTGGTTACTGCTGGGTATCTTGACTCTTCCCATACTGTTACATATTCGTTCTAAGATTTAGTTTTTTCATATGTGTATATATTTCAAATGATAAAATCATATTGTGGCAAAGATTTTCATGCTGATTCTGAAAGTACTCTTAAAACTGGTTGAACTGAATATGCATCAACTTTTGAAATTGAAAAGTTGAAACATGAAATTCAAACATGCTTTAGTATGTTCCAACATATGGACTTGTCTGTGGGTGCATTAATACTGATACAGTGCTCAAGCATCCAGTTATGCTTATAACCACTGCCAATAAATGCCTATAACTGTTCATTGTAACCATTGCCTATAGCTGGCTATAACTGTTCACTAATGGTCCATCCCAAAAATTCCCATAGAGCTGAGTGATGGTGATATTTGGTGAACTGGGCAAGCTTCACATTTTGCCTCATTTTGTCGGTAGATGACAAATGACTGTGCTGAAGCTAACACCACAAGGGCATTCCACGAAATGAGAACTAGAGACCTTGACATAATCCAGTATCAACGCTATTGAACGTGATAGCTGGATGCTGAGTCAGTAGCAGCAGCGTACAGAGCTGCCGCACCAGAGAGGCGACAGGACAAAGAAGGTGGCAACTGAGTAAAAGATTTACATTCTAATGGCATGTTATTTTCTTTTATAACTGACTCCATATGGTGTTTCATATACCAGTATCCTATAGATACTTATCCACCAGTCTCTTTTCTAACCATTTACCCAATCCAACACAAATATTCCCATTTACATCTTTAGTGTAACATTTATGTTATTTTAACTTAGACTATATCTCCTGCCAGCACGGGTCTTCATTTGAATGCAGTTTGGCCACTTCAGTCTACACCTGCTGATTAATTTATTAAGTCTATGTGAGGAGCAGGGCAGTATTGTGAAAAATTGCTATCAGCTGGCAGGAGTGTCAATGAGGCCATTGGAAGTCATGTACATCATTTCTTGGCCAGATTTCCAAATCCTGGCTTTAAACATCAGTCATGACAACAGAAATGAAAAAATTAAAAAAACTTTTGTCAGAACAGTCAAACCAAATTATAGTGAAGCACCTAAGAATCAAAGGGTAAATGAACAAATGAGTAATAATTATATTTTAGTAGGGAACGTGACAGAGAGGAAAGAGAGAGTCCGCAATGTCATATCTGCAATATTCCTTTTCGACCTCCCCATTGCCTAATTGTTCAGCCAATGACGTGATGCCTAGTGGAAGTGTTTATAGTTTATATTTGCAAATAATAGGAAGGTAATTAACAGCACATTAGTCCATTAAACATTAAAGGAATAAAGTAGAAGATGGGAATCAGAGCAATGGCTGGTAACATTCAGAGGACATAGGATTTTCAGTGTGGTGTGTGAATTACGTCCATGTATGCTTGTCTATGAAGCTCTCATGTCTGTACTTGTCAGACTAAGGTGACCACTCTTGACAGTCCGATGCTCCAGAGGGAGTCCTCCATTTAGCCCCCTTGTTCTCCTTTTCCCTTCACTCCTATCTACCTCCCCATCAACAGCTGGCGCTGCTCTTTCCAATCTTTGATCGTGCAAACAAATAAAAAATAACATGAAACCCATGCAGAAACAGACTAAGAAAGCCAAGGTAATTTTTGTAATAAGTTTACCGTTCCCTGCTTCCCTAGTATTTGTATGACATAGCACCCCCCCCCCATACAGACTCATCAACATTTCATGGGTATTGTCCTTTATGAGCCTTAGTCCTCATATTTGGACACAGGTGTGATCCTATTCAGAGTCATGCTGGCAGTCACGCTAGCTCAAATAGGCAATTACCCTAGCAATTTATTTCTGTTTCAGGTAAAATTCACTGAAACTAGTGTTGGAGAACGGTTTTATAGTTACATTTACCCTGAAAATGTTATCAAATTTATTTTATGTTATTTCTAAACTGCTCTGCTTGAGGATGTTTAGCTAAGCCTCAAAATTCCAAAAGCAGATGGGCCCATCCATCCATCCATCCATTTTCCAAACCGCTTATCCTACTGGGTCCCGGAGGGTCCGGAGCCTATCCTGGAAGCAATCGGCACTGAAAAATAGCTGACAAAAAATAACTGAATTTTCACATTTTGTTAACATTTTCCTGCATTCCTTCTTCAAAGATTCTTAAGATCACTTAATGGGGGTACTTTAGGAGGGAGGGATTAATATTATAGATATGATTATTGAACGTGTTCAGTTCTAACCAATTTGTTAGCTATTATAGGAGGAATCATTTTAGAAAAACAGAAAACAAGGGTGACTAATATTACCCTTAATAATAAGAGGGGGGTGGGGGCTGAAACATGTGTTTCCATCTATTTTAGAGCATAGCTCATCCCGGCTGCAGAAGATATGTTGAAGTAGCATAGCATGGTAAGCCAAGAAATTGTCTCATCTTTTGCTGAGATGCAGTAGAGTGCAGAGAATGTCATGCAAGGTGGCATAATGAGGATAATGATACTAGATCTCACCGTTAGGAAGGAGAGGTCACGCTTTCGATCGATGCTAGTGATCTCCAGGTTACCCATTACAACTTCGCAGTTCTCGTAATACTTGCGCAGGGTGCGGTACTGCTGCTCCAGATCCGACAGTGTGCTCAGCTTGTTTTCAGTACCAGTGCATACTGTAAGAACAGCACAATGAGAGACACTGTTAGTGACAGTCTGCAGGGAAACCAGCACTGATTATTCAGGTATTACACTCTCCCTTTTTCTGTTAATCAGTAGACTAGCATTACAGACATGCCATTACCTGTCAATCGGAAAAGAAACAACTGTTCTGTGTTAAAGGAATAACACTGAAGAATACATAACTAAAGAATACATATACATTAAACAAATATTAACCAAATGAACTGTAACAAGTATAGTAATAATTTAATACATAGGGTATGTAAGTTTTAGATTTCATAAACATTAATAGTCTGATTCATCCCAACTTCACACAACCATAATGCTCTATACAGAATCAACTGAGAATGAGCTGTTAGGATCATGTTGCTCTGATACCAGTTGCACCCAGTGTCTGTATGATCTATGCTATTCTCAAATATGGCTTGCAGGAACAGCATAGCATGAGTGAACATGTCAGTCAATGCCCTGTGAATTGTAAAAGGTGGGTACGCTGCATGGCACCATCTGGCAGATGTGCAGAGGCCAGGAGCCCCTGCTGTGGGAAAAGACAAACCCCCTTTAGCACGAACCCAGGCAGCCAACATGACGAGTAATTAAAACACAGACATTGCCTGAAATTCGTACACTTACGGCAGCCCAGACACGAGCCATTTGCTCCAACCAACCTGCCATGACCACAGGACCTTGTATTCAGAGCAATGGAAACTTTTCAATACCTACTTTAAGTGAAGTGTTTGATATGTACTCCATAGATGTATCTATATGTGTTTATATATTTTTGCATTACAGTTGGCTGTGCTCAACTAATTATTTCACAGCAGTAGGTGTATGTGGTATTAGCTTGCACTCACACAATTCAACGCATAAGCAAATTTGCCTTCAAGAAATACTTCAAGAGTTGCAGCCATTATAATGACAGCTCAAATTGCAGATTATCTTGTTTGTATTCACAAAACTACTAATTAATTTTAATTAATTAATTTTTATTAATGGCTGCCAATAACAAGCATATTTGAACATTACCAGATCTTCACTGTCATTATCACACTGACATTCTGTATCTCACTCTATTGATCTTTTTCTACATCCCTGCAGAAAATGAAAAATATGCTGGTGGGTAACTTGGACAATAAAGGCCCATGATACATTGTTTTATACATTTCTCTGTGAGCAGGAAAGTTAGTACAAATAAAACACTAAGTGAGACACATATGATCCATGTCAGTAATGCATAGCAATAATTAAGTTCATAAAGTGTAGGCAGTACCAATATCTGTTTATTAGGTTATAGGATGCTGTTTGTACGAAATACAGAGCAGCCGGAAGGCCATGCAGTCCTGTGAAAAGAGAACTTTATAATATAATGCTGCCTATGACAAACACTGCATTCCAGTAGCCCTTTTTCCCATGGAGGCAAGAAAACCATGGAAGCACCTTTCGTGATTGGAACAGGCAGTCATCCAAAGCAGCAAGACATTGTACATTAAGAGTAATGCCCCAAAAGCATCACCACTCAATGTCAGCTAGAAGCTAAGCTGAAGTTCCTTGGATTGCAATATGGGAAGGCTTGTTAATCAGACTTGTGACTTGTGAGTAGGCAGTGAGGGAAGTCTGGCAAGGGAATCAAGAAGAAATTCTTCCACAACCATAATAATGCAGTAGTCTTGTAAATGCCCTTATGCTGTAGGGGTGCCAGAGCACTATAAGGGAAGCCTTGTACTAGCAGCTCTAAACAGCTGCAGTTAAACTGCTCTATTGCAACAATGTGTCTGCCTGATCATGGGGGATTCCTTTGAGAAGCTTTTGCCAAGGGGGACAAGAAGCAGGCTATATACTGTGGTGTCACTTTAAAATAGGAGCCTGGTGCTTAGTAGAACTCATTTATATTGCAGGAAGCACTGTCAGCTTACTCATACAAAGGAATTCTCAGGCCTCAGTGATCATTCTTATGTTGTGGAGGATGTGTCATAGGGAGTGATATGTTCATGTTTTGGGCTTAGGTTTCTTGTCAGTGGCAATGTGATCAAATAATTCTTTCAATATTTAATTCAAACATGATTGGTCGAAGGAAAAAAAGTTGAAACATAACATTGTGTTTAATCAGGGAATACAATTTCTGCTGATACAGGTATTTGTACTGGTATCCGTTTACCTGTCTAATTGTGACTAAAAAAAATTGTGTTTCTTTAAAGACATTTCAGCATTTATATACTGATGTAAAGCACTATAACATGATTAGTAGCCATTAGTTATAGAGGGTCTGTTGGGTGAATTTGTAAAATTTATGACTAAAAAGGGAAAATGCAAAAAAAAGTGGAAAAAAAAATCTGGTTTGTTAAAGCTCCTTCTTGAAAATATTGCCATGTCTATAAAAGTATATGAAAACATCAATAACACATTATAATGCATTCAAAAAGCATTATAAACATGACTATATATATTTTTAATAGTTATAGCCATATTCATTGTGCATTATGAATGCATTATAATGTGTTATTGATGTTTTCATGGATTCTTATAGACATGGCATTCATTGAGCTTATGAAGTATTAAACTCATCACTATAATGCCTTATGACTGTCAAAAAATTATGCTATAATGCTTTATTCATTCTTATTCCGACCATTACAAAGCAATATGAAGGTATCTATAATACATTATACATGACAAAAGTGTTACCTATGTTCTTATAGTTTCATAAAAGTGAGTCCCTACAATACATTTTTCTACATATTACAGGCATATACTAATATAAAAAAATGAATTATTTTATTGTATGCATGTGACAGAAACTCATTTTCTATGTTTTTGAAATGAAGTTCACAAGTTGGAAAAATACTCAAATTTTCCGACAATGTTTGCAATTTCATATTATTGTTAATATCCCCTGTCTGCATTTGTTAGAGTGACATATTTCTTGCATATGATGCTCCTTCAACTGCTTTATTATTACATAACTAGTAGAAAAATCCACATTTTTTGTTTGACTTTATACAGAGCCCTTCCTTTACACAAGATACACCAGAAGGTCAGTGTGTTATTTGAGTTAATCCCAGAGGATAATTCTATATCTCAACTCTGAAAATCTCATTCATTCATATATGTCATAAGGAGCATTTCGCATATCTATGAGAGAATAAGACTGATCTGGCTAAGGATTAGATGTGGTACAGTGCAGGATATATATGCAGAAACCTTGCTGTCCCTTTCCACCAGAGATGACAATGGTTGCACTAGTCCTAACACTGGGGCAGCTCAGCAGAGCCTGGTTACAAACAGGTGAAAACATACACCAAAAAATAAGAGTTTAATAAAAGTTTCTGCACTAAAAAGCTTACACTCATATAATGTGACAGCAAAATTCATCTGAGGCAAAGTTCGAGGAGAACATGACATTCAGTTAGACCCTTTAGACTAAATAACCCTCACAGAGGCAGTTGAGTACCTGTCTTAAAGTCTAAATGATGTGCATGTTTGATGCGGCTCTGGGTATTTTGATTCTCTAAATTGAGTTAAAGATAAAGATGCTCACATTTGGCAGAGTGGTCTTGAGAAAACTCTTCAAACAAAACATGTGCTCCATGTGCTCTGTTCTGCATCACCATACACCTAGGTCAATGCTCAGCTGGTTATCACAAGTTTGAAAACTAAAGCGTATCATCCTCTGAAGGTTGGGATGATTATGTTAGTTTCTGATGCTCGCTGATACTCCTGGCTACTAAAATGCTCTGGGCATAATATGCATTGGAGTGTGAAGAAGACCGCATGCCCCATTCTCACGGCCCATTAGCTATAATCCTCCCACTCTCTGTCCATTTACCACACCACCTTGTTTTTGCCATCAACCTAATTGAAAGCCTTTTCATGAGAAGAAAGAGGAAGATGGGTAGTGACAGAATTCACTGATGGAAGCATGCATCAAATACTAACGGTAATCTGTTAGAGTTTATATGCTTGACATTGTACAAGGAAAAGAACATTATTAAGTAAAAACATCCAGGAATGTATGGATAATCAACAAACTACAATCTATATACTAGATAAATATGTTTACTTGCTAGACACTTTTATTCAAAATGACTTGCATAGCTTCAGTCTCCCTCTATACACCAGAAATTTATATAGCATAGTGGTTTACAATGACACAAACGCTACAATCCACCTGGTCCTTAAACTTGTAATAGAATCATGAAAACGCTGCAGAAGAAGTCGAGAAGAGTCAAGAATCAAATCCACAGCCGGTAAGCAGTGAGCCCATAAGGCTACACTCTGAGGCATTAACACCATGCTCACAGAATTTATATTTAATTTCCTTAGTATTTACCTTTTAATTCTAATAGGGGGTCTTACATTCCCTGTTATAAGTGTCATTACACAAGAAAACCCATGGCATGCAAAGGCATTCTAATAAGATCTTTAAAAAAGAGATCTCAACTTCAACATCCTCAGCTTTGAATCTAGAATTAAATGTTAATTTGTTTACACATCTATGAAACAAAAAAACCCCACATTATTTGGGTAGTTTGTCTAGTCTAGAAGCAACTTCTAAATAACATTTAAATTTATATATTTGTAGTTACATAATTCATATACAGACAATAGTGTTTTCTTTTTTTTTGCTCAGTGTTGTGAATTGCTGACAGGAATATGCAAGTGGTTGGCATTTTACTGTTATTCTTGCAAAGTATCCTCTCTGTGTTTTTCTCCAAACACATGCGCTTACACACCACACTGGAACCCCTACGTTCTTTTCTTTCAACACGTTGCCTTAAAATAGGTGAGTTTTGGGAATGAATAGCTGCAGTGTGGACTGTGCAAGCAGTAGCTCAATTTGTCCTGCAAGATATCAGCACCAACAACGCCATGTATTCTGATGATTTTTCTTCACTCGGTAGCTAATCAAAAATCTGCCAGATAATAGTAAATATGTCACTCTAAAAATGTAACTATTAGAAAGTTTTGGACAGTCTGAATCTAAATGTACCTGCCAGTTGGTCTCCTTGCCCAGCTTTAGACATCCTCTGAATTGATAAATCACATGTGGACACTTTTGAGAACTCATTAACATTGCTTAATTTTTAAAGAACAATACAGTGGATAGCAGGGCAGATGCATGCTAGCAAACATGCCCATTAAAGGCTTCCAGACATTATTTATAAGAGCAGACAGGCCACACCAAGCCAGAGTGCCAGAACCTTTAGCTGCCATTACCCCAATCAGCAAAGTCACTGTGCATCCAATGCCTATAGCAGAGAGTCAAAAAATGACAAGGCTTTTATAATGCACACAGAAAAAAGACAACCCAGGGCAACAGTGGTCTATAAATGCCATAGCTGTGGCTACACAACTGGTGTACCGTTCATCAGACATGCTGTGTCTGGACTCCATTTCCACTGTAATACTGGCACACAGTTGAGCATGTTACTGGCATCACTGAGCATTGTTTGTGTGTGGCATAATGCCCCTCTGCTCATGGTTGACGAGGGCAGCAAGATACGGACCTACAGAAATTGACAGGTAGAACTATCTTTCAGTGGACAACATTCTACCCAGGATTTCATGTTAGCAAGAGTTTCGCTTTTGACATTTCTGACACATATTTTCTGTGTGCTAATGACCTTGTGGGGAACATTAACACAAGAAAGTAGACTCTTTTCCCTGCACGTTTAGTGTCTTTCCTACAACAACTCTTGTGCACTTACTATTGTATGTTCACCCACCTACTTAGGGAGTTTCTTGATGTCGCCAAACTGTTTCTAATGTAGGGACCAGACACGAGGAGGAGCATCTGATTGTGACAGTAGACCCACGGGTCCATGTTTCTAATCTCTCATCCAAGAAAAGCTTGAATTTGCAACGATGATGAAGACTGGCATAATCCTCTGACAGAAAAGCTTGCGGGCTTCCACCCTGCACAGGTTGCTTAAGCCTTGTGGTGCCAGCTGAATACTGCTGCCTTAATGATGCTGCCACTGCCAACTGTTACCTAGTGGTATATGTACAAAACTTTTCAACCTGACTGGCCTGAAAGGTTTAAAAGGAATCTTCAGCAATTCAACAACCTTTAACAATTCAGAAATTTGCCTTCTTCAGAAATATATTTTTTTATAATGTTGTTACAAATTTGAAACACTAAAGCCAGCAATGTGTGACCATGTAGCATGACATTGGACATTTTAATGTTGTAGTATCCCAGTTCTCCTCAAATTTTTCCTCAGATTCATCAATAAACTAAATGTGACATATTCTTAACCAAGCTAGTCCCGCTAAATATAGAGAAACTCAGTTTGAAACATGTCTCTCCCTCCTTCAGTTGTGCAAAAACCTGTTGCTTATGTAGGCAAAGTAAAATTGTAATTAGCCAAGAAATAGCTGAGGATAAGCCAGGCAGAAGATGAGGCTGAAATAAGCATGTATGTGAAAGGCAATAAGCAGGTGTGCAAATGCTTGGTGTCAAGGAGAGCAGTCATAAGTTTGTTAGTGTCATACCCAGCTCGTCCGTTCCTCCCGTGTGCCACGCCCCCTGGTTTCCCCCGTGTGATTCCCCGATGGTACCCAGCTGTGTCCTGTTCTTGTGA
>JAODJX010000001.1:32878287-32895290 GCA_026776945.1 Isichthys henryi
CCCGTATTCCGCCTGCCTGCCTGTCCCTTACCTGCCGACCCGCACGATCGCCGCTCGCCTAGCCACGATCGTGACAGTTAGTGTTAAAGCAAGTTCCACCAACTATTTTATGATGGCTTTAGAAAATAGCTTTAGAAAATGTGTAGGAAAACTTGACCTTCTACCCAGCTACCATAAGAAATAATAACTAGAGGATTAAACAAAGTAAATGCTGAGAGTACCGGCATAGTATTTGAGAAACAGTTACTATGCAAAGTGGCTTGTGAGTGATGCCCCTATAAGAGAGCTCTTTCTTTACATTTCATTTTTCCCCAGGTCTTCCATTTATAAACTAACCAAATAAAGTAACTAACGTGCCAGTGGACCGATCAGGAAAAGATTAACCGTTCCCTCTTTTGCTAAGGTTAGTGTTGAATTTTTGCATATGCTTGTTTAATTATGTTCTCACCATGTTTGTTTACAATTTGTCTACCACTCTAGTGGGATAGTATCAAATACACGGGACATGTGATGTTACTCTTGTGTCTTTGCACCATTTTCTTCTGTTAGGCTATTTTGGGCCATTTCACTTGGCAGTGAAATAACCGGTAGATTCTAGTGTTAAAAGAAGAAAGCCAGAAAACACAAAGTCTCAAAGTCGGAATCATCCATTACAGCTGGGATGGGGGTCAGCTTCATCTATTCTGAACACTGTCACTTAAAATGCAAATAACAGACATGTTGATGTAATTTCAGTGATCATATTATGTTATATTCTTTAATGTATCTTGTGGAAATTTTGTCTTCAGGGAGACCCCTGGTTTTTGGAGGCCCCAGGTGGTTCCCTACTCTTGCCTTATGGTAAGTTTGCCCCCTGACAATGCCCAAGTATGTCCCAGAGTATACCAAGGGATTTTCCCCTGTAGTTTTCAGCAAGTGACTGACAATTGACTGAGGCTTAGTCTTCAGCAGAAGCAGGGCGCCCCCTCGCCCTGGGTAAGTGTAAGGATGGAAGACTTAGGTCGGGCTGGCTACCATGTATTCTCTGATAGTCTCTCACTCCTGGGGACAAATGTTAACTCATGTGACTCAAGATTTGTGAACCATGAAAGACAGAAAATGCATCACAAGGGATAGATAGCAATCTTAAGAACATTAAAGCTCAACTTTGTGTGTGTTGTGTATTAACCACCAATAAAACCCTATCTGATTAATAGGTCACAATACTAAGGAACTGGTCAGGTTTATTTACTAGTCTTGATAAGTGGTGTGCCTCGTATTTTCCAGGGAGAAGTTACCCAGCAAGCATATGCCCTCTTCCTAAATTATTTAACATAAATAAAAAGTTTGTCCTTTGTTTTTTTCTAAAACTGGGAACAAATAAATAGAAATGCTTCCAAGATTTTTTTGTTAAACCAAGCAAAAGCAAAGTCACCATGCATACAGGAGTACAAAAATCCTTCAATGAGCTTTTTTATATTAGGGGTCTATGATGGTCTAGTACCATGTTGACGATCCACTGCATGCATAGAAGTCCAAAGAAGTTCACCAGTTAACTTTAGAGCTTGTGTCTCAAGGCATCTTTGTCATTCCCCACATGAACACTGAAGTCTCCCAGTAGGACTGCAAAGTTGGTAGATGTTCCTTATCAAACACCTAACCTCAGCTGTCCTCATATAGAGATAGCCCTCTTGTCTGCTGAGCAAAACTCAAGCTGCCACACATTTGGCCGGGGACTTATGAGTATTCCTACACCCACCAGGGATCTTTCACTATGACCAATTGCAGCGAAGTTGAGACAAATTACGAGGTTTGGCTCCAGAATCCAGACAATGCGTGGAGGTCAGTTATATCTAGCTGATACCATGATATCTCATAATACTGCAGGTATCCTTTCCCACTGGAGAGGTAACATGTTGGCTCAGTGTTCAGTCAGTGTTCACTGCTAAATGCACTCAACACAGCAAAGATATAGAATTTTGAAGGAAACATTGTTTTCATTGCATGATGTATGATAATTTAAACGTGTATTCTTTCAGTGTTGCTAAGTCATAAATGACTAGAGAATGGTGATGTCCTAAGTATGGGTTATAATCTAGCCAAGGCACTACTCTACTACTAATCTACTACTATGAATAGAAAAACAAACCTGCTGAAAATTTTTAGATTTTGATTTACTTTGAGTATGATCTGCCTTGTAATAAATTCAAGTTTCATCAAAGGCAGTGGTGATAATCTAGAGAGCACACATAGAAAAAGCTGACCAGTTTGGATGAGGATACTTTAGTTAGGTTAATAAAACTATAATTTGATGTCTTTGTTCCATGGATTTTCTTCCTATTTAAAGAGAGACTCTTTCCCCTGTTGTGAAGAGGTCTGGAAAGAAGACCTTGCTTAGCAAATTACATTCTCTGGATTCATTATTTATTAATTTAGTGCTTCATCAATGGCAGCTTCTGAAATTTAGAGTGCAAAAAAGAAAAATTATTTATTTAATTTTACAGGATAGGATGTCTGACTTTTTCTAGGCAAGAGCTTCAGTAGCCTGGTACATAAGTGATCCAGCATCTAGTTGTCCTCCACTGATTTGAAATGAGATTGAATTAGTCGTGATAGACCAATAATAAGATGACCCATATTATGTGCATGCAGCAGATCCCGTGTGTTTGTGTATATGATTGATTGTGGTGATGAATGTTGTTTTTGTGTGAAAATTCCTCGGAAGGGTCTTGGTTATTATGTAAAAAGTCACGTGCTCTGTGAGAACCTCAGTCAATAATAGCCCCATTGTATCCATTACATTGAGGACCATGTCTACTCCAGTTCACTGCTCATTCAATACAGTCAGCTAAGGAAATTACTTTTTTGGTTAATTTGAACATACAGTAGATAAATACATGACAGAAAACTGCATATCCTAAAACTGCAGATTAGTAAATGACATAATTTAAAATGAATATAATCCATATACCGTTCAATTACATATGCAATATGTGGTCATGGGGAAACTGAAGAGTATCCTGGGAATCATACAGTAGGGTTAGATCACGTTAAAACAAGTATTGTGAAAAAGGAGAGAAAGTTAGTAACAAACGTTGCAATATAGTATAGAACTGAAAGACATGGTTTTCCAGTTCTCATTATACTGCTAATGGGTAATAAAATAAACTAAATTGGTTCAGTCAAGAGAGTATGTTGAATCTGGTGGTTCAGTGAGTGTCTGGAACAACGCAGCGTTAAGAAACCTGGCCCAGTACTATAGTCAACCTGGACAACAACCTGGATTCTTTTCAAACATAAACCAGTAAGGAAACTCATGATGAACCACAGCTTTATGTATATTACACACACACACACACACACACAAACCCATCCACACTAGCATTCAAAATGGGGATTAAAATATCTCGATGAGACATTCAAGCAGTGGATTATATGGTAAACATGTTCTACACACCCACTGTATTAATTTTTTGTTTAGTGAAAATGTGCTTTTAAATGAATACAAGCACAGATACTTCCTCAATAGCCCATAGTTTGGTGTTATCAGAGTGCTTGAATGCTTCAGTTGAATATCAGCATGCCTACTCTTACTGAAAGCGCCACCCAAACTCCCTTCTCTGCCTGCTTAAATTCTAATAAAAGCAGATCCTGAGAATGTTGGGGTGGTATTGGGGGGTGGGGGTGACTAAAGTGCACAATTTGACCAGTGCCTCTGTACCCATGTGGAAAAAAAATAGAGGCAGCCCTGTTCAAAAGGACGGAGAATAAAAACCACCCCCATTCATCCCAACTTTGGGGAGACTGACACAGTGAATATGTCAGTTTCTAAAATGTACAGTGGAATTTGAGAGGGTGTGGGGTGGAACCTTCAGGACTCTCATTCTGCCGAGGAAAAAAGAAAAAATTCTCAGCAGAATAGCAGAATATGGGTGCCAGAGCTATATTTTATTCAACACGAGGCTTTAGTAATTAATTCCTTCAGTGAATCTCTTTGTTTAGATTATAAGAGCAGTGTGTGGACTTTCTATGCTCTGTCTGATATGCAAATTTTGCATATCAGATACAAAAATGGAGACTGGTCTCTGTGATGATGTGATCTAAAGATGGCTGACAGGTCGGTTCACTGGGGGCACTCAGCATCATCTCATCAGATCATGTCTGTCTCCTGCAGTTCTCTAGCAGCTGACCTTGACCTACATCAGTTATTAATCCCTCCCTTATCCTTCATGGAAATCCAGTGCAGATAAAACCGTTGGCATCTGCTGCGTGTCAGAGAAAGTGATTCTGTGTAATGGCAATGACCAGAGACAACTCTAAGGAAGAACTTGGGGCAGACAGTATTCAAAGACTGCTGCAGCTTTATCCGCTGTGGCTTCTAAAGCATAGTCCCTGTCATTAATCAGTTTATTCAAGGGTACTGTGATACAGCCACTTGATGGTTTTTAACTGAGTATGAGGTTGATTATCCTTTATTCCCCCTGAGCTAAGAAGCTGTTCTCATAAAGCACATCTATCATCAGCGCCACATTAACCACCGTGGTTGCTCCTTGGGCTATTACCATAAGACTCACCACAATCCATCTCTAAACCTAGTCAATGTAAGATGAAAAAAATGTTACTTAAAGCCAGCACAGTGCAGCCCGATACTATTAAAATTACACATAATATTCCCTTCACTTTTACAATTAATTTCAATTATGAAATGTTCACATATTCACTGAAATGATAATAACAACAACTACTTTTGACTACCAACATTTCTGCAGCTTCATTACAGCCGCAAATTTTATGTTACACAATAGTTACAAGCTAATACTAATGGAATGCTGATGAAGACGTTAAAATGGAAAAAGCAAAAAGATTTTATTCTGATAATGAATACTGTTATGTCATTTTTCCAGCTGACCTCCGAAACAATGCCAACGGCAGTTTAGAGACAAGAAAACACAGCAGTGACAATTACTTCCACTGCTTGCTGCACATGCTAGAGGGAAGTTGTGGCATTGGATGTGTGAATGAAAGAATAAGGTAGGAGTGAATTAGGAGATGAGAGCAAAGGCAGCTGGTGTTCACGAGGTGACCTCTTGGGCGCCGTAAGGGGTGTAGGGCGTCCATGGTGAGGCAGACAGGCAGCCAGCTTGGCAATGCTGCGCTGGGAGTCTGCAGCTTTATACATCACATGGAGAGAGGGCTGCTGGGCAACAGGCGTAGCTGCCAGAACTGGACCAGATTCATGGACAATTGACAGCTGCACGTAGACCAACCAGAGAACAGCTAAATGCAAATCCCATGATAATTTAACCCCGCCCTTTAATCTACCTACACCTGTCCAGCTACAAAAGCACAACAAAATCTTGGCTTTCAGTAATGTGATGGCATTTCTCAACTCTCTGTTCCCTAAGATCCTGTTCTTATTGTCCTGTCCATCCAGCCATCCATCCATTTTCCAAACCGCTTATCCTACTGGGTCACGGGGGGTCCGGAGCCTATCCCGGTAGCAATGGGCACGAGACAGGGAACAACCCAGGACAGAGGGCCAGCCCATCGCAGGGCACACTCACACACCAGTCACTCACACATGCACACCTACGGACAATTTAGCAACTCCAATTAGCCTTAGCATGTTTTTGGACTGCGGGGGGAAACAGGAGTATCTGGGGTACTATATCCTCATATAAACACCATAGCTGTCTTACTAATTATCTGAAAGCAGACCAAAGGCTGTATCTTTTTTCTACATATTTTCAGGTAACTAAATCAAGCAATATACATGAACAGTAAACGAGTGTGCTTAATTTACTAAAAATATTTTAAAAATTAATAAAAAAAAAAAGAATCTTGATAGCGTGGTCTACAGGGAAAAGATCTGGAGCCAGAAAACTGACTAGTAACAAATCATACACTATATGGACAAAGGTATTGGGACACATGTCATTCAATTCAGCTGTTTCATTCAGACCCATTGTCAGAGACATATAAAATCAATCACCTAGACATGCAATTAAGCTTCAAATATTTGTGAAAGAATGGGTCATTCTGATTAACTCAGTGAATTCAAACATGGTACTGTCATCGGATGCCACCTTTGCAATAAGTCATTTTGTGAAATTTCTTCCCTGCTAGATATTACACAGTCAACTGAGGTATAATTGCAAGAGGAACCATGACGTGGCCAACCACAGAAAGTAACAGAGCAAGTTTGTGAATGCTGAGGCACATAGGGCATAAAGGTCACGAATGCTCTATTTTCTCAAGAACTACAGAGGTTCAAACTATCTCAAACCCCAGTACAAAAACTGTGCACCAGGATCTTCATGGAGTGGGCTTCCATGGCCGACTGCATGCAAGCCTCACATCACCAAATGCAATGCTAAGCGTCGGATGGAGTGATGTAAACCACGCCGACACTGGACTCTGGAGCACTGGAAATGCAGATGCCAGGAGAACGTTACCTGCCTGACTACATTGTGCCAACTGTAAATTTTGATGGAGGAGGGATAATGGTATGGGGCTGTTTTTCGGGGGCTGGGCTAGGCCCCTTAGTTCCAGTAAAGGGAACTGAATACTTCAGCCTACCAAAATATTTTGAACATTTCTGTTTCAAACTTTGTGGGAACAGTTTGAGGAAGGTCCTATTCTGTTCCACCATGACTGTGCCCTAGTGAACAAAGCAAGGTCCATAAAGACATGGTTGGGTGAGTTTGGTGTGGAAGAACTTTAGTGGACTGCACAGAACCTTGACCTCAACCCCATAAAACGCCTTTGGGATGACCAAGAACGGAGATTGTGAGTCAGGCCTTCACGTCCAACACTAGTACCTAACCTCACAAATGTTATTCTGGATAAATGGGCAAAAATGACTATGTGCACATTCCAGAATCTTGTGAGAAGCTTCCCAGAAGAGTGGCAGCTGTGTACAGCTGCAAAGAGTGGATCAACTCCATATGGATGCCTATGGATTTAGAATGGGATGTCAACAGTTCCTGTAGGTGTAATGGGCAGGTATCCCATTACTTTTGCTATATAGTGTATAAATCACTCTTGATACCAATAACAAGATGATTGAGTGCTACTACTTACTGAAATTTCTAATCCCTTTTACTGCCCAGACTTTTCAATATATGGTGTATTTTTCTTATTTTTGAACAGTAATAAGTCTTCGGGGACAAGCCAGTTTGCAAAGCCCCCCCAAGCAGCATTGCACAAAATAAATGGAGCATTTAAACACAAATCAACAGTGTTGGGAAACAGTGACTGCATTCCTTGCTATGTCTCAGTGAAACAGGCCTAATGTTTTCTAAGGCACGATAGCCATAATTGTGATTATACTTTACATATAAAAACACACACAGAAGTTTATTTAACATTCTATAGAGACTACACAGTACAGTTTAATACTGTTTAAAACAACTTATAGAAAACACTGTGTCAGTACAATAGTCAATGTCCTTCCACTTGCTATAATAGTGGCTGGTGCCGAGATTTTCAACCAAGCTAAACAGCATATGCATGTATACAAATGCACCTCTGTATTGCAGCGAGTAATATAGGAGAGATTTGCCCCTGAGTTTTCTTACTGCAGTGCATAGTGGTGGATTTCATGTTTAATTTGGAAACCAGCTAAGCAGTTCAGGGAAAGGAAAACAGTCCTACAGTATAAACAAACATCTGTATAAATAACTTCATTCAAAGTAACACTGCATTACTGTTATAACCTAAATTAATTGATTCATATACTCACATTGCATAAATGTATTATACATATCCCGATTTTAGAACCTCAGATTTTTAAGTTTATATTTTTGCCAAGCACCTTTAAACCAGTCAGACTAAGTTCACTCGGTTTCATTTAGGTAATTTTCCAGACACCAATTTTCCAGGTAAACACATAAAATACATTAAAACCTTGTACTGTGGCAATCTGTGAACCTGGAACAGGCCATTTCAATACTGTAGTTGTCTGAACTATATTGTACATACAGTACAGTCATGCTAAGCTGCTCCTTAAAGCCCAAGGTAATCAACAAATATGACAGATGAAAACAGCATTTTGGTAATTGCATGAAATAAGATGACTTAGAATGTATATCCTCTCCATTTACTGTATGCATGTATGTCATGAGCTGTAGATTAAAAATTAAAAGCAGATCTGGATACAGACTGTAACATTAAACACAAATAATGGAGGACATGAACAAATAGAAATTTTACGTATGTATGTTTTCATTTGTTTGGTATCTATTTTTGTTTGCCTTCCAGCAAACTGATCTAATTGTGTTTCTATTTAAGCCTGCACTCCATGCAAAAAAAAGAAAAATAAATAGGCAAATAGTTAAAAGCCACTGTCGTACAACTGTGATGTAATTCTGACAGAGCTTCTATACCCAGTTATCAAGGCTTGTACCACAGAAATTAACCCTAAAAAAGCAGACATAAGAAGTTTCTAGTGGAGATGCTGCAGGAGTTCAAATATCAGGCAATCTGCCAGGACTACTGCTGGCAAGTAGCCAGCTACTGCAGCATCAGTCCAATGTAAAAACAGTCAGTCAGACAAATGTGCTCGGAAACGAGACTCCCGTAAAGGACTGAGTGCCACAGTGCTTTTTTTTTTTCCTCTGGGCAGTGGGGAAAGTCTCAGTGTACAAAGAGAGAGAAATCCCTCCATTGCAGAAATGTGAAAGAAGGCAGAGAAAGGAGGTGAAAGGGGGACATCTACAAGGGTTTATTCACCTAAGGAATGGGAACTGTACTCCAGAAAACAAAGCAAGCTTACAATGCCAAGTTAGTCACTGTCTGTTTCAGTCAGCAGGTTGCATAAATTTTAGTAACTGTGGTGTTAACCTTGATTCAAATATACAGTAGATTCTGTAGGTCTTCCTACTGCAGTCACTCCTAGAAAGCGGTATTTCTAGGAATCTTCAATCTACTTCCTTTTACCATAAATTCCCTATCAGGACAGCATCACACCTCCAGGGCTGAGGATCCTGCTGCAGCCCTGCACTGGATACGCAGTTCTATAAATGGCTGCATGGAATACATGAGTGCAACCATCAATTGCATTTAAGACTAGCATCTTCATTTGGTTGTACATGATATATTCAGACAATTTCGTCATACTGGCATGCAGAAACATTAAATGGAAACACTATAAAAATAGCTGTCATGTAGCACAACTGGCTCCTTTTAAAGTTATAGTGATAATTGCTAGTGATTTGTATTCTTGGACTTCCAGGGATGTCCGTTTCACCAGTAACTTAAACCGTGGGCTTCCCATCTAAACTTGGTTCACACTGACAGTCTCATGCAAAGGGACAAATTAGCCAAGTCTAAATGGACAAGTTAACTGAGTGAACAAAGAGTCAAAATGGAGCAAAAATATTCAACACTAGAAGCACAGAGAAAAAGGCCCACAATCGCAATGGTTTAAAGTAAAAATGATGAACTGGTGCAACTGACGATACCAGCAAAAAATAATGTATCTGAACACATTTAATGTATTCCTATGTACACTGATAGAGGTTCCTGTAAAATAATTGATAGCCTCTCCTTGAATCCTGGATCTTTGTGTGAAATTGAATCTCAGTGAGAAACAACAGAAGGCAATAAAAAGCAGTGTAGCCAGGTCCAGCAGAAATCTCCAGCCCAAGGTCTGCTTAATATCCACCCAACGGAAGATGAAACTAGCCCAGTATTTGAAATCCCAGTATATTGTATCTCAATTAAATAAACCAGTATTTTGGATGCTGACCACATTCAAATGTTCAACATTTTACAACCAAAGTTAAACACAATCACGTCACATGAATGGACGCACTCTCTTTTCCGTGGGTTGCCAACTTTGGTCAGCTGGCTGGAATGTGATTTTCAATTCAAGACTAGTCTGCATATGCATTTACATGTATGTAACAGTTTTATTACCTAGTAAATTATCTGTACAGTTTACAAACTACCCCAATGCTTCTGATGTAGCAAATTTTAGGTTTATAATGGAATAATTTCTTGCGTGAGTCTGAAAGCGTGAGTGTCATGCCAGATGCGAGGGAGTTGGCAACCCTGCCTTCCAAGTGTGTCTAACTGACTTTCGGTGGCTATAAACAATGATAACTGGCTTTGGTTACGGTGTCAAACTGAGAACAGTGCTGGGTCTACTACTCTTCATTTTATGTATGCTACCACTTGGTAACATTATTAGAAAACATGGTACTGTATGAGATTCCATTGTTATGCTGATGATACACAGTTCTATATATCTGTCAAAACAGATTATGCACTCCAGCTCTCTGGGTTAGAAAACTGTCTACTAGACATCCTGTGTTGGATTGCTAAAATTTTTCTAATGTTAAAAACAGAGAAAAAGATAATACTGTTAATTTAAGTTTGACTGTCTCAACCTTAGTGGTCTTCCTATTCAGCCTAACAGAGATCTTGGTGTCCTTACTGATTCAAATCTACGTTTGCTCATATAAGTGATCTACCCTCTATGGAACATAGCCAAGCTTCAGATGATGCTCTCCTTCCATGACACGGAAAAACTAATACAGTACATGCCATTAAGTTCCAGGCTGGAATAGTGTAATGCTCTCATTTTGGTTGCCCATATGCATCCTTAAATAATCTTCAGCTGGTCTAAAATGAAGCAGTCAGAGTACCTACAAAAGCTAAATTTTTTATTATTATTTTTTTTAATCATATTAGCCCTGTTCTATGCTTCCACTCAAGTTTCAAATTGATTACAAAATACTGCTATTAACTTATAAAGCACTGAATCAGAAGTAAGCAAGTCTTGCATCAGAATATCTTAGATATCTACTGGTCTCTTACAACCCTTCTTGCCTGCTTCGATTTCAAGGAGCAGGATATCTGGGACATAGAGTAATGCTGGCGGTATGACGAAATATTTGTATCATGGTATTTTTTTAAGATTCTGGGGTACTAAATTTATATTACAGTATTTCCCCCGCCAAGTTCACCCTTATCATGGCAGCAACTCCTTACATCAATAAAATGTTTGCTAATGTTTTTAGAAAGGTGTGTTATTATTAGTTAAAAATAAATCATTTGCATTTATCGTGATAGTATCACCGACATGTTTTATTAGATTATCACTGCATATTCAGCTTGATAGTGAGATGCTTTACTGATTATACTTGTGTACTTAGCTCAACATGATTTGTTTCACTTATGTGTTTTACTAGATTAATAATGTGCTTTTACCTAGATAGGCAGGCTGCAGAACCTTCTCCTACAGAGCACCCTAGCTGTGGAATAGTCTCCCAGCAGAATATGAGACGAGAATATGACTCTGTTACCTTCATCTTCAGCTGATTTACATAAGAAAATACGTCCAGTTATTCAAGGACCCGCTGCCACCCACGTATGTCTCTCATTGTTACAGATCAAGGATCCTACAGCATTTAAAGCTCAAGGTACTGGCCTTTAAAAGGTTTTACTGTAGATAGAAGAATCCAAGTATCAAGAGAAGTAGAAAGCAGTGGGATTTCTTGTCCTGCCCAGCCCCCTAATGAACCCATCTGTGGTATGGCTGCCAAGTTTCCAAATTAAAAAAATTCCATAAGAAACTGTAAGATAAAAACTATGTCCGAAAACAACTTAATTACATTGATGCACAAGTTTCCAACCTTTACAAAGATTATCCAAATGCAAAATCAACTGAATGAAAATATTAATAACATTTGTTAGCATTTAAAAATGGCCATTAGTGGAAGTATGCACTTCCTGCTTGTTTACATGAATAAAATAACACTCACCGCACAAAGTATGATGATCTGAGCATTTGTATCTCCGTAATGATTGATATCCACCACAGCCCTTTAGTCTAAAGGGAAGCTAAAATGTTCAAAAATGGGGGAAAAAAACTCCATCTGTAACTATGGCATCAGTGACGTTTTTACCTACGGATTTCAGCAAGTAAACTGCACTTAAACATGATTCACAGTGTTCAATACATAGCATTTGGCCTACTAAGTAAAATGGGCCCACATATTGATTGTTGAATAGGGGTAGAGCTTTCAATATGTTTTAATGAGGGCAGAAGTCTTCAAAATGCTTATAATGCTAAGGGAAGCCCACATTAGTATGTATGTGAGCTTGTGTTTGTTTACAATTAAAATTTGTTTATCCATGTGAGTAAAAGTATTAGAAATTGACATGTGTTTGGGTCGCTTCTCATACATGTCAGGATTAAACCTGGAACATGTTTGAGCATGTTTGTGCAAGTTATTTGGGTGTTTTGCATGTTTTATTTCAGGAAGGTCTGATCGCTTTTACCGCTAATACCATTTGTAAAAAGGGGGTACAGGCTATAGGGCGACAATTCATACATACTGACTTTTAAAGACATATAATAATGAAATTATATATTGAAAACGCAGCACACTTTGCTATACAGCAGTATCAGTGCAGAAAAAACTAATCGTAAAATCAAAAAACAAGTCACATGCAATAACATAAAGTCAATCAAAAAAAAAAAATCTAATCTGCAGTATGCTTACTGGGGATAACTGTTTAATGTAAATGTACACTACAGGCCGCAAGTTTGGGCCCACCCTCGGATTTTGTAAAAAATAAACACGCTGCTTTGTCAAACTTTTACTACAAGAAAATTATAAATACTAAAAATAAATGTAACTGACTGGTTTTCAGTATTTAATTGCTTATTATGTTATTTAGCCACAAATCTGAAACTATTGGTTTTCAAGAAGACATATCAGGTCTGTTTTTAATGCACATATATCCACTCTGTGTTAGAATTGTATTTTATAATGTCAGAACTTGATTTGCTCATAGCCTCTCTCGACTGTGTCTTAATAAAGTAAATGATAGCCACTTGTCTGCTTTGTCTTGAATTTGAGAGGTTTAATGCATTGTCTGCTCCTTGTTTCAATCCTCTCTTGTACTGTATCACGACCAATGTCAGAATTTTTGATCAGTATTTGTTATTTTTATGCTTGTAATGGCTAAAAAGGCACAGCTAGCAATTGAACAGAGGGCTCAAATCGAAATCTTGAGTGAAGAAGGGTTCTTTCATCAGGTTGAATGTTTCTAAGCATGGAGTGACCTACTGTTTACAGAGAAAAGGTTGACAGGATGCAACAGTGACCTGAAACAGTCTGGGGCAAGGAAAGTGCCATCAAAAGCTGAAAATCAACAGTTAGTTGAGACGTGCAAAAGAAACTGAAAGATGACTGTAATGGTCTGAGGGCTGATTACTGTGAACAGAGGGAAACTGGTATCTCTTAATTCAGTCAAGCAAAGACGGAGAGCAGCTGGACTGCATGGTCGAGTTTCTGTCAGAAACCCTTTACTTCATGGCGTTAACAAGAAAAAGAGACTATGATAGGCTAAACGACACGAAGACTGAAGGATTCAGGACTGGTAGCAGGGTTTGTGGACGGACGAAAGTCCATCCTTGGGACAAGTTGGACCAACAAGTTTAAAATGAGTGTCTAGAAAATGTGAAATGCTTGAAAGGAGGGTTTGGGCATAAGTTATTTCCAAAAATTGCTGGAAAGGATGCGGTGAATCTGTGCTGCTTTGATATAGGCAAGGGCTGATTATTTCGATTAAACCTGTATTTACACTGGCATTCATTAAATTTTACTTACAATGCACAGTAAAATACACATTACACTTCAAAATCAGTCAGTTACATTTGTTTTAAGAAATTCTAAAATTTTCTTGCAATAAAACTTTGCAAAAACAGTGTATATTTACTTTTTTTTAAAAAATCCGCAAACTTCTGGCCTATATTTTAGCTGTAAAATCACAGCAGATCTTAATGTTTTTCCCATTTCTGTCCCAGCTTCCTCGTGTCATTTCTGATTAGCAGGTAGACAGCTTACAAAGTGCAATATACTTCAACTGGCATCAGGATCACCATGGTAGCATATCTGGTTTATGAACAAGTTCATTAACTTGCAAATGCAATTTGCAGGCCCTGTGCTCACACAGCCAATTCTGCTTCTTTACTTGTCTGTCTAGTGGCCCTTCAAAAGACCCCAGATTGCTGAGTCAGAATGCCCATCTGGTCCCACAATTACATTACATTTAAGGAGGTGCAATGGGAGATATATAGTGAATTTTCATCCATCCATCCATCCATTTTCCAAACGGCTTATCCTACTGGGTCACGGGGGGTCCAGAGCCTATCCCGGAAGCAATGGGCAAGAGGCAGGGAACAACCCAGGATGGGGGGCCAGCCCATCGCAGGGCACACTCACACATGCACACCTACGGGCAATTTAGCAACTCCAATTAGCCTCAGCATGTTTTTGGACTGTGGGGGAAACCGAAGCAACTGGAAGAAACCCCACGATGACATGGGAAGAACATGCAAACTCCACACACATGTAACTCAGGCGAGACTCGAACCCAGGTCCCAGAGGTGTGAGGCAACAGTGCTAACCACTGCACCACCATGCCGCCCCTGTATAGTGAATTTAAGGATGAGAAATGGTACAAATGAAGGGGCATGGTATAAAACACTGTTGATTTGCATACAACTGCCGTTTCAAGCATTGGTACCTGATATAAATCGGAAACTTCATTTAAAAAAAACAGAGCAATTCATACCAACGACATACCTGAAGTGAAGTATAACAAAGGCCCAGATATTTTAAAGAAGCTTAAAAAAATTGAAAAATTGAAGTGATGCTGTGAATAAAGTTCGGATATGAATGAACAATTGTGTGTTGTGGAGTGACGAGATATATTGTACCATCCAACAAAATGTCATGGCTGCTGGTGGGAGATCTTTGTTAATAAAACGTGATACTAACAATAATACTTCCTGAATTCCTATGCATCAGTTCAGCTGTCCATTTTTTGGTTGTAGAACAGAAAATCTTTGTGGATGGAGTGTTCCAGCTTTTCTTGGCTCTTCTCTGCTGTCATTGTAACCTTCAAAAGCAATTGTACCCAAAAGCAGCCTTGGCTCACTGCCACACAATTTACTGTGATCATGCATGAGGCGGACTACTTAAAGAGCTAAAGCTGAGAGGGAGGTGAAGGCAAACACCAGCAAACTGGAAGAGACAAAAAATAGGGAAAAAGGACGTGTAAACTGTGTCTTTCTTAACGATATATGCATGAGGGTGGGGGGTGGGGTGGTGACTAGAGCTGCTATCCTGCTGTCTACCACCAACCCCGACTGGGGGGGGGCGCCCCCCCCCCGGGGGGCGGGCGGGGGGGGGGCGGGCGCGGGGGGGCGGGGGGGGCGCCCGGCCCCGCGGGGCTATCCGGCTGTCTACCACAAACCCCGAAGGACCCCCCCCCCCCCCACTTTGGTAACTGTCTGTCCTGATACCTCCATGTGAATGTCCATCATTACCCCACTGAAAATGTTCCCCAAATGAAACAACAGAATATACTGGCAAATAACAAGTGTCCTCCATGTCAGAAGGGCCTTGGAAATGCCGGCGATCTTGCGTGTCATTTCTGCTGAAGCTTGGCAGACAAGTGTTTGTGCTCACATTGAGCTCAACCATCTGTTTTCTAACGACAATTAGGACAGCCAACGGTTTTCCTGAAATGCTATTCAGTATGACCCAACTGTGTCAGCCCACAAGTAGGAAGGTTAGGC
The DNA here is from genome assembly GCA_026776945.1 of Isichthys henryi. Lineage (NCBI taxonomy): Eukaryota > Metazoa > Chordata > Actinopteri > Osteoglossiformes > Mormyridae > Isichthys > Isichthys henryi. The sequence continues at coordinate 32,893,871 of JAODJX010000001.1, forward strand.
TCCTTCAACTGGTATGGTAATCCATCTCGTTCCTAACCCAATCATAGTACCTGTCACTCCAGGGTGTTACAACTGTACTGCTACATTGGTAATTAAGAGACTGAACAAGGTCCATGTGTTCTGGCTCTGAAATGAAAGTTTATGAGAACAAGGTTCATAGACTGTGTCAGTTCTACTTGGAGTCCTGTTTCCAGGGCTGTGTTTCTTGCCTGAGGTATTGTCTCTCAGATTGTGCCTTTTGTCTGCACGCGTTTCATCTACAGGTATGCAATTCTGTCTGCCTATGTCTTGTTGCTGTCTTTGCTGTTCTGTTCTGGTGAGCTTAGCTGGCATATTGCTTCTGGGCTCCTCCTGTCACTTGTTTCCAAGTCTGCGGTTTTAGTTAGTCGCAATTCCATAGAAGTTTGGTCAGCTTGTCAGTTCTGTACATTTTGGTATTTTTGGTATAATCTCATTTGATCACCTGTCAGACCAGCAGTTTGAGAACAGCAAGTACCAATGAGGACCTTTTTTTTCTGCTGCCCAACGGACTCAGCGACTTTTGGGCAGATCCCCTGGCACTGAGGTGGGACTGGGTGGGTCTGGTTTGGGTAGTCTTTGTAGGTATGGGTTCACGTATGGTGTGTTTTGTCATTTGAGGTAAGCGGTAAGTGAAATAAATAAAATGAGTTTTCCTGTGTGCTATGAGCTTCTTGTGTGGCTCAGAGAGAATTTCATTCAGATATATGATGTGTTAATTTGACCTTTTTCTCAATGAAAATAAGTCCCTTGTTCCACATTAATTTTTGTTTATATACAGTGCTTTTATTCAGTACTAATTAAAATAATAGACACAAATATATTTCAATAAGACACCATGGAATTATTCTCATTTTGCAAAATAGTGGTACAAAATTAGATAGCAAGAAGTACAATAGTACGTTTTGGCCTGACTGTTTTCTACATGTATTTCCATAAAGGTGTGCATTTAGTTGTGGGTGGTTTTGAGGAACATCTATAACTTCGGCTGCAAGCAGGACCATCACTTTCATAGATGAGTCTTCGTGTTTATGTCCGATGGATGCTTAGGTCCAAGAAGAGCAGCTTGGGTGACAGCAGGAGCTGCTATGTTCTGGCCATGCCAAAATTTGGGCATGCTGGCGCCCACTGCGGCCCACCTGGCAGTCAGCTCAAATGTGTTTCAGTCACCTTGCTACCCAGGGAGCACTCTGAATTTGTGTTAAGGGCAGTTGTGTGCCCTGCTGGCAAAGCAATGCACCTCTACCAAATTAAATAATTAGGAATATTTATGTATATATAAGAGAAAAGCACTGTTTATGCGACTTATTTTAAATGGCAGGGCTGTGTCACACGGGGGGGGGGGGGGGGGGGTGATATTTAATAATAAAACGCCACTTTGTTTTGCCACGAACGCGGAAAA
>JAODJX010000001.1:32895300-32916336 GCA_026776945.1 Isichthys henryi
CCCCCCCCCCCGGGGTGCCGCGCCCCCCCCCCCCCCCCCCCCCCCCCCCCCCCCCCCCCCCCCCCCCCCCCCCAGAGACCGAAGCAGAAGACGCCACTTTGTTTTGCCTCGTACTCGTACTATAATATTTGTTGTTTCACTGCCTTATTCATTCTATGCTATAGGGCTACAGTACTGTACCTATTGACATGCTACCCAGATGACCAATGTGCTTCTTTTGATCAGATCAAGGTGTCAAGTACCTCCGGCTCCTTATTTTCACACATTCAGCAAAACTGCGAAACATCTATAAACCAAAAGTAAATTAAATGAGAAATATCACTTGGCTTTAACCATGAAATTAGATGGAAAAAATAACTCCCTTTGATTTTGTCTGATCCTCTGCTATATATGATGTCTACTGATGTACAAATACTAAAAAACTGTCCTTTGAATCTGTGAATATCGCTTCTTTGTCATGTATCATATTCAAACTGCCATGTATGCTGTGATTTACTAATACAATTGAGCTAATGATACTTATCAACTCAAAACAGATGTGATAATGTTCAGACCTGTATCATTAGAATTTATTTTTATCGCTGGACTTCTGAGGTCATACTATCTTTTATTGCTGTTGCATTAATGTCTATTTTAATAAAAAGTTTAGAATTGGCTTTGAGAGTGTCTGTTTCACTTTGGATTTCAAAACAGATTGTTCAGTTTTTTTGTGAAATTATATATATTTTTTTAACTGAACATGCAAAGTTTTCTACTAATATTCTGATATGAATCATGTCAAAGGATGCATTAATTTTTGCTGAATTCTACCAGGTAAAGAGCTTCCTTTCAGTATTTATCTTTTTTGTACTGAGAAATTATTCAATATCCATTATTGCCTGTCCCCTCAGGCATCTCCTTTTGTTTTTAATAACCCACCGTAATGTTAAAACTAAAGCTTCTTGTACATTGTCTAGAAGCTTGCAAAACTGATTATAAACCCCCAATGTTCTTATAAGCTTAAGTGGTTTGGCTTTTGTTATGCAATTTCATTCCCCAGCACAAAACAGCCATAATTATCTGTTTTTATATCTCTCTGCTGTACACAATACCACTGTGTTCACAGTAACGTCTAAGAAATGCAGAACAACCAGGAATTGTTGTAAAAGTCCATTGTAGTTGGAGCCCTATTACTGTCCACCATTTTCCAACCAAAACAACTGTGAGCAGTTGCACAGAGGAATTTGAACGGACGTTTCTGTGGTCCTTACCCAGCTGGCTAATATATTTGTGAACTAGTGATATGCTATACAGTACAAGCCTGCAAAGAAACCTTAGTATAGGCATACTCAATAAGTGGAGGCACGAGGAGGACTGCGTGAACCATAGATCTGAATAAGTGGGTCTACACGGCATTTTCTCAGGTCAGTCCCACATTAGCAAGGGATAACAACAACCACACTATGGGGAACCACAAAAACAGAGGGAAACATATACTGTGTATGTAAAAAAGAAAAAAAGCATCAAGACAACACAGACATCAAGACAAGACGCCCAAAAGCAAAGGTGAAGAGACTGACCTCTTGAAATCCTACAGATTCAGTTATTACAGACCCACTAAAAGCCAAGCATGAACTCAAAAATGTAATCATAATAATAAAAAAAACAGAATGCAAAAGAAAGATCATGTTTTATTTGTCTGCATCTTTGTCATAACTTTCTAGGCTTTTAACTATGTTTAGAGAGTCCATGTTCTCTGTGTAATGCACAGATCTCCTCTGGGTATGTAGGTTATCCATTTTTTTTTTGGTCTGTGTGCGCGCGCGCGTGTGTGCGTGTGCGTGCGTACTGTTTTGAACTTGCCACATTCATTATGAGCCTATTAAGGACCATCTGAACGAGATTAAGGTAGAGTTGGAATGAAAACATTTTGGCAGGGACACCTCCAGGAACAGGACTGAGGACTGGCATATGACCTGTCGTCTTATCCAAGGCATCACCAGTCCTTTCCTTGTACCCTTTGATGTCTGAATAGGCTCCAAGCTTCTCTGAGATCCTGCACTGGATAAGCAGCTGATGGATGGATTATCTTACATTTATTTTTTTATATTATTCAGCAAAACATTTATAGCCACACCAAAGTGGGCAAGCCACAGTAACCCTATGGTCTGTATCGAACGCATTTTCACAAATACAACAGCCTTGTCAAATTTCAATAACAAGTCTGAAATTAAACAAGTAAGCTAATGCTTAGTCCTCTGTCAAAGTTTGGTGTATGTCATGGCAACTCTGTCACATGATTGGATATGAAGCCATTGTTTTGTCATGGGAATGCTTAAGGTTGCATTAATTATCATACAAAACTCTATTCAACATCACAGGGATTATCTTACTACAACTATTAGTGCACAATATGCCTTACTTCTGTCTAATCATACAGTCCTATATATACTGCCGCTGTGTAATCTGCAAAGAGCATGTGCCAGTCAATGTGTGGATAAGCTGTGATGGTACCGCATTCCACCAGCACCTTCTATTATACATGTATTGGATAAAAGCTCATGAAAACATTGGAATTATCTGATTGTAGGATTACCTGAAATGTGGTGTTTTCCATAGTAATACAGTAGGCAAACAGGTGTCACACCGAATTATCTGGTTAAACTAATAACACTGAAAATAAATACTTTCTAATATCAATAAACCTTTTAGTTCCACAAAATACAGAAGATAAATGCATAAAACCAGATAATTCAAGCCCTGATTAAATGATAATCTTAAGAATTAAATGCAGCTTCAGTTAGATATTGTGTCATTGAATGAGTCTGCTGTTTAATATAAACAACATATCCAATATCCATTGGCAAGACTGGATATAAAACAAAAGTAAATGAAATACATCCTACTGGATATGTTGTGATGCTGCAGTCCACCAGGAATCCCCCTCACATCAGCAGGGGGGAATTAGCTCCATGCAAGAGGACGTTAATTGTGGTAGCCAATGACCCCAACTAAGGGGCAGAGCATTGTTCCCGGAATGAACTTAAGGACCATGTTGGGAAGAAGGATCAAGTAGAAAATAAGTTATGTAAGCAAGTTCTGCATGTTTCCCTTGGCTCCTGCAAACATACAGCTTGGAGAAGGACCACTTTGAAGGGACTGTTGCCTTCAAACTAACCCCATCTGTGCCAAAGGACCCTTAACCTGTCTGTTTGGGGGAAGAGGTGCTTCCCCCTGAATTGGTGACCACAGCCCATCTGTTGCCATTACCTATTTTCCCTAAATAAACCTTGCTTCTCAGGTGGTACCTGCCTTCAATCTTGTGACTCATTCCAACCAACTCCTACATGTGATTTGTGGTACACAGATGTAAATCTGTACACAGATCAGCCTTTACATTAAAACCAGCTGCATAATTTTGTGTAGGTATCCGTCGTGCCACCAAAACAGCTCAGACCTGTTGAGGGATGGACTCCACAAGAACTCTGAAGGTGTCCCATGGTATCTGGCACCAAGACATTAGCAGCAGATCACTTAAGTCCTATAAGTTGCAAGGTGGGGCCTCCATAGATTGGACTTGTTTGTCCAGCACATTCCAAAGTTGCTGATCAGATTGAGATCTGGGGAATTTGGTGGCCAAGATAACACCTTGAACTCTTTTTCAGTGTTCCTCCCTCTATTCTACAATTTTTTTGCAGTTTCGCAGGGCACATTATCCTGCTGAGAGAAACTACTGCCACTAGGGAATACCATGGCCATTAAGCCGTGTACTTGATCTGCAAAAATGTTTAGGTAGGTTGTAAGTGTCAAAGTAATGTCCACATGAATGGCAGCACCAAGGGCTTCCAAGCAGAACATTGCCCAGAACTTCACACTGCATTTAATAACTTGCTTTCTCCCCATAGTGCATCCTGGTGCCATCTCTTCCCAAGGTAAATGACACATATGCAGATCATACAATGAGTGAAGCTGGACTGTGGAAAATTAAGATCCGAAGGCACATATAAAGGGATTGACAGAACAAGACCAAAAGATGGAAGTAAGGTTACATATGAATAAAACAGAAGATTTAACTATAGGAACAGTAGATGAATTTAATGATGATGTGACAACATAGAGGTTATAGATTAAATGTATGGGTGATCAAAATATAGAGACTAGCTCAGCAGAGTTGGGCTGGGATGAAAATTAGACGAAAAAGAAAATGACCGGTAGCAAGATGCATGGACTTTACCCCCAAGTCTCTGAACACTGGGAAGCCTGAATACCCAGACAGAAGACATGGTTCTGGAGAAATGGTGTCAATATGTTTAGCAGACTTTATATTTTTCATCTAAATATTTCTCACAAGCAGTGGACTTTACGCCTTTAAAGACAATGTTAATAACAAACTGACAGTTCATGTACATGCATCGTCACGACAGCACCAGTGGGACTCCTGCTTGTGTAGCCCACTGACCGTCTGACAGGTGGCCCTGTATGAGCTGCAGCACCAGGGACAGCGACCACCTGTCAAAATTCAGCACCATTGCTGTGGACAGCTGGCCCCACATTTCTGCTGATAACCGTTGAAGGCTGCCTGCAACTGATGTAGCCAAGGATCACGCGGGAGAGAACTACCAGACGTAAAAGGGTGGTGGTCGTGCAAAGAGGAACTGACCAGCAACCATCTGGGCAACATGGCTATCTATTAGCTGCTAATCAGAAGGGCAGCACAAGGGCTTGGGACTAGGGCATGGATTTGTCCCTCCTCCCCAATTTCTCTGTTCCCACTACTTCTGGTGAACTTTCTTGCCATGGACAAGCCTGGCACCAACTAAAGCACCCCCAGCCCCATCCGCAGCCTAGGACACCCCCTCAGAACCCTAGCAGCTTCTAAGCCCTTATGTTTTAATATATCTAGTCGTTCCCAGCTGTCAAGAATATCATAAACTTTGAATTGAGTTTATCTTCATACTCCATCTCCGAAAATCAACTAAAAGGAGCAGTGCTGTGTCAAATTTGCCATTTCAAATACTTTGTTTTGCAACAAAACTTATAGGCAGAACACAGCTAAACACTGTGAAGTAATATTTAATTTTGTATAATAATTCTCATGAAAAGAATCCTTCTCTAGTAATATATATGGTAATTGTGCAAATATTTCTTTAATAAAGAATTCTTCGCTATGCATGTGTAGCTTTTGTAAACTGTGGGAGTACACATGAATTTTCCTAAATGTAAAATATTGTCATTGACTTATTAAAAACATCCATCCATCCATCCGTTCCTCCCTCCTTTTCTAACTCCTTATCTCAGTCTGAGTTGGCGAGTCATTAAAACGGTGTCATGTATGTTTTATTTTTTCAAGAAAAATTACTTTTTTAGTATTTTATTGAGAGAATCACAGTGATATTTACAATTACCAGTGTTTTCAATATGTTACATCGTGTCCACCCTAAAACGTGTATGCATTTTTTCTTAATTTTTCATTTAATTCATTTACCTTGAAGCTTTTCTCACAAACACAGTTGTACAAATTACTGTAGAAAAATTAAGTAATTCATTAAGCAATTATGGAATTAAATGCAAGGATGAATTATTTAACATAGATAGTGTTTTTGCCTCATCATGTTATTTCTGTGGTTATGAATTATTTATAAAAAACATTATTGGAATGAAATAAAAACCACTAAACACAAACAAATCTGGAAATATACACTTTTAGTTCCACAAGTTAAGCCAACTATCCACAAATTTTCTATAATCACTCATCCAGTACAGGGTTACGGTAAGCCTGGCGTAATGCCAAGAAGTACAGGGCATTAAGCAACAGGACCCTGGAGGAATGCAAATTCACCACATACCCACACACAATGGTCAGCTTAGAGATACCAAGTCACCGATTTCAAGATCAAGGTTCAAGTCACATGTATTCAGGGGAAGACAAGGGCTTGGAGAGGGGGCGGTAATCAGACAACAGCAGGGCAATACAGGAAAAACAGCAGGGCAATAAGAGACAAAGTGACAATAAAAATGCAATAAACAGGTGGTGCAATGGGAAAGGGTGTGTAAACAGCCACAGCAGTAGATCAGTAGTGATAAAGTGCATCTGTATCCCACATGGACTGTGGGAGCAAAGCAGGCCAATGAACCAAGAAAAAATCTTACTTTGGGAAAACATGTAAACTCCATATACACAAAGCCAGGGGCAGGAACCAAACCCCAAACTGCAGAATCATACAGCTACAGTCCCATATATATACTGCTGCTGCCTAATCTGCAAATAGCATGCACCAGTCAATGTGTGAATATGCTGTGATGGTACCGCATTCCACCAGCACCTTCTATCATACATGTATTGGATAAAAGCTCATGAAAACATTGGAATTATCTGATTGTAGGATTACCTGAAATGTGGTGTTTTTCATAGTAATACAGTAGGCAAACAGGTGTCACACCGAATTATCTGATTAAACTAATAACACTGAAAAATATATACTTTCTAATATCAATTTCAAGCTCATTGTTCCAAAATTCAAGGTATGTGAACCTCTAGGATAATGAATTCTATACAAGAGTGTAATTGGAGCCCGAGGCATAATATTCGGGTCATGCCCCATACAAAATTAGTCATTTATTTATTTATTTGTTTATTTAACTAAGTCAGCTCTTTACAGTAAAGAGACACTGAACTGAAATTTCAGAGGATATCAAAAGAGTTATTTCATTTCACACTCTTATGGCAAGAAAGGGCCAAAGCAACACTGAAAAGGCAGACTTGACAAAAGGAAAACAATCAGTGCCATTGTTACATTTACTCTCCAAAAATACCGTTGCTTATCTCAAGTTTAACTAAGTGTTTGTTTCATGATACTGGGACACTGCTTGTAAGACAGATGAGTTGAACATTTTGGCAAAAAATAAGAATTTTCAATAGATAAAGAAAATCATGTTGTTTATTTGTTGAATTAGGCTGTGTTCACTTATTATGACTTGAAGACCAGATCACAGTTTAAAAGTGAAGAATGCAGTAAATCAGATTATTCCAGAAAGTTTACAATCTTTTATCCACAAATCAGTCTATATAATCAAGTACAATTATATTATGACTAAGCTCTGCAACCTCCCTAATTACTACAGTTTCTTATCCTAAATCTGAAAATGTGACTTTTGTTGTTATTTAAGCCATGTTGTTGTGATTAATCCATTCAAAATAAATAAGAAAGAACAACTAATATGTATTTTCTCATTGTTTAATCTGTTTAATTTTTGTCTTCAGTAAATTCAGATACAACCATTGGCTTGAGGTAGGGATGACTATGTACATTAACATTTATAACTAATAAGAATTGGATGATCAATGGTCAATATTGATACACCACAGCACACAACAACAAAATGTGTCCTCTGCAGTTAACCCATATGTGACATTGTGACAAAGCAGGGGGAAGCTAATTCAGTGCCTGGGAACAGCACCTTGCTCAGGGTACCACAGGGGTGCTTTGCTGGTCAGGGATTTGAACCAGCAATCTTTCAATTACAAGTGCACTTCCCTAACCATTAAGCCACCATTGCCCACAAGCTTGAAGAGTCTACATTGCCGTCTTCAAAAAATGCAAATATCCTTGTTCCAAATATACATAAATCACTTTTAAACCTTTTCTTCAATTAAATATTAATTATCAACATTTGAATAACGTCTTTACCCCTCACTCAGCTTCCTTCACTCTCAGCCGAAAGTCCAAGGCAGCCAGCAGGGGGCGATATGCATGAGAAATCGAAACACGTCTTTGCTTTTCAGGTTTTTACAAGCCACCACAAACACTCTTACACCTCTGTCAGTCACAGGCAGATTTTGCTACCAATCCTGCACGATTCATTTATATTGGAACCTATTCCCTTTTTCAACTCATCATTGCCCCCTCCCTGCCCTCAATGGATTTTAACACTTGGAACTATATCTTCACCAAACATTTATCAAAAATGAATAACATTCTGGCAAACACAAGATGCGATGCCTTATTCCTCATGATTCTTTACACGTTATTTTTATCTTACACTTAATGCAAAGATTTTATGTATATGTGGTATATGTGGGTGTGAATATATGCATACATACATTTAACTTTAAACTTGGTATTTATTGCTTTGGAGTACAGAAATCAATCACGAAACCATGATTTAAAAGTAGTTCGCTAGAAGTAAAAATAACAAAGTCTTCAATGTAAAGCGCAAACGGCTTGAGAAACGCTCAGCTGATTTGTTTTCCTTAAACCTTGAAGCTGGCTGCACCACTTGTTGGTTTTGTTTTGTTCTGCTTTCCAAATACCAGCGCACTTGTTGAAATTTACAACGTTTTTTGGGAGGTTGCCTGGTAGCTTTAGCAACACACCACAATGCTTTGCTGCTGCACTGACAGTTTTATGGCACTCAGCAATGAACTGATAGCCCTGCTCTAATGTTTAACTTGTGTAACAGGTCCTTAACAAGCTGGGTTGTCTGCCAACAAAACACTTAGACGGGAGCCAGAGAATTATACAGATCCTAGGTCAGTGTTTCAGTAGAGCTGATAGTAATTAGATTAAATTGCCATTCTCTTAGTAGCAAAAACTGTTGAACACATCCAAATATTATAAATGACAATTAATTGACATTGATCTACTACCATGGTTCTGCCTTTTGTGGCACATAGCAACATTTACATTTATAGTGTAAATGAGTGTGAGTGTGTGCACTATCGTATGTTATCAAATGCCGGCAAAACTGGAGCTGCATGTGTAGACTGATAAGGATACACCAAAATTCTATGGCTCATTTGGATCAAATAATTTTTCAGTATAACAATAACCAATGATGCACAACACACATAAAACGTTTTTATATGTGGTGCAGCTTAGGGGCTCAGTAGGTAGCACTGCTGTTTACTGCCTCAAGCGTTGGGAGTTAATATCTTGCCTCCACTCACTATTTGTTGAGTTTGCATCTCTCCATGTCATGTGGGTGGCTATGAGTGTATGCATTTATGTGTGATGCAATGGACAGCCATTTCAACCAGGATGTATCCCAACATCGTGCCCTGTACTGTGTGAACCCTCACAATCCTGACCAGGAGAAATGCTTGGAAGACTGATGGATGGAAGTTTGTGTGACACGGGTAAGTGCCACATAATCAGTCCCTCTACATTACAAGTTGCCAGATATGATACAAGGTTCGTAATGGGAAAGTATATTAAGACTGATGACTGTGTAAAACTATCTTTAAATATGTATAGCAGTTTATCACTGCTGGGATTTGAGTCTCTTTATTCAAGCTTTAGTGACCTGTGTACCCAAAGGTTTTCATAAGCCTGCAGCATAAAGAGAAATGTAAAAACTGATTATCAGAAAGCTGTGTTTGTGTGAGGTCTTGTGTGCGCAGTCTTATCTCTCTGGCAGAGGTAGGTATGAGGGCAGGTGTGTGCATGAGTTGACCTGCAGGTCAGGTAAGCCCTTTTAGCAGGAATTAAGTGAACCAACAAGGCCAACTGCTGAACTCTGAGTATTACCTAATAATACTGTGCAGTCAAAGTGTTATTTAAGAACCAAAACTTAATTAAAACTTGGGTGAGACAAAAACATGTCAATCATCTGCACGTTTCTATCTAGGATTAGCCCTTTGCTTTTTTTTTGCAGGTTACAAATTCTTGGTTAGACTGTCACAAACTGTTATCTGGAAGTGAAACAAAACATGGCACCCTGACTTCCTTCTCAATGCTCAGGGAGTTACATGTACCTCCCATGCAATGCAATCCGCTGACATACCTGTGCAAACATGTTCAGGTATCCCCTGATCTTCCCTAGCTGGGAAGAGGGTATCCTATTGGCTAATTGTAGCGATTACTCCATGGCTCACCTAGCTGGGAAGAGGGTATCCTATTGGCTATTGAACTGCAGCAGTTTGGAGTCTGCAGGTGAGTTCTTCAAAACAGAATGCAAACATATTTTAATTCACCACTGGCAGCTATGCTACTGGTATGGACCATGTTTTACTTAGTTCATCAGACATGTTCATGGGACAGTGCAAACTGAGGTGAAGGAGAGGATTAAGAGATGCATTACCTGGAAAAGAAAAAGGAGTGACCAAGCTAGGATAGGATATATAATGTTATGCTCATCATTTCTATCCAAAATGTTTGTAACAAATTATGATTTCCTGCCATGCTAATGGTTTATAGTGTTTATAATATGAATTTTTCAGGAAGACATAACTAAATAGTGGCTATGTGAACAATGCAAAAGCTTGAAAATGACATTGGGTTGTCTATGGTCTGAAGTGGTTAAAGTCCTGACTACAGTTGAACAGAAGCCGATCCGCCAGGGAGGGCCTGTCATTTTAACTTTCTTTACCAGATAGACAAGTTGCATATTTGAGTTGGCAATGAGGACTAATTACAGTCTTACTATTTAGAGCTATGCGGGCTTGGCTGGAGATTTTAACTCTTCAATGGGAGGCAAGTAAAATGATTCAAAAGGAAATAAATCATTCAAACTTATCAACAACTTGAAAACACCCTAACAAGGTGACTAAAGTGTACGCAAATAGATGTGCTCAGTGCAAACTACGGTTGGACCAGTATATATGGTGGCCGATATAATTGAACAGTAATGAGGTTCCACAAATTTATTATGAGAAAAGGAGCTCTCTCCATGGCAGAAATGGTGAGAGATTATACTACCTGCATCCTAATTTATCGCCGTCAGAGATTACTAGTAAGTGTCATGATACAGTCTAGGTTTGAGCCACGACAGAATGCTTGTGTAGTTATATATGGTAAGGCCTAAGGGGAATTCTGTTCACCATGAGTTATATTTACATTAGTCAGACATATGCAACACGAGAGACAGATAAATAGTGTTGGGCGTGGATTACACTAATACAATACACAAAGAAATCTAACTAACTTACAAACTGTCTAGTGTTATTACCAAATAAGACAATACATTACAACTAACTCCCTAAGTGAAAAGCAGGTCCCACAAGAGTGAAAAACAAAAAAGGCGACGAATTGAATGAGAAATGTATAAGACTGGAAATATTGTATTACACCACACAAATTTAGGAATGCAAGTCATTTTTTTATATACTGTATAAACACACATCATTTGTAAGGTTCTTTTATGAAGACAATGTACAGAGAATGTGCTTTAAATCTGGTCAGGTTTGACAGTTGTGAGAGATCATATTATTTACTCGTTTCTGCTATTTGAGTTTGACGGATTGTCAGTGGCTGATGTGCCAATCAGTGCTGAGGTAACTAAATGGGCTAATATTGAAAGTCATTTTCATTTTACCTGTTTTATAAATAATATGTGTCAGTAGCAAAAATCATGATCTTGACACACAAACTGCACATTAGATAATTGTTTCAGATTATATACAGATTACATACTGTTTATCTTACAGATATATACTAATACTGCACCACAAGACATTACAATATGCCCATGAGGGCATTTATATTCTACCTTAAGCAGCGATGTACATGTTATATTTTAGAACCACAGTGTCCATAGAAACAATGGGAAGATTCCACATCGGGAAGTTTTTTTTATGGTAGCTTATTGACACCTCCACTCACCATGACCATAGAAACAGTGATCCCAAGACTACGGCTGTCTGATGCCTTGTGTCCTGCATCCTGATCCCAGGCCCTTAAAACACTGCATGCCACGTGACTTTTCCACAGTGTTTTAATTGCTTGATTTAATAAGCTGACATATTGCATATATAACACAACATATTCCAGCACTGCAGTCAATTAGAATAAAATCAAATCTGCTTAAACTAACCACAGTGAACTGATTGAGTTTGAGCCCTTGGTTGTTTGAAAGACAAAAATTGGTGCTAGTTGCAGTCTATCCCAATCCCAACAGTGTTTTTGCCTTGTTTCTGTGTTTGTTGGCACTTAGAATGCAAAAACTTGAACAGACTATGAACAAGTTATTATAATTTTTTATTATTTTTATTTTTTTGGGGAGGGTGTTTAGATTTAGCTGTTTCTTCTCCATCTTTGACATGATTCCAACACTACTGTTTGTTGTGCAGAATGGCCATGGCCAAGGCGGCTTTCAGTCCATCTGGATGTTCTGAGCAGCACATTTAACAGAACAGTATATTTTTGCATCACAGCAGGAGCAAAGACGTACCAGCAGGTAGCAGCTTAGAAGCAAGAGCTATAGGCTCAAACACCCTGTGGATCTTGGAAATTTCAGCCCAGGATGTGATGCTTTACTTCAATTGCTGTTAACAAACACATTTTATCTGTACTGCAACACAACAGATGCAACAGGCACACACAGTGTGGGTAGAGTGCTCATGACAAAAATATTTCTAATAATAAAAAATATTTAAAAAATTTGTCAAAAATGTTTACCCCATGCATCACATGTTTTCTAATGATTTCTTTGTTGTTAGGTGTACTGTTTTGTTTTAAGGTAATATGACCGATTTTAAATGGTTGTCTAAACATCCAAAGGACAATTGAAAAGTCTGAGCACCAAAGGCACAAATATTTATCATTAAAAGTCCTTCACAGCAAGCTTATTGCAGAATACTGTTAACAGGATACTGTTACCACTTAAGGAACACTGTCAATGCCATTCTTGAAAAACTGATATAATTCTCTCCAGTTCACCCATTCACCATGCCTATTAGTCAGGTTTGGATGCCCTTTCACTGTGGTGGAAGTAAAATTTGTTGAGTAGATCCAAAGGTTCACAGAAAAGAAAAGGACTATGCTGAATGTGCAGCAGAAACAGCTCCAGTGACCCAGTGATGACATAAAGTTAATACTGTTACTGGAATTTACGGGGGCGGCATGTGCCCTGAGGCAGTGTGTAGCACTGTGGGTTAGGTCTCTGTGCCTGTGATCAGGTCACTGGTTCAAATCTGGCAGTCAGCTGAGTAGTTGCATCACTGTTGGGCCCTCGACCAAGCCCTTAACCCCAAGGAAATGCCCCTGGATGATGCTGGATGAATGACTGTTTCTGTGCTCTATCTGCAAGATTTGCACTGACTTATGTATCTCTCAAAGGAGAGCAGGAAAGGATATGCAAAAATGTAAGAATTCTTATGTACCCCTACAAATGGCAAATAATGTGTCATTTTATTTCAGAATAACAGAAAAAGTGGGGAGGAGGTTAAAGGAAGGTGAAGCTGCCATGTAAATGTTTAACAACACACTACTCAAAGGCTTGACTTCCAGGCTAGTCCTACCAAAACAGTGACAGCAACTGTGCTGCTCTTTCACATATGCTGATCACAGCCAGCAACATATTACTGGGGATTCAGTTTGAATCATCTCACAAAAATAGAAGTATACAAGACTCATAACATGCATCTTTTATAATAGTCTCGAGGTATTTTTTTGTCAGGCACAGTGGTTATCAATCATAAATAAAAGATGAGTGCCAGTCTCCTGGAGCTAATGGAGTTTGGAAGCTTACAGTATGTGATTCTCACCACACTTTGTCTGGATCTGAATTGTTACTGAGCCATAACACTGGGCATGCTGTACAGAAATTGCTAAATTCCTTTTTGGAATTTGTTTGAAGGTGCCGCAGCATAGTGATGTGCCAGCTCAATCACCAAAAACACAAAAATGGAGGGTCCATTTTCAAACGAAAAATACTGCAGCTTTCAAAAGGTTTTCAGCCAGTATAATAATTAATTTGAATACCCTAAAAACTGAATGCTGTGAGCTGAATGATATTGCCTAATACGCGCGGTAGTCACGGTGTACTTTATTCGGCTTGTATGTCATGCCCTTTCTCTTTAACACAATTTTTGATGACCTGCCATAGAAGCAAA
Organism: Isichthys henryi; assembly: GCA_026776945.1. Taxonomy (NCBI): domain Eukaryota; kingdom Metazoa; phylum Chordata; class Actinopteri; order Osteoglossiformes; family Mormyridae; genus Isichthys; species Isichthys henryi. The sequence goes on from JAODJX010000001.1 coordinate 32,909,111, forward strand.
GGGAAAAAAAACAACCAGCTTTCTCTGCTAATTGAGTTGGGATTACGCCTGGGATGCAATGCTTTCCCCACCTCATCTTTGTGTGACTGTGACTCAAAAATATATAAAAGGATAAACATGATGAAGATGCCTGCTGGCTTTATTCTTCACCATAACAATACATGAATGAGAGGTGCCTAGTAAATCAAAAAAGACTGAGGATAACCCCCACCACCCAATATAGTAGATTTAGAACAGCCAATAGTCCTTCTGGATGTGCTAACTTGTGCCCTTAATCAAAGCACAAGAAGTCTTGGCACTGATATGTAACAGGCTCACAACTGAAAACATTCTGTTTCATTTGAATAATTTGTAATTTGTAACAGAATCATAATTAAGCTTTAAATAGTACAAGTGTCAGAAACATGTAAATCTATGACCAATTTACATTAATACATTGATTAATGTAATGCTTAGATCTCTCAGTCGGTCTGTGCATTATTAGCAATGTCAGCTAGCGAGTGAATTTAATAAGATATCATTAGGAAAGTTTAAGGCAGATTGTACCAGGCATAAGAGGCCCTGTCCTCTGACACCACTGAGCATGCTGTGATCCAGTGCTTGCAGGAATTTTAGTGAAAATACACTCCATTTATGCTTTATTTTGTAAATTTTTTCCAGTGTGTTGGCGCCAACCCAGGGTTGGTTCCTGCCTGCGCCCGTTGTTCCCGGGATGGGCTCAGGTCCCCCCCGCAAGGATTAAGCAGTTACGGTGATGGCTGGATGGATGGATGTTTGCTAATGATCCATTGTGCTTTACCAAGTAAACAGAGGAAACATACAAACATGTGGCTGCAGGCACATCCTTTCCTGCTTTTTGACCTAGATACTTTTGTCTCTCATTATTTAATAGCACCATATGCTATTATTAAGTTATTGTTATTTATGTTGGAATCATCAGCATTAAAAGTGCAGTGCAGAAAGTTAGAAAGTGAAAGAAATATTTCCCTAACTGAGTGGCCGTCTGTAGGCATTTGTGCTCTTTGGTGTCTTCATCAAGTTGGTAAGTGTTCACTTACAGTAATAGCTGTTTTTACATTGTGTCTGGGGATGTGTATTAACTTAGTGGCAGGAATTCAGGAGTTTCTGTTTGAGGAAGAGCAGTTAGCGCCTGTATTCAGGTGTAATTTGTGTGTAGTTTCTGGTACTCTGAGGTCACACCCTCTGCCTTTGTCTTGGTAATTGAGCTGCTGCCCTCAGCTCTGAGCATTTAGCGAGGCACATTATCAGAACCACAGACATGCTATTGTAGGGGCTCCTACCAATTATGCCGAATTCACATTGTCCCTTACCTATGCTCATGTGCGCAGGGGGAGGAGTTCACGCATGCCAAGCAGGGACTCTTGGGGGCGCAGGCTTTGCGGTGTTGTAGGCACGCAAAAATAAAGACACCTTTTTTTGGCACCCGACTTGTGGTGACTACCCCTTTGCCTTTTTCGGTCGCACCGCAGCTCTACAGTGGTGACCCCTACGTTTCAGTGCGTTTGTTTTTTGCTCCAACCATGCTTATGAACGCAGTTGCGCTCAAGCTCCCAGAGTCCTGGTGCAGCCAGGCGGCAGTTTGGTTCGTGCAGGCAGAGGCTCAGTTCACCTTGCGCATTATTACCGAGGATGCAACGAAGTATCACTACATTGTTGCGGCGCTGAACAGCTCCACGGTGGCTAGAATGGTGTCTGCTGCAGAACCATCCGGAGGCAGACAAATATGGTGCCTTAAAGTTTCTGTTGCTGAGCGCTAACGAGCTTTCCGAGATAGAGCGCGTGCGCTGCTTGCTCGCGCTACCCAGGCTGGGCGATTCACGGCCCACGAATCACATAAAGCCCTGCTTCATTTTGAGGGAAATTTGCTGACAACAGCTACCCGCAAAGGTACGGGGAGAGTTAGCTAATCTTCCGCTTAAAGACTGTAGGTAGCTTGCTAGGGAAGCTGAGAAAGTGCACACTGCAAGGCTGGCAGCTTGTTCAGCCGTGTGTGCTCTGAGCTCGGATAGCTCCCCGTCGCGTGCGGATGCTACGATCTCAGCCACGCAGCGGAGTGGTACTGTATAGTGTCTACTTTTACCACGAGCGAAAAAGCAAAAAAATGCTCTGCCCCTTGCCGTTTTAAGGGGATGGAAAATACACAGGCTAGTGCTCTGTCACGGATTTTGTGTCCGGCCGCCGTTTCCTCTGCGACACGGGCGCACAGGTCAGTGTTTTACCTGCGTCGGTGGCGGATATGTGCTCCGGGAAGGGAGGCTCGTCTTTGGAGGTCGCCTATGGCAGCAATGTTTTCACTTATGGCACTCGTGTCAAGGCAGTCTGTTTTGGTGGCCAGCAGTTCCGGTGGCGTTTGGTGGTGGTGAAGGTGTCCAACCCCCTGCTGGGCGCCGACTTTTTATGCGCTAACAACCTGCTGGTGGACATAAAACACCAACTCCTGGTTGATGTCAGGACTTTCCATTCTGTGTTGTGCTCGCATAGAAGAGGTGGTTCATCACAGCTGTCTAGTGCCTTGGGGACAACCGATACCTTCGCCCGCCTACTGGCGGAGTTCCAAGACCTCACCTAGCCCACCTTTACATCTGTTATAGCCAAACATGGCGTTGAACACTATATTGGCACGATAGGGCCGCCAGTCCATGCCTCGATATGGGTAAATTGGCCATCGGTAGGGCAGAGTTTGCTGCATTGGAGAGCCTTCTTCAGCGTTCCAACAGCACCTGGGCCTCCCCTCTGATTATGGTGCCCAAGTCAGGTGGGGGATGGCGCCCGTGTGCCGATTACCGCTGGCTTAATGATGCCACAACCCCAGATCGCTACCCAATCCCACACATCCAAGACTTTTTTTCCCGGGTTGGCAGGGGCATCCATTTTTTTCAAAGGTTGCCCTGGTGTGTGTCAGTACATCAACTACATCATCCCGTTTCGAGTTTCTTCACATGCCCTTCGGGCTTTAAGATGCTGACCAGTCTTTCCAGCGGCTCATGGATAGTGTCCTGAGGGACCTTCCATTCCCGTTTGTCTACCTGGACAACATTTTGGTGGCCAGTAACTCCAGGGCTGACCACATAGCTCATCTTTGGACCCTTTTTGAGCATCTGAGCAGCCACGGGTTAATTATCACCCCACAAAAGTGCCAGTTTGGTTTGTCCTCCATTGACTTCCTCGGCCACCACATCACAGGCGAGGGGGCAGTTCCTCTGCCTGCCAAAGTGGAAGCCATCTCTGCATTTCTGCAGCCTGCTACAGCCAGGGCCCTGCAGGAGTTCCTGGGCATGGTTACCTTCTAGCATCGCTGTATCCCACGGGCCACCCAGCTGGTGCAGCCGCTGTATGAGGCTCTCAGCGGTAGGATGGCCAGGCAGATTCTTGAGTGGACAGCTGAGCAGACCCAGGCTTTTCTAACTACCAAGTCTGCTTTGGCAAACACAACCATGCTGGCCCACCCGTTATCTGGTGCTCCGGTCGCGCTCACCACTGATGCCTCGGACTATGCTGTGGGGGCCGTGCACAAGCAGCTCGTGGAGAGTGCCTGGTAGCCGCTGGCCTTTTTCAGCCGACAGCTCAGGCCACATGAGTGGATGTACAGCACTTTTAACCATTAGATTCTTGGCCTGTAGGGCCGCCCAATCATGGTTTTTGTTGCTCCTACTTCAATACTGCATACACTTGTACCTGGGCATTCATTGTTATCGCAGCATAGCTGCACTTATCCCTATTTGACTCATTGACAACATGAATTTTTGCAATGTACTATTCTCTTCACTTGTATGTCACTCTGGACAAAAGCATCTTCTAAATACGTAAATGCAATACAAAGGTTTAGGCTGAAAGAAATACAAGGTACTCAAATTTGATACTGCATTATTATTAAAACACCATGGGTGATGAGGCTTTCTGTTCTGCCACCCCTTGACTATGGAACACCCTCCTGGACCATCTGTGTGCTCCACAGACTATTGAGAGTCTGTGGGACTTAAAAAAATTCTTTTCTGTAGAATTTAACCTAAGTTGGCTTTGAATTAATTCTGCGTGCTGCGGCAATTTTTATAGGGGTTTTTATGTCGATTTATTATGACGTTTTTATTTTGTAGCACTTTGAGATTACCTTCAAATGTAAAGAGAATTACAAATAAAATGTATTATTATTAGTAGTAGTAGTATTATATCACCCTCATATCCAGTTATCCAGTGCAGGGTCACAGGGAGCTGGAAGGTAAGTGGAGGAAACGTGTGTGACAGGAAGAGAGCATCCAAACTACACACATGGAGGACAGATGGGATTCAATCCAACAAACTCCTGCAGTCCAAAGACATGGAGTTCAATGCATTGGTGTCTATAAATTTCTTATATACTTCATTCATGTTTGTAGGAGTCCTGCAGTGAACTGGAATTCCGTTTATTTTATTCCTTTGCCCAGTGCCCTATGCCTCAGGGAATGGCCTTTAGACCCCACACAATGTAAGGAACTGGATGGATGGATGGATGGATGGGATGCTAGCATGTTACATGTAGGTACTTGTTAAATGGAGATGGAGATGCTAATATGAATCTATCATATCAAATGTGATATAATATTCAAACACACAGGAAAAGCAATAAACCAGCAACTACCTTGTCAAAATTTAATTGATCAATAGTAGATGCCATTGTTGGGAACATGAAAAAACATAGATTCCAATATTAACATTGAAATGTAACAATGTAACATTGAAGATACATATGTATCTTCAGCAGAAGCTGTATATCCAAAATCGGGCTCTACAGCCACCAAAGACGCTGTTTTCAAGCCAAGGAGTAACCAAACCGGACGCAGAATTCCATGGTCTCCCGAGACAGAGGACGCGAAAGAAGACGATACACACGTATTGAAGATGATTAGCATGTAACACTTTCCAAAGGTCGCAACCAATATTTATCATTCGTTAAAATGTACTTGAAAATCAGCACTCCCACAACTTCCCCCAAAAGCAATATTTCGGTTTCCTGCAATTATGTAATGAATAAATTAGATCATTCATTAGACATTTAACCAAGTAATTACTCAGCGAGATGCTTGGATTCCTTCCTGCTGGATGGCACTAGGATGGTTAAAATCTAAATGAGACATAGGTGGTGCATTCACAAACTAAACAGCACACCTCTGAGGTGCCAAACTACCCCAAACCCTACGAGTCTCAGATACAGCAGCCATCAGGCTCGGCAAGGGTAGTCATACATTCCCCGGGTTTCAGGGCCTGCACCACGGTGAGAACAATGGGAGTGGCAAGAGGATGAATCAACTATGCACGTTACTGTTGTCTCACAGAAAATATCCTTTAAGTCACACACCTATCGGATTATTACTGTACTGAAGGTGACAAATCACATAATGAAAACAACATACTTAAAAGACTTTCAGATATAATATACTCTGTACTGTAAAATTAAAACACATGAAGGCATTTATTTGTCTTCGCAGATGCCTTTAGCCAAAACAACAAATATTTATGTTAGACCAGAGGTTGACAATCCCTGGAGCAGCTGGGGTTAAGGGCTTTGCTCAGGAGCCCAACAATGGCCATAGGATTTGAACCAACAGCCTTCCACTCATAAGCACAGCAGCTTAATTCACTGAACCACATGATACCCTCCAATGAAAATCTACATTCTTTTAATCATAAATTAAATAAATTATGAACTGGACAGCTCACAGAAGCAAGAACATTAAACTCAGCTGCAGAATATCATCATACTTAAAGATTTGTTCAAAATGAAAAACATGAAGTAAAGAAACGACTGGGCTGGTGCGAAGGTAAGTTAACCAGTCTCCTTAGTTATACTTTGGTGAAGTTACTACTTGTGTGATAATGAGCCATATTAAGAAACCCCTAACTGAAGTTGAAAGACAAGTTCTGTCTTCTTGCCGTGTGTTTTATCTTTCAGCAAGAATGCATTCACCCGCCCAAAGCCCTCGTTCACCGTGGCCCCACACACCCACTGCCTGTTCAGGACAGACCTGTTTGGGAACACCAACGGTTATGCAACCTGCGCATGGTGGGGAGGTGGCACGCTCATCTTCTGCATCAGCAATTCCAATCCTGTTGAAAGGTAAGTGTACTAGCCAGGATCCTTGGGGTGCCAAGGGTTAGGGGGTAAAGCCTTTGTGGAACATCTTCCTAAATGCCTCTGAATCCCTGCCTGTGAACACTGCATCCTTCTGCATTGTGGCCTGCATTGTACTTGAAGTAAGAAGTTGGTATGTTATACATGCATAGTAAAAGTTATTCATATAGGGCAATATCAATATTTAAATAGTTATTTAGTGATGGAAAAGGGGGGAATGCTCAGTTAAAATGGCATGCGTTTCTCTCAAGAGGTGAGATTACTGTTTAGGTATATTAAAAAATAGCAGTGCAGTTTATGGTTATATGATGATCTGTCAGAATTCATACTAGCATTTTACATGTAACTGCTTGTTAAATGAAAACCATCACATCCATATTTAATATCAGATGTGATATAATATCACAGAATTCATGGAGTTTTTTATTGAATTGACAGCAAAAGTAAGCATGCAAGAAAAGCAAAGGGTCTAGTGATACCATGCGATGCTTTATGACACAGAGTCATGTCACTTAATTATTGATGTGCCCCCAAGACTGTAGCTATGCAATCAGTTTGCAGGGTACTGCCACTCAGTGTACATTGATGACTGATTTACAGCTCTTAAGAAACGTATTATCAGAAGTAGGGTGAAAAAAAACCTTAGGGGTCTAAAGTCAACTGACAGCCCAACCCCCCTGGGCATGCTAACACTGTACAATACTAGGAAGAAGAGCACGCTTTAATAAAAACAAGGGGTAACCTGTGATCTTACCCAGAGTCCATCAGTAAGCTAATTCTGCATGCAGGTCTGTGTCAGGCATCAGATCATAGGCCACACCCATGATCACCTCTAAACACAACAAAATTATTTAGTATTTCAATCAAATAGTCTCTATTTGTACAGCACTGTTTTAACCACGGGGTTTCCAAAGTGCTTTACAGACTTTTAAAAGTATGGAATTTTCCGAAAATAAGCACATACAGATCATTAAAAAAACAATAATTATTATTGGGGCGGCATGGTGGTGCAGTGGTTAGCACTCACACCTCTGGGACCCGGGTTTGAATCCCCGCCTGGGTCACATGTGTGTGGAGTTTGCATGTTCTCCCCATGTCG
>JAODJX010000001.1:32916436-32927372 GCA_026776945.1 Isichthys henryi
CCCATTGCTTCCGGGATAGGCTCCGGACCCCCCGCGACCCAGTAAGGATAAGCGGTTTGGAAGATGGATGGATGGATAATTATTATTTATATATTATTTATCTGGGGGTATTTTTCGTACGCGGATCACTCGTTTAGCCAGATGTAAGTATTATTGAAGTACCATGAACGTCTGTGTTTAATTTGCCGGCCGTCTTTTCTGCTTTGGGCTGCCTTTGCTGTGTTACCTCCTGTGCATATTAGTTCTTGAAATTTTTCGTATCCTTCTAATATAAGGTCCTGCTCCGCTTGTGTGAAAAGGTGCGGCCTTCCTTTCGTCATTTCATTGCAGCATATCAAACACTTGCTGATCATGTTTTCTAGACTCGATATATATGGGCTTTTCGATCAGCTCGGGTGCGCGCAATCATCTGGGATGAATGGATCCAGCTCGACTAATCTACTACACAGCTGCCTTTGAAAAACCGACTTACCCCGGATGACTTTCACCGGCGTTAACTCATCTAAGATGAGGCATTTGAACTCTGATTTAAGCGACGTATGAAAAATATCCCCCTGGTCTCTGTAGAGGACCACCCTCTCTGATCCTTGTGCAAGAGGACACAAACCTCTGCCACACTGGGACCCAAACCCAGTGTCCTCTGGAGGCCTGAAGCCTCAGAGTATTCAGGAGAACCACCCCCAGTCGACATCAACAAATGGTACACAACACTAACCCCTACCACGCTGGTGACCTTCTCCAAAATAAAAGAATAGAATAACAGATTATAATACATACATAAAGTAAAATAACTGATTATTTTAGGTTATTATAGCGATATGGAAAAGACGCGTTTTTAGCCTAGTTTTGAAAGTACCAAGACATTTCCGTAGTATTATGTGTTTTTTTCCTATTTTGTGTTTAGAACATGGGGAGTTGCTATCCCAGTCTTGTTGTACTGTCATGTACAATGAGTGACGAATTTATTCTTGAATCTTGAATAACTGACTGCAATAAATACAAATATTATTAGCAACAATGAACATTTTTACTACATTTTTAAAATTTTCTTCTTCATTTCTGTCCCCAGGAAACCATTTTCTGTGTGCCTTCTTTCTAACCAGGTCTACGTGCTGTCATGTAACATTTGGACATAAGGCACTTCACAGCTAAGAATATCTAGAAGCTACAATGGATTTTGTTTAACTAACATGACAGGCAGCCTTATGAGCAAAATCTCTTGCTCAGACGCCCCTTTCAATACTGGTATACTGGATTCAGAGTATCATGACAATAACACCCACGACATATGTCTGACTCAATGGTCTTTATGAACCTGATGCAGAAAAAGATGAGGGGAGGAGATTTAAGTCCAGATACCTCAGTCTACCCCCTCCCCCTTAAACATTTTGACTTTAGCTAAAATGAAGCTTCATTTGCCATTTACACAAGTATGAAAACTGGATGCGTTTTTTTTTTCTTCATACCGCACCTTGCACTCCTTTTTAAGACATACACATGTATAGAGGTGAGAGCAATGGTTGAGGTCTGAGCTCAAGGCCAGCCATTCATCCAGTGCCCTAGAAGAATTTTTCAGTTGATTAAGAACCTCGTTGAAGGATCCAACAGAGATGTGGCTACTCTGCTGAGTAACCTTCCAATCGCAGGCACTGAGCCACACATGTACCCCCCCCCAACAGTATAGTTGCAGAAGACATAATGAAAGATCCAGATTATAGACCCATTATCATAACTTCACAAGCTAGTGCCTTGTGTAATACACAACTGTCTTAAGTGAAGCTGTTGCCTCTCATAAATGCAGATGAAAATAGAGTATTATACAAAAAAAACTTACAAGCAGGTGGCACACACAATGTCATGATCCAATATGCATTTCAATATATTTCTCAAAACTGTAAAGTGCTACATTTTAAAGTCTCTCCTCTTTCAAAAGTCAGATTTTTTTCCATAGTGTATCTATTGTGTAACTGTCAGTAAACTGAGTGCAGTACATCCAGGCATTGTCACCAATATAGATTCTTTCCCACCCCCTCTGTTCCCTCTGTCACCCTGTCAAGACTGCATGTAATCATACTTTTTGTATCTTGCTCACAATCCATCCAGTGCTGATTCATAACTCTGGCAGAACCAGCACCAGTTCACTGCTAGGACTTTCCCTCACTTCCTTCACACCTACAAAATGGAATATATACAAGACACATCTACAACACACAAATATAGACAATTCCAACAGTCATATAATGTCTAGTCACACAGATACATGTATATGTAACAGTTTTATAAGTGTAGTCTCCAGCATGTACATGAGAGAATCCAGGAGTTTGCATTAAAATGCGCCTCATTAATATTGTATATGGATGATACTCGATAAACACTCACGCACAATCAAATCCAGCCTCAAACTATATGTGATAAGTCACAGGGGCATTTTGTTAAAAATCTGGCATTTTTTGTCTAAAAGTGTGTTATGACCTTGCTCTCCTCCAGGTATTTATTGTTTGCCCACCATTTTTTTCTTAACTTAATAGGAAAGGTGAAAAAGAATGGAAGCTGAGAAAGGCCATGAAATTCTTTTTTTGAAACCGTTCTCTCATGATAACAGAATAATTTTCTCATGATCTTTGCAAAAACTAATGTAGTTTTTTTTTGATAACGGACTCATTTATTGGGGTGGCACAGTGGTAGTCACGTCACTACTGCCTCACACCTCTGAGACCAGGGTTTAAGTCTCTGCTGTAGCCCTACATGTGTGGAATTTGCATGTTTTTCCCATGAACTGGAGTTGCCAAATTGTCCATACAGACAAACAGTGTATGTGCCGTGTATGACACCCCATCCTGGGTTATACCCTTCCTTGCACCCATAGCTTCCTACATGTGTTATTCATTAAGTTGCACCATGGATCCCCTCATTACTGCTTTGAAAGATGGAGGGTTAGGGTTTACCAGAGGAAACCCTAAATAAAATGTTACAAGACAAGTAATGCACAATTAATCATGCTGACTGACACTACTGCACCTATAAAGTTGAAGCCCTGCTAACCTTCTTAATGTTCACATTTTCTAAAGCAAGGCATTAGTTATTTTAGCCTGCATCAAGCCTTAATTAAACAATAAATGTAATTCTCTGATCAGTATATTGCCATTTAAAAACAGGATAACCCATGGCATTTATCCTATGACGCACTCTATGTTTATCCAATTATTCTGGACGATCCTCACTTTGGGAAGCCGTGCTCTGAATCAGTCTATCACCAAAGGGGTGCAGTAGGGGCACTAGGGCCTTTATCCGGGAGGATTCTAGGAAAATAAATCAAATCGCTAGATGAGGCTTCAACTGGAATGTCAGAGATCTACAGTTTTGCTATCTGCTGTTTGAAGTAATACAGCCAGTAATTTACTGCATGTAACTAAATGCATAAGTATCCCAAAAGTTTTCTGAAAGTTTCGGAAAGCAGCTGAACAAGTTCTGTGTTTGTTGCATCCCCCACATCTTTCAACTTACAGGAGCAGTTGAGAGAAAAATGAATAGACATTTTGTTAGGTAGACTGTAGACCATGACATAACCATAACAGTAAGTCTGTATAGCTAAGTCAGCTTCATTAAAATCACTTTTAATGAAAAGCCCTGCAGGACAACTTTCTAAACCTTCATTAGATGCACTATTTATAAAAGGATACTGAATGCCTATGAAGTAAGACTTCAAAGGATTATTAGATTTCATGATAGGGCTTTCATAAAAAGTGAGACCTTATATATGAATATGGCTGCTTATATATGGATTTATGAATGTTTATGTATATGGTATTTAAATCCGATGTTTATAAAAGGCTTATGAATGTTTTATTTTCCCGATTACATTAGGGAATCTTAGATTAGATCGTGGGAATGATCCAGTAGTGATAACCAGTGCATGTATCTGTTTCTGTCATTCACCATAAATCTATACTAGTCAAATAATACATAGATGTTTCTGCCATTGCCCACTGACTCTCTATGCAGTGATGAGGAACCTTGTTAGTTAGGTGACGGTGGGCTATAAGATCTAAAACCACTGCAACTCCTGGACATCGCTGATGCCAGGAATAGCATATCACTGACTGCAGTGTAGGTGATTAAAGAAAAATCTGATTAATTTCCAGGTCACATATGGTACTTGAAGATAATTGGTCTGGGCTTAGAATGAGACTCCCTTTCCTAAGGTGGGACCACCTTAAGATTATATTAAAGACTAATTATTATTACATGTTTAGCAGAAATATTCAGAAAATAATACTATTATAAATGTTGGGGTGATTTGATTATGAAACCAGACAAAGAGTTCAAAACAAAGGTAAACACACTTACTTATATACAAAAAAGGATCTTTCACATGTTGGCATTATATTGCAGACAATAAAACACTATTTGATGTGCCTCTGTAGGAAATGGTTTAAGTTTTACCAGCTGATTGAAAAGAAGTACAAATGTGTCTGTCAGTATAGTAATGAATCTCAGGTGTTGATTTCAAAAAGTAAAAGGAATTCTTTTTCATGGCTATATATTTTCCTTTCATTATTTACTTTGGGTAGTTCATTCCATTAGTGCGTAAGAGCCACCCTACCAAGAAAATTGATGATCATTTCAGTTCCTCCACAATGCAGGTAATTCGAGGCTTATAAGCAACTACCTATTCTGCCTATAGTTGGATTCAGTGTATGGGGAGGAGGTCAGACAACCCAGAACAGCAGTCAGGCTTTGCTTGGAACTGTAAATTCAACTCACAGCTCCGGAAATACTTCTCCTATTTGTGTGAGGCCTGGGACACTGAGTCTGAATAAACCATGTTCAAGGCTTCAATCATTCGTGCAGCAGCAAAGAGCTGTGGTCAGAAGGCAGATGACGTCTGTCATAGCAGCAACCTGCTGGTGGACACCAGTGGTCAGAGAAACTGTTAAGCTAAAGAAGGAGGCCTTCAGGGAAATGCTTGCTCAAGGGTCTCCCAAGACAGGTTAACAGTACAGATAGACCAGGCACAGTGAACTATAGTGAAGGCAATCATGAAGGGGAAAGCTCATGCATAACAGACCCTAGAAAGGCTGCAAGAGCAGGAGATAGGACTTTGCCCAGGCTAGGTTCAGCTGGAGTGCAGATGGTCTGATCAACTCCATGCACATTGTCGAGGAGCGAAAAGATCACTTTGAGGAACTCATCAACCCAGTAGATACGCTCTCTCATCCGGAGGTATTGTTAGATACCCTCTATTTTTACAAAGAGAGATGAGGAAAGTCTGGCCTCACTAGGCAAAGCAGTGAAGGCTAAGTAAGTAAAGTTGAAACATTCCAGTAATGTTTACCTTTTCATTTGGGTTTAAAAGCAAGATGTATAAATACATGCATATTATCAGAAAGGAACATATAGATGTGTTAGCAATAAAAGTAAAGGTAATTTTCCATTACACGAAGCTGCTTCCACATTCTGAAATAACACCACATAATTCATTCCTTCAAATCATTTTACTTTATGAAAGAGTATGATTAGGAAATATTAATGGATGCGATGGCCTTCAATTGTGGCCATCAAAAAGCAATGAAAAAGAATTTTTGAAAATCCATTTTCAACAATATTTCACTCAATTTACATGTCTGATTGTAGATGACAGTATTTTGCAACAATTCAGTATAAGCACTTTTTTTCTACACTTCTTCAACATTATGCCTCTTGTCGATGTACGAATTAAGTACAGATAGACACTGAAAGAAATCTTGGTAACACTTTACTTAAGGCCATGTTTTTAGTAATTTATAAATACATTCATAACAAATAATAATGCATTCATAAAGTATTTTAAACTTGGTTATAAATATTTATCAAAAGGCATAACACATTATTGCCATACTTATCATGCATTATGAATGCTTTATCAAGCTCACGTATAGCATTAAGCAGTAAAGGTGGTTTGTACTGCATTCTATGGTGCATTACAGATGAGAGCTTCATAAATCTTAATGCATAATGAATAAGGCTATAATCTGTTATGCCTTTTTATAAATATTTATAGCCATGTTTATAATGCTCTATGAATGCATTATAATGCATTATGAATGTTTATAAATTACTAAAACATGACCTTAAGTAAAGTGTTACCCTAATAGGTAATCAATTGGAAGAATTCAGTTTAGTAAAACAACACCTGAAAAACAAGCAACTCAAGTAGGCTGAGGGAGATTGAGGAACAAGATTGTGGAACAGCCGGGTGGGGACCCCCGTGAATCAGGACACATATGCATGAAATTCTAAGACACCTATTTGCCTAACTACACGTCTCAGGACTACAAACTTTCAAGGATAATTCAGTGGCAAAATGAAAAATAAAATATTATCTACCATGTAGCAGTTACACTGGATGGAGAAGCTGGGCACTGTGCGCTGGCACCCTCTTGGATCTTGGTCATCCTCCCCCAACTGTGACAGGTGGTACAAGGAGGGGGACCAGAAATGCAGCAAACAGGAAGAGCAGACACTGCCAGCTTAATATGTAGCCCTGTGTAGACAATGGTGTTCCGAAGACAATTAATCAAGTCTGTTAAGATTCCAAATCATTTGTTGGAGGATAAACACCAATATGAAATAATATCAGTGTGGCTCAGTAAACTGTAACTCGCTGTAGCTCATGCAGTAGTAGCCTATCATATTTATACTACTGGCCAGATAACCAAACAGCTTTATTAGAATGTAGTTTCAAGGCTCTGTTTTCCGATCAATCTATCTTCCGGCCCTACAATACGAATCAAGAGGTTATATGCTTAAATTATTGTTTTGTACTTTTGTTTTACAAATGTTAACCTCTGTGTGCTTAAATGATTAAAGTACTACAGAAAAAGGAAAATTCTGATCAAGTGCTAAACTCATCCTTTTCCTTATATATATATATAAGAAGATTGATCAAAAGTACCTCACAAAAGTACCTGACTTCACATCATACAGTAAAACCACCTGAGCGATCATTATAATATTTAGAGCTTCTGCGGACATCTGCTATTCCATGTCATTGTCGGTAAGAGGCCTTCTTGATTGGCACAGCATGATCTAAGGTAATCTTTCCTCAATATGGCAAAGGCATAATATTTTGACAACACATGCAGCATGAAAGCCAGGCATATTCGTGGGAGACAGAACATACCATGTTTCTGGACATGAGGTGCACCAACCCAATCATGGAGGGGATGGAGACATGCTATCTGTGAAACAGATTGCAGAGCTGCTTGAAGCCACGGGGGCTACCTCCTCCCTTCTCTGTCTACCTGACTATGGGCTTAGTCACCAGCACTCTTCTCCTATATTCAAAGGGAACACCTTCTTGGCTGGGGGAAGGCACGTTAATTGGTATCTCTGCTATAGTCTTTGTAAATGAACAGATTACATAATGGCTAATAATTTGTTATGGGCTCAAGATGAATAACGATACATAAATATTCACCTAGAAATTTAAATATAGCCAATCAATTATCACATGCAGCCTAGATATACACGCTAGAGGGCAAGACAGGTCCCTTCAGTGCCACTCCCTTCAGTGTTCTAAACCCAGTCTCCATGGTAACTCCCTTTGAAAAATGAAGGGAAAAGGACACTTTGGCCCCATTGATGAAATCCCTTACATATGCGTTCAACTTTTTGTACATCACTAGAACAAGTGGAACCTGCTGGCCAACTCATCTCCCCCTGACAATTCTCAGTCTGTCACAATCAGGATATAAAACCCTGTGCAGGGTCAACAACTAGTTCCTTGGTTATATTTGCATGTGTTCTTAATAGTCCCAAAAGCTTACTAAACATTTTATAAGCAAAGAAGAAAGGTGTGTGTTCATAAAAACTGCAGGCCAGTTGTAAGGATACAGGCAAAAAGGCGTGGTGATGTAAAGAACAAAAAACAAATACAGACGTCACTCTACTTACGGTAGATAGATATGTTCCGAACGGCCGTTCATAACTTGAAATGTTCATAAGTCATTATTCAACATCATTTTAAGGGTATACGCAAGTACAAAGAACTAGGATGCTGGGAGTATGCACGCTACGCTGCTGCGTAGAAGTCGTACTAGGCGGAAATGGCGTGCAAAAAAATAAAAATTGATGTTGCGGACAGGAAACGGGAGCCCAAGAAACGCAATTTGGACTTACAGTCCTCTTCATTCGTATGTATGAAAGTTCGTAAGTTGAAAGTTCTTAAGTAGAGAAGCGTCTGTATCCGATTTGTCTTCTTCAGCATTTTTTGTTCTGTTATACGTGGTTTTCATAAATTAATCATACAGTAAAATCAGCAGTTAAGGGGAATGGATAGGAATTTTATGGAAACAGGGAACGATTGCTTTGGATCACACAGATTCACGCACTTTAAATTTTGAAAATCTAAAAGTTAATTCCACAAGAGCCACAGTCATTGACATGTTCAGTGAAGGCAGTGAAACCATTTATTGATAAATTATAATAATCCAGATTAATTGTATTTTCTCTGTCCAGTCAAGTTTCTTTGTGTTCTCTTCCTGTGGTAATCATTGTAGTTTTTCTCAATTGATTATGCACAATACTCATATGACATTGTTCTTTGAGCACAATGTGTAATTCCCCACATACTTATTGCATTTTCCATTTAGTTCACACAATACTAAACTGTAGAACAAATTACTGTAGGAGTATTATGTCTCTGGGTTGCAGTAATCTGGCATTGATACAGTTTTGAAGAACTTACAACAAACGAATCTTAACTAATAAGTTACTCTTCTCACGTTATACAGCAACCAATGATAAATGAAACTGTTTTGGGAAAAGATGCTTAAACAATTAAGAAAACTGTAAGTGAAGCAAGCCTTTTAAAAAATAATATCTCTTTTGTATTGGAGAATCAAGTGCAAATATTTTATGAAAAGTAGACTCTCTCATAAAATGACAAAATGGTTCTAGAAGCCTACCAGCCAAGAATGCGTCATGAGTCTCATGCTGTGTCAGAATTGCTATTTTAGGTCCTGTTCATGCTATGTTCAACAGGAGGCTGCTGCTATTTTGAACAGCTTGGCTTCCACAGCTCATTTAACTGAGAAGCCATGTTGTTGTTTTGGTTATGTGTATGTGTTAGTATGTCAGTCCCATAATTTGAACAGTTGAGAAAGAGGGACTGAACGTTTCTCACTTAATTTTTTGGTGATTGTCTGGTCATGAAACACACATAGAACCCATGTCTTTTTGCTGACAGATTTACAATTTATCATAATTGCTTAAAGCAAAATCCTTGAATGACAGTCATTGTTCTTTGAATACTACGCTTAAAACTCAGCATAAAAATTGCATCTATTCACAATATTACAAGTATTTCTCATTGTGTAAAAATTAACTATTGACGCAATTTATGCAGCACAGTAATAAACTAACCTGGTGACTACACTTAACGTTTTGGAAATGTTAACAATGTTTCAGGAAACCTGTTTAAATAACTAAGAAAAACAGCAATATCTTCTTATTGCTACAGGCAATATGGGTATAAAAGTATGCTTTCTTCTGAACAAAATATAATTTGGATTTCATATAAAGAAAATATTTCTGTAAAAATATTTTGCCCGTAAAAACACTAGATTTATATTTAAAAACTGCATTTTAACAAAACAAATATCGAGCGTTATTTGCCATCAGATAGCTGTAAAGTCTGGGTTTTCTCTATGTTTTTCCCATTTACTTAAACATTTTTATCCATTCAGAAGTCACAGTTTCAAAACAATGAATGCAAAGTCCAAAACAGAAGTCAGATTGCCAAACTGACACATTTTGTTTGCAAAATGCTCGAAACCTTACAAAACATTATATACCACAAAAGCAAATTTTGCTATCAAACAATAGGAATAATACAATTTGTGATAAAGTAAATTTCACTCCATCACTAAACAATTGCTGCATTTCAGTTTGAACCTGTTCAGCCATTATTGGCATTACATGCTTTCTCTGTGCACTGAAACATATAGCTTGGATTATAAACTCCTTCGGTGGGTTTACCAGAGATAACCAACTCCACTGCACTAGAGATAACCAACCCCACTGCACTTTTGCAATCTGCAATGCTGCAATTCTTTTCGTGAATACCAATCTGTATTTTTTACAATGCAGTAAGGAAGTCTCCAAACATTTTCTCTTGTATGCACACAAATGCTTTAGTTTTGACACACAAAACTAAAATATTTATTTAGTTTTTTTTCCATTGTCTTAAGCAAATACTGACCGAATATATATTTGATCCTTACAACGAGGCATCCTATTCTCATCAGCATCACACTGGATGTCTTCCCTTACAATCCCTTTAGGGAAATATCATCTTGTATAGCATATTCATTTCCTGGCAGTCTTCTGAGCAGAGAGACATTTGGTTATAGGGCTGGTGATAATACCCTTTCTATCATGCACTTTCCAAGTGGATAAGAATTCCTCAACTGGATTCAAAAGGAGAATGGGTAGGGAGAAACTGCACCAAAATATGCAAATGTACTGAAAACCATTCATTGACAAAGTTGAGCCTAATGGAGAGCAATTATGACCACAGTTATGACCAACTGAGACATGCAAGACCTGAACAGCCCACTCTCTTCTGCTAGGACTGATGTTTTATACAGTTCACCATTGGCCTGTGTCACAAGGGTCAGTGGTTTGTGTATGACAATGGACACCAGCCACATCTTAGCACCGCTGGCATTGTAACAGAAGCCATCAGACCACTTTAGATAGCAACCAATGCTGTTTTATATCTTTTATGGATGGATAACTGGTTAACAGATAGGAAACAGCGAGTAGTTATAAGAGGCACAGAGTCGCAGTGAGCCTGCGTCCGTAGTGGGGTACCACAGGGTTCGATTCTAGGACCACTATTGTTTCTAATTTATATAAATGATGTAGATACAAATATATACAGTAAACTGGT
>JAODJX010000001.1:32931029-32950964 GCA_026776945.1 Isichthys henryi
ACCCAGGCGGAGACTCGAACCTGGGTCCCAGAGGTGTGAGGCAACAGTGCTAACCACTGCACCACCATGCCGCCCCTCAGTATTCTACACTTTTAATTTAATTTTAGAAAACCAAATTTTTTCCTTGAGCTAGACTCAATGAAGATGATGCTGAAGGTGCCAGCTTTGCAAAAGAAACTTCATACTTCTATAGGTAGTGTGGTGCCTCAGCATGTAGCACTGTGGCCTTATGCCCCCAAGACCATTGGCCTGAATCTTGCCCCTGGCTCTGAGGAAGCTTCTGTTCGTACAGTTTGTATTTTAGAGCAGACTGTGGTCCTTTGGGTTAGGAGTCTGTGCCCTTGTCCTGACAGTTCCCGGTTCATATCCCTTGGCCAGCACAGTAATCATATCACTTTTGGGCCCTTGAGCAAGGTCCTTAACCCCACAAACTGCTCCAGGTGCTCCAGAAAAATGGCTGACCCTGCACTTTGTCCACAAGTTTGCTCTCATGCCTGTGTACGTGTGTGTGTATCTGTGTGTATCTGTCTGTTTGTGTCTGTGTGTGTGCGTGCATGTGAAACTCCATTAGAACCTCCAGAGCCCTGTTGTTAACCTGTTTTTGATGTTGTGGGGACCATTTTTCAGGTACCCACAAAGATCTGTGAATGTAATCAAAAAACTAAAAATAAAGGTCTCTTGTTTGGTTATTTAATGTAAAGGTTTGGGCTGTGTTGGGTTTAAGGTACTCATGTTAGTTTTAGAGTTTTCCGCAAAGAAATTAATCTAGAGCCCCCCCCCCCCCCCAAAGATATAATTACAAACCTGTGTGTGTGTGCGTTTACGCTCATGTATGCATCTATTTTGGATAATTGGTTATATTTTGAAGGGAGAAACATTTAAAGTTTGTACTATTTTCTTTAAGCAATTCTTTCAAGATGTCATAAGTGCCTTTACATTGTAGGTGTAGCATTTGTGACTGAGAAAAGGTGGATGCTGCTATATTTGTGCAGAATGTTCAGCCAAAAGGACATTTCCTTGTTAGTTTAAATTATAGAAATAATTTAAAAAAAAATGTAACTAGATGGTTTTCTGTTTGAGCTGAGATATATTTTGTAAAAATGAGTTCTGAATAAATACAGATCTTTTTGTATAGAAATTGAAAAGAACATCAATATAGGTGTAACTGGCTTGTTTCATTGGTCTTACACTTACTTCGTACACTAATACATTTTACTTAAAATTACAGCAGATTTATTTTACAAATAAAAAATTTTGCAAAAGTAAATCCTATTTATTATTTTTTCAGTGTGTCACAATCAGAATATTGCCAAGGCCTGTGATAATTTTTGGTGCCACAGTTTGCACAGAATGACAGCACAAAAGCATCTCTTTTCTCAATGAGACTGTACAAATTCTGTTTACCAACAAAACAAAAGTTATGTTTCAAATCTACACAATTTTTTCCAAAGCACCTTACAATTACAACAATTTACCTTAGAGGTGTACTGTCATACTTTTTGTTGCCGCACAAAGCTAAACCCTAGAACAACAAATCTTGGCTTTCAGCGTAAAATTCTAAAGTATTTAAGAGTTGTGGCCACAATGCACCTCCCTCCATTAGTTCACTTTTCATCATTTGAAAGAGGGGATCCATCACTGAAGGATGATGTGTGGTTTTCCCTGACCACACAGCAAATCACAATGCCATTAATAAACAATTCAGAATGCAACGGCTTCAAGTGTTGACTGAGCATTATGCTCAATAAACAAGCCACTATAGATTTAATTAAATGACATTCAAAGGCATGGATTATGCCCAAGGGAATTAATTGATTCACTGACATCAAAGTAACAGAGGGTAAAGCATTAGGTGGTCATAACAGGTGGACAGCAATAGTCCCCTATACCAAAATGTGCCAAAACACTAGACTGTGCAGAAACTTACCAGGGTTTTTAGCAAGCTGGAAATTTAATAGCATCTTCACAGTAACATGAGACAGAATCACCACAAAGTTTACCAATTTAAAACACTGAGCCATACAACACGGCAGCTTAATGGATAACATGTATTACATATGACTTTGCCTATTTCAAAGACATCTTGACAGATATTTCCCAGATACCTTGTATAGTTTAAATTTCTGTCACGTGTTCTCTAGTAGTTTACTAACAAGTCATTGCATGAGTACTGTACTTAGCAAACCATTCTCTTCAGAGAAACGTATGTACCTTCCATATATATGGATACTATGAGAACAACACTCTTCTCTGTTCCAACATGTAGGTCAATAATCAAAACTATAGCCTACATGTTGGACTGTGATAAAATGGACAGGCATAAACAAACAAAACATGAAGCATTAAAAGGTCTAGGTATTATTTAAAAAGTAAATTTATTTGAAAAAAAAAATAAAGAAGATTATTGCTTCTTAAGGACTATATACCCTTTTGTCTAGGTACAGTGCTTTGAGTCAAATTGCTTTGAGTAAATCTGTGTAACTAGCCTTTTAAAGATAAGAATAACAATAAAAAAAAGTCTTCACAGATTTATTTTTGTAATGAAAAAAAAAATTGAAGTAATAAAAAACAGGAAAGAAAAATACCCTGGGAATATCCTGGAAGTATAAGAATGCAGGGACAAGTTAATGGCAGGATAAAAGGGTTAGGCAGAGGAAAAAATTAAGTGGACAGAGTGCAAGAAACGAAACTAGTTCTTAAAGTAATTAAAGTGATTGCTGTAGCAAGGCTGTATTGAACAGAAAGTCAGTAAAGGTTACAGCTAATCCCTGTTTAAAAGTGCTTTTTTTTTTTATTTTCATCCTGAAATAGCGAGTCTCATCTACTGGGCACCTGGACATTAAGAGATGAACAAGGTTTTAATAGGAACAGCCTATGATTACCATCAAAAAATTGTCACTATCTTTCAAAATCACATTCATGTATACATATATACTCAATCCACTGACCATCCACCACATCCACCGATCTGGGATATCCTTGTCGTGTGCCTTATATTTCTGGGAATATGCCCCCCCCGAGATGTTACTATATGGAATGATCAGGTAAGGGGTTAACGGGGGTCACAGTGCAGAAGGCAGCAAAGACACAGAGCAATGAAAAATGAAATACAGGCCACATTTGTAGACTTTGCAATCAACAAAGCTTTAAGTGTAATGGCAGATAATGAAAGAGTCAAACCTGATTTGACTCAATCAGTGCAGTGTCATCAATAATCTAAACATTCAGGAGGGAAGACATATAATTGTATGTAATCAAGTGGTATTTCTTAATTTCTTAATTTTAGTACATAAGGTTTAATTGACAGCAGTTTTCACACATGAACAATACTAAGAGATTTGCAATATAGTGATAGCAAACAGTGTCATCAGACTCAAAGAGATCCACAGTACAACATCAACTCTGCCAGCCTCTACACAGTAAATAAGGTATTGAAGAGAAATATTCTAAAAATAAAACAATGTTACAAAGTAGATTTTGAGAGGAATCGCGTTAAAGTGAAGGAGTGGTATCAAAATTTATAGGTGAGGCCTCATAAACATATACAATGCTTTATCTTCCATATTTCTATCTTTCTAACAAAAAAGCCAGTGAAGTCTATCATATTGTCATATAACAGAATTCATATAACTTTGGTGCAATGTTTCATTACCAACCGCAATGAAGTTTATTACTCTCCAGGGTTGCTAATATCTGTCCAATATTACCATACCCTGATACTGTACTTTGATTTTTTATTTATAAAGCTGGAGAGTTAAGTTCTCGGGCTTTTAATTTCATCATAAGAAATCTGGTCAATGAAGTCCATCACACTGTACTGCCATCTTACTGTATGAAGCACTGCTGCCATTTATCCTCAAGCAAATGGTGTCCCTGTTCCAACAGCCCAGCCACCCTAACTTTTATTTTGATTGTGGTTTAAAAATAAGAACTAGTGGGATTAATTCATAGCCAGGCATTCGAATACTAATGAACATTTTCCTGTTCACCTGCTAACTCCATTCTATTTCACAGTACAATTCAGTTCACGGACAGTGATACTTTTGTGTAATATAATCATGCTCAACCCCTGAAACAACATACGCGATGTGATATAATTCAGATATTTTGAGTTTAAACATGAATAAAAAAGGAATAATTTGAGTTTTTCATCGAGAAGTGTTAGAAAGGGTATTATAAATGTAGAGATTGAGATAAAAAAAAAAATAATTAGTACAAACAAAAATATTAAGGGGGATCCCCAAGGAAAAATGAAGCCTCCAACCGCACCCGCCCCCCACACACACACACACAGACACACCGACACTTAGATGGGGTCCTGTTTTATGAAAAGCAGAATCCCCTTGCTCTAAAAGACACACTTTCAAAGGACTAGTTTTATTTACTTTCACTAGGGTAAGTGACACAGAGGAAATTCACACAACTGTGAGGGATCACTGGGGATCCCCATAACTGAATATGATTATGTGCAAACTGTGAATCAAAAAAGAAGTAAAAACACTTGAAAATAAAAACTTCTGAAAGCAAAATGATTTTACAAAGAGTGGTTACACAAATCCATCCACCCATCCATCCATCCATCCAAGCTCGAATAATTTATCCTGTCTAGGGTCATAGGGGGACCTGGGGCCTATCCTCTATCCCAGGAAGTTCAAGGAAGGATGCCAGGTGTCCATTTTTTGAAAATACATTTATCAATTTAAATGGCTTTATTTTAACTGTAATGATTCACACAACCCACTTCTTTGATATCTGCTCACTATGACTGGAATGGCTACTCCTTAAAAGCAGCAGTTGACATAAGGAGACCTCCAAAGTATTATGGCCATAAATAACAACCTGAAAGAAGAGCATCTGCGTACCCCACACCTCTGATTAAGACAAGAAACACGCGGCACTCAAGCAAATTAAACAAAGTTTAATGCCTTAACCGAAAACAAATTCCGCCCGCTTTGCATGCTGGTAGCTAAGTGCCTATTCGTTCAGGTTCCCTGGAATCAGTATAAATCCCTGTAATAAAGTTCTAAAGATATCCTTGAGGCAATCAAAGAACCACCGCTAGAATTAAAACCCCAGACTCGAGCTGACGTGAATTACAGCTGTCACAAACTACAGGAAAAAATGAAGACCTTTTAGCCAGAAATCCTGTCAATGAGTTAGAACAGCACAGTGGGTTAGGGTGAGAGGAGGACTCTGTAAAATTTGAGCAATACAGTCAACTTGATATTTCTCACTTTTATAGTTCAATAAAACTTATTAACCATATTGTTAACCAGTACCAATGGTACACAGGTATCTTGCATTTTAATTATCCTTGCCCTAAGAATGACTATTTTAAACCTATTTACTTATTCAGTCTGTACCTTTTTATTTCTATATTATAAGGGTAACTCTTCTTCAACCTTTTGAAGTGGCCTTACATGGGACAACACAGTGGGTCCAACAAATATCTACCTAGAAAATTTACATGTTCGTTCAAAAAGCCATGCTACAGGGTTGCTAACTCTCACGTATCTGGTATGATATTCACTCTTTCAGATGCTCCTGCAAAGAAACTTATTTTATTCCATTATAAACCTTAAATTAGCTACATCAAAGCACTGGGGTAGTTTGCAAACTCTACTGGCTATTTACAAGGTAATAAGACGGTTACATACATGTAAATGCATGTTTATGTGTCTGCAGACTTGTGTCAAATTAAAAATTTCATTCCAGTTGACCAAAACTAGCAATCCTGCTACCATGACTATGAACTTCAGAGTAGCATCTATATGAACCAATTTTTATAAATACCAGATAATTGTCTGATTTTATACTATCCCCTCATGACTTAATTTATTACTCTGCAACTGTGGGTTATGAATTTCACTGTGTTCACAAGTGTCAGCAAAAATTTGAAACGTGAAATATTATCATATGTACTGCATGTCCACTGCAGTATATTAACAGAATATTAAATAACTGCAAGCAGCATCTGACAATAAGGACAAACGGAACAATAAGGAAAGCAGAGAATAGCACAAAACAATAACACATAACAGTAAATATAACAAAGATCATATCGTACCACAAAAATAGTATTGCAAAAACAAACAGCAAAAAAGTGTGCAATTGACTATTAGTTTGATCCACAGTAGGTTATGCTTAGCAGCCTTTGGGGAGCCTTATGTAAAATGTATTGTTAAAAAATTTGTCTGACCTAAGAGGAGGGTCAACTGGCACTTTCGCACTGGCACAGCCCAAGAAAGAATGACTGGAGCTTTATGTCAGATTGCAGCCCCTCCCACCCCAAGAATCCCCAACTAGCATCCAGCCTCTGAACACTTCGTATAATGGTGATAGAATTACATCCCTAATGAGCAGTTCTGTCAAGTTTGCCACTCTAGTTATATCTATTAGGGAAAGGAGAGGCAGATGGTGGGCGAACGCAGACGGTTACACATGTGTAGCTCCCCCACCCCACTGAAATTTGATTCATTAACATTCCAGTGCTTAGCAGCACAGATGTAAGGACAGGAGGCGGAGACACCCTCAATTCACCTGTGTGCACACAACCCACAGAATTTTTCATTTTGAAAGAATTCGGAAATATTAAGTTGTCTCTGCATTTAGTACAACTGTAAAACTCACCAAATGCTAATGGTGCAAACTAACTCTTAGTGAAACAAATTTAGAGAAATACATTACATGTTGATTTTTTACATACTCTAGATACAATATGATATAAATAAAAAGGAAAAACCATTATACATTTTTGGACAAAAAAACACATTTTTTGTCACTATGGGAAATCCTCTATTTGGCATGGAAACACAGAGGTTTACAATCATTTTCAGATGCCTGTGCAGGGATTAGTCATGCACTGAACTCCAAGGTCCTACCAAGTCCCCAGCAGGAACCTTACACACTCACGCATCAACACTACATTAATATTTACTCACTTCTATGGATGAGATGAGATCAGAATACATCCATTGAAAACAAACAGGATAAGCAACAAATTAATGACCAAAATATTGCTGATCAGACTCCATGAGTTTCCATCCTGTTGGATGCATTTCAGTTTCATTCATTTTGTGATATATATACACACAAACAATATACTGTACAGATGCTCCTCTACTTACGAGCTTTCAACTTACGAACTTTCAGACATACGAACGAAGAGGACTGTAAGTTCAAATTGTGTTCATTGGGCTCCGCAACATCAATTTGTTTTTCTCTGCACCAATTCCGCCTAGTACGACTTCTGGCTACTACTCCCACCGCGCAGCAGCGTAGCGTGCGTACTCCCACCATCCTAGTTCTTTGTACTTGCATATACCCTTAAATGATGTTGAATAACGACTTATGAACATTTCAAGTTACGAATGGCCGTTCGGAACGTATCTCGTTCGTAAGTAGAGGAGCGTCTGTGCATATAAATATGTACACTCAAGCAAATGGGTACAAATAAATTTGTCCTTCTAATGGTTATAACTGACCTATGCACTGCCCACTGAAATTACATAATTCATTAGTAAATGAACCAATAATCATGATATAACAAATAATAATTTCATGAAAGAAAATCACCTTTTAATCCTAACCAGATGTGCTTTATACAATAATTCAATTACAGCAACAAAGTTATTGTATTCCAAATAGATAAATCAAAAAGGAATAAGTTAAATAAGCATCAGGAACCTTTCAGATGAGGGGAAATTACAATAGAACAATGTCGTGCATGAATACTGTGCAATACTATCCTAAAACCACATTGCGATACCTGTCTTATCAGTATGATGGCATACTGGGTAATTGGAATAAAGAAAATGGTGTGACCCAGTGTTGTTCCTTCCAAAAGTAATCAATCTTAAACATAAACAATCATTCAATATTAAACATAAATGAAATAAAAATGTGAATCACAGCTTTAGTGATCCGTTGTACGTGAGTCCTGACTCATCTTATAAAGGGCTGCAAGAACTTGATCAGGTGCATCTATCAACACAACTACAATAACATCAAGAACGACTGGAACTAGTTAAAAGTGCAGGACAATCAGACCTTAGCCCTTTGAGTGCCTGATTCTCCAGGTTCATCTGTCTACCTCCATGCTTGCCTCCATCAAAGTGGTGAGAGTAAATTGCAATAAATTGCAATAAATATGCAAATTAATAGTCCATTGTGCATTTGTATTTTTATTGTAATGTTTATAGTAGAATTTACAGCAGGAGGAGTCTTCAGCTATTGAGAAACATTGAATAAAGGGTATATAGAAAAAGCAACTCTGACTAAGACAGAATGTGGAATGATAAAAATGTTTACACAGATATGACCCAAGTACAGACAAGCAGTAAAACTGCCTGCATTATATAAATATATGATCAATAATTATTTGTCATGACAAAGCAAGCAAACCTATATTACCACCTTCAAATGTTTTTTTAGTTAATATTATTGCAAATGACAATAAGGTCTATGTTATTAACCATATCGACATACACAAACACTCAGGCTTGTAATTATATCTTTGGGGGAACTCTCCATTCATTTCTATAGGCAAAACTCTAATCCCAACATGACGACCTTATTCCCTACCCAGCCCTAACTTTAACCATAAGTAACCAAACAAAATTCAAGACTTTTGACATTTTCAGTTTTGATTGCATTCACAGATCTCTGTGGGGACCGGAAGAATGGTCCCCAAAACATGAACAGGTTTTTATCTCATTGCAGGGGACATTTGGTCCTTATAATATAATATGCACATTATCCACACACTCACACATGCGTGATTGAATATGATAAATTAAATTACTTTTACAATTACCTGCAATAATAAAATTATTTTATAGACTGCAGCAAAATTGATAAGTAAATGTTTTTGGTTTTTACTATATTATTCATTTGTTGTAGAATGACGGTTAACTTCAGTCATTCATATACACAAATCAATGCCATACGATGTATTCCTGTAATCTTAGCACAGAGCCATACAGAGATGCAAACTGTTTGTATTACACAGGCATTGGTATAAGCACACACACACCACACTGGCTTGTCAGAGCACCAGCGCAACCTGTACTGCCGTGGAGGTTTGCTTTGTGAGCTGCCATTAGGCTGATAGAAACTGGCAGCTGTGCCCAGTTCAGTTAGCACCATGTTACACTAATTAAAAGAATTCCAACATCTGCAATTGAAGAACCTCGGTAATTGAATGCTAATGAAAGGGGACCAGCAATGGTCTGCATTTCAGAAAAGGTTGAGGGAGCAGCCAGGCTTTTACCTTGCACCAATATGGCTATAAGTGGTCACAGTGGAAATCCGCCATCATGAAAAAAACATTAAAATGAAATGAGACAGTGTTATAATTAAATGTGAGATGGAATGTGCCCTTAAAACAATGTCTACAAATGGGAAGACATGCAAACTGGAGAGTTTCCAAGTTTACAGGATTCTATCATTAATGCATATTCAGATGCAAAATCACTGAGATGCTGTGTCATCCTATAAATGACACTGACATTCTGGACACCTAAAAATGGCTGATCATAAAACATTTTATTCCAGGGTCAAATTGTGAGCACAAATGAAATATGAACCATAAATGAAAATCCTCAAGGTTGGCAGGCTGCACGGCATTTTTGTGGAAATTGATGCATGTTTATTTTAAATTAGGAGTATGTTATGCTGAACTTGACGGGGCACCAATACTCAGTAACTACAGATAAAAGATGTGCCATGATTCATTAATGATAAACAAAGGGGAGATCACCATTTCCATCCATCCATTTCCAAACCACTTACCCTTATGGGTCACGGGGGGCAGCCCATCACAGGGCACACACACACCATTCACTCACACATGCAATTTAGTAACTCCAAGTAGCCCCTGCATGTCTTTGGACTGTGGGAGGAAACCAGAGTACCCAGAAGAAACCCCACAACAACATGGGAAGAAGACTCAAACTCAACATGTTCTCCCCATGTCGTCATGGGTTTCCCTCCGGGTACCCAGGCAGAGACTCGAACCCGGGTCCCAACGGTGTGAGGCAACAGTGCTAACTGCTGCACCACCATGCCACCCCAGAGGCCAGTATTTCACTTGTGTTATCCATTATGTCCCTTCAGTAGTTCACAAGGGTGTCATGCTCCGCGTGTCACACCCCTTCATCTACCCCGTGTGGAATCCCCATGTTTACCAGCTGTTTCTTGTTGCTGTCATTAGTCCAATGTATTTAAGTCTGTGTTAGGTATGCTCTCCCCAGTCCGGTTATTGATGTTGCTAATGTTATTGTGTGTTTTGGAGTGTGTCAGCCCGGAATAAACCACGTTTAAAGAATTAACAAACATAGCCACAAATTTGATATAATTATATAAAAGTTGCATCATGATTCATTTATGATGAACAAATATGAGATTCATGACTTGTTCCTTCACTAGTTCTTTCAGTAATTCACAAAGATTTACAGAATTAACATACAGTAACGAATATAATAACAGATTGATAAAACACATCATGATTCACAAATCATTAATTAGCATGAGAATGGTATGTACCTTAACTTTAAGTTTATGGTTAATTAATACATAAGCAATAGCATAATACTAAATTATGTGTAGCCTGTCAAGTAAAATGGTACCGCTGAACTCTATGTAAGCATTTAAAAACAGTTCTCCATAACATAGAGTGCACACCCTCAAGCCAAGTTCCCAATCATGGATTTGGCAAGGGTAAAAGTCACTCAAGCCTAGTTGTTTTTCTTGAATTCCACAAGTTCCACAAGGGTGACACTTAAAACAGTTACTGTACTGTATGCAGCTAGGCATTATTTGAGGCACAGTTCAATCAAAGTCCCTTTGTCTAAGGCACTTTCTTATAACCAGCAAAGAGCCATTGTTGAACTCAACAGTTTGTACAGTAACAAGGCAGGGAGTATTGCTTGGCACTGAAAGGACATTGAACCCACTCTATCTTCTTACCCAGTGGAGCCAGGGGTGCCTGGAACATACTACATCATGGTAATAGGCCAAGTTAAAATTTTCATCCCTACATCAAAACAAAAAAACAAATTTTACACATGTACTGCTCTGTCTTGTAAGGTATCAGAATTCAGGATGAAGTGAAGCCCAGTGATTTTTAATATGCTTACCAAGATACTGTTCATCTGGTAGTTAGTTGTAACTCTGCTGGTGATACTTTCTTTGTCCAACATTCTAGAATCACTTCCAGTTCTTATGGTGAGGGAAATATTTTCATTCAACAGTGTGGGTGGTCCATATCTGCGAAAAGGTTCAGTCTGCTATCATAATATATGGACAGAAGTATGGGTGACCAGTTAACAGTCATAGCCATTTAAAATCAAGGCTTCCTTGAGGCAAGGGGGAGGCACACCTCCTCCTCAATTTTGAAAATGAGGACAGGCTCATCGTCATATTGCACGGTCTTGTAAAATGTCCCTGTCACTGACACTAGTTCTGGGGGTGTGGGGAAGTAATAAATTGGGTTTGCAAGTGGAATGTACTATTGGCACTCGCACCCACACTGTAGAACCTCTTCCTGTCCCTTCCTGCCCACCGATTCCACATGCCAAGTAAAACCTCCCAGTTACTGTTGAGTTATCCCCAGAAATGTCTGTCTTTCTCTCTCTTCACTTGCCCCTTGTGTATATTACCAACCATCATGCAACAGCAACAATGTCTCACCTTGCCAGGGGAAATATTGTGTCTATACAAAGAGGCACAACATGAAGGATTAGAGCTGGAGAGTGCAGTGTTAAGGAAGCAGCAGGCTCTGCGCTTGTGGCCCTTGTCTTCTTCCCAGCAGTAGTGGTCATTAAACCCTTAGTAGAGCATTGTGCTTCAGTTCATTTTTCTCCCTGAGTGGTGGTGGCAGCACTTTTTCACTGGAGTTTGTGCCCCCACATACTCACAGCGAGTGAGTAGGTGATGCGTCACTGTCAAATGTAAACTCCTGCTACAGCACTATACTCATCAGCAGGATACTGGTGCAAATTCTAAATGTATAGTCAAGAAAATTTTGCCATTTTGAGATAGCAGTGTGTGTCGATAAACCTAAGATGGTGTATGGCTCTTCCATGAATGGAAAAATCAATCCGTTGACTGGCATGGTAAGGCCGCCCATAACACCAATTGCTCCAGTAGTTCCGGATGGTGACTGACCATGCTCTGCGATCCCCAAACTTGCTCTCATCTGTGTGTGTATCTCATGAATATCAAGATGCAATAGGCAAGGACACAGTTACCTCATGGGGATGAATAAAGTACCACTGCTCCACACTGATAAGTATTAACATACAGCATGATGCCAACAGTATTCAGTACTTTATTTCCTTCTCTGTGTATGTCACACGTGTTTCTGGTTCTACCTAGTCTAGCCATTAAATGCCGAGGGTATATACCCTCATAATCGAGCATTTTAAGTGACCTTAAAGCTGTATTACTCTTTCCCAGCTGCAAGGTGACCTCAGACACTGCGAGTTACTCTGATGGCCCCCTACCGCTGGGATGCTGAAAGCTACATCATATGGCAGCCCATTAATGAGACTCTCCATGTGCAAACGTGCACCTTTTCTTCTTCACACACAGAACTTGTATTCCCACCTTCGCTACCTTCATTTCACAACTGGCACTATTCACACTTTATTACAGGTCAACAGTGCAAAAGGAGCATTAAAGGACAAAATATCTCAACATCGCTGACTTCTGCATTGTGCTGTGTGGGGCACCAAGGTCCACAACTAAGCATATGTAACAACAGCTGCTAATGTCAATGTGACACACTGAAAATCTTTTGCGCCATACTTATTGATCCTGTTTGCAATTGCCGAAAGACCTCTGTAAAAGATTACTTATGTGCGTGTGACATAATGTAATGCAGGAAACTAATGCCGTTAAAGCCTATTTCACAAAATCTATCCATATAACAATGCATTGAACATTTTTATTGTAGCACAATTTGTAACATAGAACATCAGGGCTGGAATAAGTCCATTGCACATTGTAACTGCAGATTAGCTATGAATATTTTAAAAAGGGATCTAATTTCATAAGCAAAATTAAATCAAATCACCAACTAGTACAAAGTACAGAAACATTTTATGATGTGACAGGATGCCTTTCTTCCCGAATTGCCAAGCTATGATTATTCTTTCATTTGTTCATTCATTTACTCTGTATGGAGAAGGAAAGTAAAACAAACCACTTAGACTTGTCAGCTGCTGACACAATTATCTTGCATTTAATTCTTTATATTGCAGTGATGAATGAGCCATTGTGGAGGTTAGACAACTTTCATTGTCATAGTACAGCATTCCTTTGTTGCTCCCTCAAAGAAAAATAAGAACTTTGACAAGAAAAAAAGTTGAAGTATTCAAAGCAGATGAATCAGTAAACTGGTGTGTTCACAGTTATGGGAATGATGCTGTCAATCACAGGAAAGCTTGACTCTTCTCACATTTTGATGCTGGTTGCCACTCCAATATTAATAAATTATCTTACAGTATAGATACCATTCTCCCCAAAAGAACAACGACAACAAAAGTAGACAACAGATGGTGTGGTCTTGAGCATTTACAGGTATACCTAATTTAGATTTTGGCTGACATCTAAATATGCCACATGACATTTAACAACTCCAATAAGTTCAAATCTATGAATCAAAGTGTTAAACAAACAATGCAAACCCACAATAAGATATAAAATGTATAATTTAAAGGAAGCTTTCAGAATGACCCATGTGCATGTAACCAAAATGATATAGGTTCTTGCCCCAGAACAAGAAAAGTATTTATACTAAATGCTTACAGAGCCGACTTCTTCCCAAAACATAGAGTTATATCCTAAAAATGCATATGAGCATTTCTGAATATAGAATTACTTCTTCTTTAATTTACAGACACTATATTCCTTATGTGCAATCCAAAGACAGAATACAGCACATTTAGCAGAAGATCTCCATATGCCATTAACAAGTTTCAGTATGGCTGTGATTGTTTTTTTTTTTGCTAAAGCTCTGAATGTTTGTAAGCTGTTTAAATGCTAGTAACTGGGAGACTGCCTCTGTGCATAAATCTCGGTTTATGAAATGAATCCCACATTCACAATGGGAACTTACGAGTAATTTTAAGTAACTGTTAAGTAATTTAGTTTCCAGCTCTATTAATAAGTCTAAGTGTAAAACTGTAAGCTGTGTGACTAAAATCATCTGCTACTAAACAGCTACATTTTAATACTAAGCTAATGCAGAGTGTAGTATCAGGCCCAGACAAGCATTTGCAGGGTACAGATACCAAGCTGCTCTTTGCTTTCACTACAACATAGAGGCTTTTCAGATTAGTGTGAGCGCTTTATGTGTGTCTGTGGTATTGACAGTTTCTGATCACACAGTGCCAGGACTATATTTTTAGCGTGGCTTTTATAGTAAGGTTACTTATATGTATGTTATCAGTACGCATACAAACATAACTGTATGTTCACTGTATGTTCAGATACACAAACACATTCTACACATATAGAGAGGCATGTAAAGGTACCACACATGCATGAAGCAGTTCTCAGACAAGTAACCTGTTTCATGAGATAATCTAGTTGACATACAAGCCTCTTGCAGGCACACAGCCAGACAGTAAAACAATGGGTTTGAACCGCACCCCATAAAAAAAGCTTTAGCTCCCTGGTTGGCAACATCTACCAAATCAAAACTTACCAAGAAGGAATCTATCAAGCCTGGACTCTTCTTCCTATTTTGTACCATAATAAGAAATATTTACTTATAATTAACACTGCAGTTTATACCTGCCAGATTTGCATATACCTAGGCCACAATTGCATTAGTGCCTTCCATCCAAATACACACAATAAGGGTAGAATGGATCTGAATTCCAACTTATTTAAGACTTATCATGGGTGATTTGTTAAAAGGTAAACATCCCAGTGGCACAAATCAAGACCCATAGTCTTTTTTCCAGACAGAGAGGTCACAATGAAGCCCAGAACAGGGCAGAAGGAGTCCAACCGAAGCAGTAGAATACCCTTAATAATTTGAACCTCGCAGAGCAAACAGCTTTATCAGAGACAGTATTGTGAAGAACTCGTACTCTAAACACCAAAAGTAAGATTTATGTTACATTTAAACAGCAAATGGCTTTGGTAATTCATGCACATACTGGGCGGTTCAATGTAATTATTAAATATTTCATAATTGTAAGACTGTTAAAGAGCTAAAAAAAATTAAAGAAGCCGTTACCAAAGCATACCTACAACTAGAAAAACTTTTAATTAATTTAGAATTTAAGCTATCGGAATAAGTTTGCGTTTTAGAAATAATTTCATTCACATTAATTGACTTTAAAAGAATTTACAGAAATGCCAATACACATGAACTGTATT
Source organism: Isichthys henryi (assembly GCA_026776945.1). Classification (NCBI taxonomy): domain Eukaryota; kingdom Metazoa; phylum Chordata; class Actinopteri; order Osteoglossiformes; family Mormyridae; genus Isichthys; species Isichthys henryi. The sequence continues at coordinate 32,946,426 of JAODJX010000001.1, forward strand.
GTAATTAAAGTCCAAAGCAATATATGCAAAAAAATAGCATTTATATTTTTGTCCCACTTATCTAAAGGGGAGCAAGGATAGAGGATGCAATAATTGCAAATAGAAGCATGTAAAAATCTGCAATGGTTGTGTGGAATACACATGGGACATAGCCCTACCTCAGCACAGAACAGCTGTAATAAGGTAAACAGCTGCAGAACAGCCATATTTAACTGCCCATCGAAATCCCAACAGCAGGGATGGTTGTGCTGTACACACATCTCCACTGGCTTTCTCAAACTGGCACCAGCAAACATGTGCCGAAAACGGACATGCAGATATTCCAGTAGCATAAATTCCATGCTTTTCAGCAGCAATACAGCTATCACAGCAATCAGAATACAGTCAATACTATGTAAACATCCCGATTTGCCAGTAAAACAGTAAAAAACTGTGGTAAACTGGTTGTCATTACAAAAGGAGGATAACCCAGCTGAAGATCTAAGATATTAAACATTAACTCAGTATTGTACTATTATTTAAACTACTTATAGAATATGGCTGACAAAATTTTACCTTTTTTGTAATTAATACAGTACTTAGCTGCTGATAAATTCAAATGTGTTTAGTTTGACTAAAGTGGCAGTAGTCATCTTAAGTTGAAAGAAAATGTTGCAGAACTTAATGAGAATTGAAAGAGAATTTAGCCCTTCTAGGTTGTCCCTTCCTCATACTTTGGATTCCAGGTTCATATACAAAACAAAAATGCCATCAAGGATACATGCCACCTCACCAAATGTTAAGGAAACATATACCATGGTACATGACAAATTAACCCAAAAATTGCACAAGTGATGTTTGACGATTTCAAACAAGGAGTCAAACTCCTTGTCCCTTAGTCAAACAACACTTTTGAGTAAATGACAACCAATAATGAAGAGTTAACATAAACGATGACTTTAGACAACATTTTACCTTGTGCCAAGGCTGCAAAAAGATATGGTTGGGCCCCTGAAATATTCTACCAAATGACCCCCAAAACCGAAGGTACCATTATCCGAGCTCAAACACTCAAGGGTCCCACCTAGTGTGTGGGGCCCTGTATGTCTCCCCCCTATGCTGAAATATGACCTGTTTTTGAAATTCCCATACGTATTTCATACATTTGACATTTATTATATAGTTGACTGACAATTGTGGTGTTGTACTTGTGGCCAATTTTAAATTAGAATAAGTCAAAATAAATGTGATTTACTCTTTTTGAGGGTGGCATGGTGGTCAGCACTGTTGCCTCACATCTCTAGGACCAGGGTTTCAGTCTCCACCATGGCTCTGTGTGTGTGGAGATATCATGTTCTCTCAGTGTCATCATAGGGTTTCCCTTTGGTACTCTGGTTTTGCCTCACAGTCCAAGAACATGCTGAGTTCAGCTTGTATTTTCTCCTCCAATGTAGAGAAAAACATCAAGTAAAGCTTGTTTGTCGCAGTACTTGTCCCTGCTTAGAAAGAAACTTCATATCTTAGAATATGGTAATGATATAAATAAGTCACATGTCAAAGACAAACCTGTGTGCTTACTTTCTCTAGCCCATTGTCCAAACACTTCTTGCGTGTTTAACTAGGATTACCAGATACTGAGCTAGGACAGGGTTTGTAAACTTCCAATTCAATTAAAAGGACCTGGATGTCAGTTAAGCAGAGCTCTTGCTGCCTGCTGATTGGTCGGTCTCCTGTAATTATGCATGTATCATATGTTAATATGAAACAACTGTATGAGTCTTTCAATCAAGGAAACAAACCAGTCGAAGCACAAGAAGAACCTAACTCTTTAGCCAAACACGAGCTTTTCAATTTTAAAGTAGTTTGTAAAACCTTAAGTAGCTCAAAGTATCCTCCCTTATATGGATTATCTAGTCACCCTATCTTTAATCAAAAGTTAAGGTACCAAAATGCCCTCTGGCAGACACGGTTAGCTGTTCGGCGTTTCAAGATTCATTTGGGCTTACGACAGTCACCAGGGAGGTAGACGTATCCTGGAAGGCCAGCTTCGTTAATCCTTTAATCATTTATCAACAAGATAATGTAGTAGCAACACGCATTTAAATTCTCTCACTTGATATGTAATACAATTTCTCAAATACAATTTAAACTATCTAACACGATCAGCCTTATATAGTAATATGGTTGGCAATTGTTAAAAATAAGTGTTAACGATTGCAATGTTAAATTTTGATGGAATTTGTATCGGTCAATTTAAAAGTCTAAATTCATATTCATACAATTATAAAAAACTCATAAGATAACATGTTTAAAATATAAATTACATCAGCCTATTATTCGTATCAAATGCACATGACGTATGTTGCAATTTGTATGTGAGCGTGCGTGTATAATTCCATCTCTGAACATGTGTCCGGCTCGTATCACCACCAAGTGGAGAACCTCTTACCTCTTAAATGCAGCTTCAACGCGTTGCTAAAGCGGGCATATAAACGCAGTGCAAACCAGCAATACATGGAAACAAGCATGAACTACAATGAAAAGGTAGCATAGTTACCCCTGTATGCTGTGATCTGTACAAGGACAACTGCACATTTAGAGATTCGTTAATTTCTCAAAACTGCAAGATCACTATAAGCTAAAATGCAGTTTTGACATAAAAGTATTAACAACGTATGTGCAGGAGGAAGGTGTTTCTTGAATATTGTTCGCGGTTAAAAAGTTCTCTCTTTTTAAGAAACGGAACAATGGAATTGATGAATCATGGTAATTGGCTTAAACACTATGAAATACAATAAACGATACAGAAAAAAAAACAGTTAAAGCAGTTAACAGTTAAGGTAACCTTAAAACTAATCACATAAAGATGGAACTGAAAATGACAATTTCAATAAACATGACTGGTTTTTGTATATGCATCAGCATATGTATTAAACCGAACTCCCTCGATTTGCACGTTAATGTGTTAGGGATGCTATGATCGACATCTTTTGTATTCCAGAGTTTATGTTTTATACTACTACCAGAGTTATACGTTACTGGTGAGTAGAGCAGGCAACATTTTTATAATTGACGTAATATATAAGGTCGAAGAGATAAAATAACATTTTAAGAAAGAAAGGAAAAGGGAACATTATAGTGACCGCATAACACAAGTAAAGACAATCTTTATTTTTTTGCATCTCAGTAGTGCTGTGCTGACCTGACAGCGATAAAACACCGTCCCAAGTAATCTGTTCGTAATCAGTCAAAACACGCATACGAATTGAAATGCGTATTAATACACTTGGAAAGATCAAAACCATTTAAACATGTAGTAAATAAAATATGTAAATACTTGGGATGGCTGCAACTTTGTAACAATAATTAGTCTGCATATAAAGTGTTGAAATTGGAGTTTAACTGGAGAATAGTATACTTTAAAATTGGAAACTCAATAAGTCTGGACCTTTGTTGACACAAGACCGTCTTAAATGGAAATGTAGCCAATAAATAGGCATTATGCGTAATGACAGTTGAATACCTGTCACTCACCTGACTGTGAAGATCTCACACGAAGCACCATTAAAGTCGAAAGAAAGCCGAAGCAATACAGGGAAACGGCTAGCTTCATTTTGGTGAGGGGCTAACTCCTTTAATTTACATGTCCAGTAAAAAATGCCTTTCCGGACTGGAAAGAAGAAATATGTCCTTATGACAATTTTAAATTAGAATTTCAGAACACTGCTTATTTTTCTCCACGTGTCTTTCACCCAGCTTGCTTTTCGAAGAGCTGCAGAAGTTAAGCCAAGACTACGATAATTTCCACAGCGTACGAAGGTTTGTGAAGATCTCAGCACTACACACATGCCATTACTCTCCACAGTTACGCGGCTGAGAAGCCGCCTCGACCCTGGATGCCACATCCCACGCCTCTCATGATTGGTCTAGCTCAAAGTAAGTACATTCTAGCCACGCCTTCCACTCCTCCTTGCCCGCGTTCATTGGCTCCTTGATGTTGCCAAAAATCTCTTGCTTTCACTGCACTGTTCGAGCACCTGTCCCATAAAATAGCAATATGCTTAATTTCTAATTGGGACTGTTACGCTGAATTACCACCCCATGTTAAAATACGAATACAACACAATCATATTTTAGTATTTATGAATGTTCAGAAAACAATTTTGATATCTGTATTATTATCCAACATCATCATCATCATAATCATCATCATCAAAAACAACAACAACAATAATAATAATAATAATAATAATACATCAAGTAGCAGTTAAATAATAATAAAAATACTCAGCTAAAAACTGCCACCCGAGTTGCCATAGCCATCATGTTGTGTTGCACGGTTTTTCAGGAGGAACAAGCAAACAAACAAATAATGCCTAATTATACATAACCATTAACGGTTTTTAAATTCTTTTCATACTTAATTCATATTCTTGCAATTCTTAACTTTCACCAACAGAGGGGGTCCTCCAAACGACACAGGTAATTTCATCCATCCATCCATTTTCCAAACCGCTTATCCTTACTGGGTCGCGGGGGGTCCGGAGCCTATCCCGGAAG
>JAODJX010000001.1:32954068-32964669 GCA_026776945.1 Isichthys henryi
GAGGAAACCCCACGACGACATGGGGAGAACATGCAAACTCCACACACATGTGACCCAGGCGGAAACTCGAACCCGGGATCCAGAGGTGTGAGGCAACAGTGCTAACCACTGCACCACCATGCCGACATTGTACCATGTGGGAGTTTTTTAGTTTCAAGATGACAGGATGCATTCCACTCCAAATGACTATTTCCACTACAACAGTGTTTGCTAAACTGCTTCTAACCCACTTTGTACTGTATTTCTCTTTCTTTTAAACCCACTTCCATTGTGATGTAAGATCACCTCTCGGAAAAATCGCCCAAGGTTTGACTGATGAGTGCACCTCTCACGATATTTACATAAAGGTGGGAATACACCCACATTTCATGTTAATGTCAGCTTGCACAAAGAATGTATGAGATTAGGTAAGGGAAAACAGGAGTGTTTATAAGATTGCCTCTTCCTAGATTATGCTGGGAAAATGTACAATTACACCCAGCATTTACAGTTAGACTGGTGGTAGGAAGATGTACAATCTTTAGTAAAATGTTGTGGTCACACTGTGTCATTGTCAATGTGATATAATCTGTTTTAGGTTGGCAGGCAAAAAGAAAACATCTGAACAGGTTACTCAAAGCAAAAAGGTGCCATTTGTTTTCCTAATTGAATTTGAACCTCTATTGCTAATATAAAATGTACAGTTTTACACAATATTTCCCGCTTTAGACATTTCAGTTTTCATTTCATTATACTGGGCAGCATACATACAGAACATAAACAATGGGTTACAAAGAAACAAAAGCCTTGTTCCATGTTGGTGTCTAGTTTGTGGTTTCCAATTGCATTATATGAACAAAAAGTATTGGAGCAAACCTATCAATCATTGAATTCAGGTGGTTCATTCAGACCCATCGGCACCAGTGTATTATATCAAGCACCTAGCTATGTAGTCAGGTTTAAAGACATTTGGGAAGTAATGGGTCGTTGTGAAGAGCTCAGAAAATCCAAGGGTCGTACTGTCATAGGATGCCACCTTTGCAATACTGTAAGTCAGTTCGTGAATTTTCTTCCGTGCTAGATATTCCATGGTCAACTGTAAGTGGTATTATAGCAAAGTGGAAGCATTTAGGAACAACAGAAACTCAGCTACAAAGTGTCAGACCACATAAGGTAACAGAGCGGGGTCACCGAGCTCTGAGGCTCATAGGGCGTAAAAGTCACCAACTTTCTGTTGAGTCAGTAACTGCAGAGTTCCAAACTTCCTCTGGCATTAACCCCAGCACAAAACCTGCTCTGGGAGCTTCATAGAATGGGCTTTTCACCGTTGAGCATATGCATGCAAGGTTCACATACACAAAGGCAAGCACTGAATTGAGTGGTTTAAAGCACGCCACCACAGAACTCTGGAGCAGTGGAAACATGTTCTGTGGAATCACAAAATCACGCTTCTCTGTCTGGTAGTGTGATGAAGAAGTCTAGGTTTGGCCAGGAGAATATTACCTGCCTGACTGCATTTTTCTAGCAGTAAAGTTTGGTGGCGGAGGGACAATGGTTTGGGATTGTTTTTCGGGTGCTGGCTAGACCCGTTAGTTCCAGTGAAGGGAACTCTTAATGATTCAACATGCTAAGACATTTTGGACACTTCTATGTTTCCATCTCTGTGAGAATAGTTTGTGGAAGGCCTTTTTCTGTTCTGGCATGATTGTACCCCAGTGCACAAAGCAAGGTCCATAAAGACATGGTTGGGTGAGTTTGCTGTGAAAGAGCTTGACTGGCCCAGACAGTATCCTGACCTCAACCCCATGAAACACATTTGGGATGGACTAGAATGGAGATTGTGAGCTAGGTCTTTATGTCCAACATCAGTGTTTGACCTCAAAAATGCTCTTCTGGATAAATGGGCAGAGTTTTCCATGGACACACTCCAAGATCTTTTGAAAAGCTGTCCCAGAAGAGTGGCAGTTGTTACAGATGTAATGGAGGGACTAACTCCATAATGATGCCTATGGATTTAGAATGGGATGTCGTCAAAGTTCTGGTAGGTGTAATGGCCAGGTGTCCCAGTACTTGCCCATATAGTGTAACTCATACTACAACAGCAGTCCTACCTTGGCTCCAATTGTGTGTGAAAGATGGACTCTTCTGCAATCTATTGAAAACTTTGATAGTCACATAGTTTAATTATACTTGTAATTAATTATAATTAAAGTACTGGGGTGATTAATGGGTGGCATGGTGGCCCACTGGGTTGTCTCACACCGCTGCCTTGTTCATGGAGATCTCCTCGCATCACACAAGCTTCCTTCCGAAGACTAACTGGTGTTTCTAAATTACTTATAGCAAATGTATGTGCTCTGTTATGAGATGGAATCCCAACCAGCATGAACCCCAGTCTTGTGCTGCCCGGGACAGGTTTCCCTTCACTGACGATGGATGGATGGAATAATTGTCATTCTGTGATAATATCTTTTCTAAACCTTGAAGTGATCAAGGGTAACAAAAAAAAGCATTCAGCTTTGCTAATTCATTTTTTTTGTTTGAAGACTTCATTTGCATGATATATTATAACTTTTTCATTTGCATGTAATGCATTTCCATAAAAACCACTGGGTTAAAGATTGATGACAAAGATGTTGCAGTATTACAGGTATCTAATTCATAATACGACTATTTACAATGTCATTTGTGTTCTTTGCTAAAATTAACAAAGCATGGAACCTAATGAAGTCTTCTAGCCGTTACAATTGTATGCATGCCCTATTGGACATAGGAATTGTAACTGATTTTATTTTCTTTTACTTTCTAGGTATTTTGGATCAGAATACACACTTTATTAGGATGTAGTAAATTTATTTAACAAAGGATATGCACAGGACTGGAAAGAGGCGAGTAATTTAGACAAAGGGCAAGCACTAAAAGCTGAACAATAGCCTGCTGGCTAGTAAAAAAAACTACATTTCTGACATTATTTTTTTTGTTGAACTACTCAGTTGGCTAGTAGTAAAAATTCGGATGTTCCACCCCTGCATATGATTGTTAACGTTTTTTAATGCTGGGATATCAATCAACAGCAAAGTGGAAGAGTTTAGCAAAGCGACTAAAGAAAATGAAACTGCTGACATTTATATGGGGGAGGAACAGGACTGAAGCTTTAACATAAGCAGAAAACCAGACAGATAGAGAGACCACAAGTTGCCTCATTTTTTTCCCTCTTTATCTGTTTCTGTCGCATGTCATGTAATTTTAAGCTTCAGTCTTCCAGAAAGTGATCAAAGTTGACTAATATATGAGAACTGTTGATAAAAGTCCTGCATACCTAAGACAATTGGGGTATTGGTTTGCTCTTCTGTTGACAAAAGGATTTTGTTCCCATTAATCTCATGCTTAAGAACAAGAAAATTTAAATTAAAAAAAAATATAAAGATGGTATATAAACACTACATGAAAAGACTGACAATAACAAATTACATTATTATTATTGCAATTATTAAAATCAGTGAGTTATGGCCAAAAAGTAGAGGGCACAGCAGGTAACAATTAGTGTCCCCCAAGGCTCAGTCCTTGGTACCCTCCTCTTCAATCTGAACACCACCTCTCTGGATTCTGATCATCGAATCACATGACTTCACCTATCACTGCTGTCTTGATGACATCCAGCTATACCTGACCTTCCCTCCTCTGGATACCAGTCTCTTCTCCAATCTCTGCATTACTTGCTAACATTGCAGTCTGCACATCTCTAAAACAAAGCTTTTTCCCTGCCTCTATCAAGATTTGCATAATGATAAGTTGTCAGATATTCTTTCCTGTATAAATAGCAGCTTGGGGTCTTCAACTATTCTATAACATCAGGAAAATCAGGCCTTATATGTCAGAATATGCAGTTCAAGTTCCAGTCAAAGCATGTGTCATTTTGTGACAAGACTACAGCTCCAGGTGATGCTGTCAAAGCAGTGCAGATGATTTCAAAACTGGTATTCAGTTGGCTACAATGCTGTTATGTTACAACCCTTCTTGTCTTTCTTCATTAACTTCCTAAAGGCACTCACATGAAGTCCTTGGTGCTGTCTTTCAGAGACATTTATCTAACTGTACCTGTCTCCATAAAGTTGCCTCCATGGTCTAAACCTAAATCTCCTCTTGCCCTTTTCAGTCAGTAAAACCAGCACTGCCTGGAGATTCTTCCACTATGATAGAAAGTCTCTCTCTAGACATTCCTCGTGTGTAGTTCCTCGATGGTGGAATAAGCTACCTACGCACTTCTGGTCACTTTCTAATACATTGTATGCTATTGCTTTGATGGTAACTAGGGACATTTTTCTGCTGAAGTAACGTGTGTAGTTTCTTTATTTTGTTTGTTCTACATTATAGCTTTTCCCTAAATGTAGGATGTGTATGTTATGTCATGTTTTATATCTCTCCAGCTTTGTCAACTCGATACAGAATCAAGCATTAGATCTAAGCTCCTAACATTTAAGTTCTTGAGGATCAGTCAATTCACAGTTGAATGTTGTTTACAGTATTTCACCATCGTTAAGCATCTGGCTCAAGAGAAATACCAATCAGTACAAAAACAAACTTACGTAATTAAGATTATTTATAATAGTTACTGCATTTTGAGAAGTGAAAATAAATCACTAAATAATTTATGTGAATTAATTCAACTAAGACCAAACTAAATGTAATAATAAGAACTATTTTCAATATCAGTGTTTTTTTTTCCCTCTCAACCCCACTAACTTTGTTTTCTCAGGGCCAGATGTAGAGAATGGTGGTTGTGGGTGCCATTGGAGGAGGGGTGTTTTATAACAGAGCCTGACTTTATGTTATGGAAGAAAGGGGCATCTGGATAAGGTAAAACGGAAGCTTCCTCACGCACACGTTTGAATGACACTCTGGCAGTGCCAATACCACAGTGTGGCACATGCACCGTGAGTCACCCGCCCACAAAAGCACACAGATACTTGCTCATTTCAAACAACTAGCAGGATTCTGACAGTTTGCAAGAACACTGTTATTTTACAGAAGTGTGGCATTCAGATCATCAGAATAGTTAAGCAGCTTCTACTGTTTGGCAGGAGTTGTAAAAATTCTCTATATATGTAATTTAATACACATTAATGCCTATATATATATACACACACACACACACATTATATATATATATATATATATATATATATACACACACACACACACATATATATATATATATATATATATATATATACATATACACACATACACACTACTGTGCAAAAGTCTTAGGCAGGCAACGAAAATTATCCTCGTGTTGGTGTAAAACTATGATATTTTGCCTGTCAAAGTGTGTCAGCATAGTCATTTCAGAACCTCTGCTAAAATCATCCTAGTATTTGCAGCGACAGTCCAGTGCAACCATGTATTTTTTGACTTGGCCACTAACACACCTCATACAGCTAGTCAATCTGTCACTGACTTTTAAACCAATATATTTAATTATTTAATTGAGCTGTCGGTGAAATTTAACAAAATCATGGAACGGCTGAGGTGCCTCTGAGGAGAAGTTTGGGAACTGAAGCGATGTTCATCTAGCCATCCAACCAGATATCAGTAACTTTTTAGAAAACAGAAGAAATTATTACTAGTTTTTATTGTGTTACTCTTAATTTGCACATGTTCTAATGTTAAATTGTGTTTTTTGTTCTAACCCAAAGTACCCTTGTTACCCAGAAAAAACAGCTTTAAACATTTCTTTGGACCGCCTAAAACTTTTGCACAGTTCTGGGTGCGTGTGTATAATTTTTTTCAAGAGATGCATATATATTCAACCATGACATTGGTTGGAAATGAACTTAATCAGAAATGACCATGACACGGCTTCATCTGAGAAGGAAATAGAATATTATTTTGCATTTTACCATTGTTTGGAAAGAAAAATGTGTTACATGATTCATGTAAGAGGTACAACTTGTGCCACAGACACCAGTTCAAGTATATTTTCTTCTACTTTTTCCATTATGTTCAGCAATTGGTAATGTATTCATTTTAAGAAGGTTTACTGTAAAGGGATGTACATTTTTAAAAGAAAACTATCATATTCAGTATTCAGTCATATAACTGCTGCACAGCGAAAGGCAAATAAACTTCAGCAGGTTCATAGATTATTAGCGACATGCAAATTATACAGTAAATTATCATTAGCGACATGTAAATTATACAGTACAGAATCCATGCAATGCTTGCAAAATGTTTAAAGTCCCCCATTTCATTAACTTTATTGAAATTTTATAGTTTTTCCTAAGTAAAAAATCAATATGAAGAGAAAAATATATATTATGTAACCACATTGCATAATCATGCTATAAATGCAATAGGACATATATATTACTACAGTTTGGCATGTTTAAACAAAATCAGTTAAGGGATTTTTTTGTCATTGATAGTTTTACATTTATGTACTGTATCAATATATGACTGTGAAAAATAAATAATACAAGAAATAAAAAGAACGTCATGTATGTAAATAAAATATACACATTCAATGCAAAAACTGAACAACTAATGAAATTGAAATCATAATTATATTTGCATCTCTCATCTCAGTAAGGATAAGCGGTTTGGAAAATGGATGGATGGATGATTCCAAGACGTGTTATCTTTGTTACAGTAGATTTAAATGGGCTTAATAAGTCTTAATAACAGTATGTCTTCATAGGCAGCATTTACTTGGATGTCCTCCAGGAATACTTCTCAAACAGTACATGGAAATTCATCTCTCTAGTGAGAAATATGCTCTCCACGAACAATGTGCGAGGAAAATTCATAGCGATCTTGGCTGCAACGACCACATATGTTGCACTCCAAAGGGTTTCGGTATCCATGGCAGCCCATGTGGATAGTGTACATGACATGGTCAAGAAATAGCACATGACAATGCTCACACTTAAAGCTTCTCATCTCCTTGCCTTCCCTGCTAAAGACATGGTAAACGTTTCTGGTGATACAATGGTCAAAAGAGGAATCCATGCAACCTGACCCCATCTCCTGTACCTCGTCTTTACCAACTGTCATGCTATACCTGAGGTAGGGAACATGATTAGAGGAGTTCCCAGGCCTATCCTGTAGACTGCTGCAATCAAAGCTAGCAGATTCAATCCCACTGTTACAGGGGGAGTCCTCCTGGTTAGTCAGACTATTCTTAGGATGAATGAGGGACAAAGAGCTGTTGATGGAGGAAAGGGAATCTAATTGAATGGATGGTTGAGGTAAAACAGTCTGCCTGTTAGCCTGCTCCATTTGGGGCCCTAGTTGATACATATGTGTATAGAGAGGGTTTACTATAGGCCCAATGTCTGTCACTGAAAGTGTTGGGTGATGGACAAGAGGCCTTAATGCATTGGTACCCAAGTAAGAGATAGCATTGTTAATAGCATGGTCCATTATGTGAGCTTGCAGTAGCTCTGCCTCCTTCTCATATTTAAGGCCGGCTTGGTACCTGTAGTACGCAAGTTTTTCATCTGTGGAGAGAACAAACACACCATAGCTTAAATCCCTAACTGAGAGAGCTTGCAAAGGCAATGAGGTCACAAGTTAGTTAGTTATGTTGACTTTTAATGCTATTCCAGCAGCTACAGCTATATTCATGACAAAAGTAAATGGATATTAAAACAGATTGTACAATCAGAAAGGTAATTATTAATAATATTAATAATTATTAAATGCTGCAATCAGTTTAAACAATCAATCAAAATCACCAGAAAGAACATCTTAGTAATCAGTTAAGCATTTATAATGCATTATGAAGACGTCGATTGGAAATGGTATCAGTTTTTTGTCAACAGTCTTCTAACATACTTAATGGGCATAGGCATTTTAATGGGCATATAATGCTGGAAAGCACCATTGAAATATTACAGTGACATTCATATAAGGCATTGTGTGGGCTGAGTCATTTTGCTTTCAATGACATCAACAGCAATGCAACAAACCACAATGCAAAAAACAGATTTGCCGTGTCTGCAGCCCAATCCTACCCAAGTTCTTTAAAATATTGACTGAATACACACAAATTAAACATAGATAAAACAAGTAGATTTTATTTCAAACTGATGCTAATTCCTATGCTCATTAAGAATCTTCATTTAGTAATTTTGTACTCAATGCAAGCTTCCATTTTCAAGTACTACTGCACTTACCTACAAATTTCTGAGGTACAGTGCTTTTCCTTTTCCCTACAGTGCTTGGCAGTTGTTCAGTTACTGGCGGCTGGTTGAAAGGCACCAAGGAAACAGCTTCTAACAAAGATGTCTTCTCCGTGCTACCTTCCACTGTGTTAAGAACATGCAATAAAAGAGAGGTAAGTGGGACAAAGTGTCCAAGAGTCAAATTAGCCAAAACTGGAACACAGTTACAAGAATCAATTGTTCCCCATACAAGTATTTCCCATACTTACCAATTCATATAGATCAATATTTAGGCATGCAGATGACTGCTATGTCTGCTAAGGCATAACATTCCATTTATAGGAACAGCCTGACATATACAGATATAGGGTCTCATTTATCTTTAACGTCATCAAATTTATGCAATTTCCCTTTGATAAATTAGAACTGTCATGTAAATTTGTGTACATACACCAACGTGTGATCCTGCCCAGTTGCCTCTCACAAATCATAATCACTCATGCAAATGAACTGCAAGTTCATATAACATGCAAATAAAATCTTTATGATTGTCAAGTCCGATGATGGCGACTATACTGTAAATAAAAACCAAGAAGAGGAGTTTTGAACAGTCAGAAGCAGAGGCATCTACTTCTGTGCATTTGATAAACCAACTTTGCCCTTCCTTTCCCTGGCTACGAAGGATGCATCCGATGGGTCCTTCACTGCCCAACATATACAAAGATTCATTGTGCTACAAAGGCTATGCTGACCATGTCCTTCAAAGGGCCCTGCATTGGGACAAAGCCACAGACTCCTAGTGAAGCCTGGTGTCCAGGCAGGGTCCGAAAATACGTAATCAACGCATATTTACGAATAAACACTCTGTGTTAATGAGCGCCTGTGGGCTGTATTTATCCTGGTTGCAAAGGGAAAATTTACGCATATGTCGTTGAAATTCTGTATAATTCTGTAAAATGATCAGTGCTGTGGTTCAATCAGCAAGGTTTAACTTTTCATTGAAAATAAAATGAATTTACAGTGATACATATGCTAATTAATTTCTATTTGTAATTTATGTTGGAAGCCAGGCTACTCGTCTGGTCTTAGAGCACTTGTGTCAGAATGTTAGGGCACTCAAATATACTGATTAGAAACAGTAAACAAATAAGTGAAAAATAATAATTAGTGCTTCTTGAGAACTCATTCACTTCTAATCCTTCCATTATGTAGTCAAAAAATCCATTATGCCATAAAGCATTCTTTTGACTATAGGCTATATGTGGATCTATGAGTTGAATGTTTGAGGTCTAATTCACACTTAGTGTAACTAGCGACAATGAGAAACCTTTTCAATTCATGGGATGAGTTGACAAGAAATACAAAAACAACAAATTAAAGTCAATCATTCCTCATTGTGGGGGTTAAAGGTGCAACCCCCCCCACCATCTGGAAAAGCCGCATCAAATTTTTTGGTCCCTCAATGAACGAACCAAAGCAAAGCTAAAAGGTATGATACAAAGATCACTGAGATCACTGCAAGATACCACATACAGTAAGAGGTTGCTGTAAACATGTTTGCCGTCCATCAGCACTGCACATAAATATTAGGCATTTATGAGTCACTAAACTTTTTCTTTGCCATATCCTCTTCTTCACATGGCATCGGTGGCTTTCACAAAACTCTCAAAAAAATCCCAAAACATTTTCAGTGATACACCAAAACTATGATGGGGAAATGTTGCTATGCAGAAGGGTTGTCTTCAAGTCTTCAAGGCAAATACATAGTCTTTGGCTGATGCAAGTAAATGGAAAAATCAATTAATCCCACTTAACATTATTAAATTTAATGTTTGTCACGTCAAAGCTCAAGGTTGGTGATATGAATTGTTGGCATGTTCATGGAACTTAGCTGAATAATCAGCAGATCCCTGCTTTACAATGAGTCATCTTTTCCCACTTTGATCAAAATGTTTTGTACACCTGTCACTTAGATTTCAAAAATACACATTTTTTCCCATTAATTTTTGTTTGATAAATCCCAGGTTTTATTGTGAAAAGTTGCATTTCGGGCCTCTTTTTGTACATATGCAACCCTGGGAAAACTAGGCAAGATCTCAAGCTTGTGAACATATGCATATTTCTTACACTGTAAAAAATGTCCGTAAATTTAACAGTGAAATACCGTATAAATGCTACAGAATAATACCGTATTCCACAAAACATGCCATAACCGTGGAATTTACAGTGAAAAAACGTAATTAGTTTTACAGAGTAAGACCTTACATTTAACGGTAAAAACATTTGAAAATACGGTTTATTGCAGTAAAATTAACAATATACTGTATTATCCCTTACTGTAAAAAATGTCCTTAAATTTAACAGTGAAATACTGTATAAATGCTACAGAATAATACCGTATTCCACAAAACATGCGATAACCGTGGAATTTACAGTGAAAAAACGTAATTAGTT
>JAODJX010000001.1:33021522-33034779 GCA_026776945.1 Isichthys henryi
ACTCCTTCAAGACTGTTGGAAAACCATTTCAGGTGACTACCTCTTGAAGCTCATCGAGAGAATGCCAAGAGTGTGCATGAATGAGAAGGTGTGTCCAAACTTTTGGCCTGTACTGTACGTTTTGATTGTTTATACACTAAAGCCAGCAAGTAAAGTAAGGGGAACTCACTTTGTCTGTCGTCTAAGTTATAGCTGCTAACTGAGAGCTCTTCAGGCATGCTGTCTTTAATAGTAGACAAGTCCAGCACTGATTCGGATGCAGAATGTAAGCTGCCTTCATCATCCTGAGTGTTGTCTTTGGTCAGCTGGAGGAAAACCTATAGAATGAAATTCACTGGTGATTAATCTGTAAGGGGCTAAGGAGTCTATGTACATCAGAATGGATGTTTTAAATTGTGTTTGTCATACGTGATTTGTTTAAAATATGTGAATATGTAGCTTGTTCCACACCTCTTCTAGAGTTGTGTCGGAAATACCGTAGCATCCAAGCTGCAATGCATCCAGGTTACTGTCCAGGTTGGAAAGTAAAGTACGGTAGGCCAATGCATTTTGGGAACTGAAAGGAGGGAGCATAAAAACCATATCGCCAACTTCTCCCTCCTTTAGATGGGCCTCTGGGATATAAGACCGGACAAAGGCTTTCACTCTCTCATTGTCAAACTTTTCCTTTGAGTTAGCCTGCACCTAACAAATCAGAAAAATAGTGAAAAAATTAAGTAGAGGGCACAAGAAGTAATAGTAGCAGCTAAAAGGCACTTTAAAGAAGACTGTGTCAAAGGTTAACCCATGCATTTCATATGATCATCAAGAAGTCTTCTGTACCTTCTTGGTAAGAGTGAGATTATATCCCTGTGCAAGCTTGTCTTTGAGGTAGAAGGGTGAACCACAGCACTTCAGACCTCCACGCTCCAGGAAGGCAATGCGATCACTAAGGACCTCTGCCTCGTCGAGGTGGTGGGTAGACAGGATGATGGTGCGTTCTGGGTAAATGGACAAAGACTGTCACTTGCTGCTCCACAATTAAATTTGCAGGAAGCTGACAATGCAATCGCACAAACACAGGAAGCTATAACATGGAATGAATCACCTCACTATTTCTTAATGAGAATGGATAGTGATTTAAAAGAAAATGTCCATGGTTCATTATAGAGTCCACCTAATCTTACCTTTCTTTTGGTGGATGATGATGTCCCAGATGTTCCGTCTGGAGCAGGGGTCTACTCCAGTGGTTGGCTCGTCCAGGACAACCAGACGAGAAGCACCAATGAATGCGATGGAGATGGACAGCTTCCGCTTCATGCCCCCTGAAAGGCTGCCTACCCGCTTGTGCCGATGATTGTACAGCCCAGTCTCCTGCAAGATTCTGAATGAAAAAACATGACAATTCATGCTTCAAAAATTTGAAACATCCCGAAGTTAAATAGCAGTGTTTTCTACAAAGACGGGTTATGTATGTATTGTACCTCACCGAGAGATAAAACTCAGAATTCTCAGGCTAAATGCAAAATATGTGGCCAATCTCCTTTCTCCTGTGAGTACAGTATTATGGCTGGGTTCAATTTTGAGAATGGAGTATGGTCAGCGTTCACTATTGTCCCCTATCCTAATTATGCTCCTGAATTGAATTATCTTTGATGAAATGGTAATAGTACGTCATACTCACTTGCGCACTTGCTCTTTAAGTTCCTGACGAGTCCAATGTGGGGCTTTAATTTGCCCATACAATAACAGGTGCTCCTTGGTACTCAAGTGGTCAAAGAGGACATCATATTGCATACAAACACCCAGCTCTTTACGGATTTCACTGATGTTTCCCTGCATATCTTTGCCATACACCTCGATCGAGCCAGAAGAGGGGCCAAAGAGACCAGTGAGGAGGGACCTGTAGCCACAAATATCAATATTTTATTGTGAAGAACATTCATTAAAATTTAAACAGAGCAGTATGAACATTCAGCCAGGATATACAGAACACATGCGTATTTTCAATTGCTACTCTAACTTTTGTAATCAGCATGAAAATATCATATAAAGCAGGATCATCTTTCTTAGGTCCAGGCCCCAGCCACAAATTTCATTCCAAGTACTGTTTCATTTCTATAATAATAAATGCTAGTTGGAAAGTTCTAACATGAATTTAATTGCATCTGATACCTTTTGGACCCGAGAAATGGCTCCAACATTAGAGAAAACCTTCAAATAAAATTGTAAAACTGTATAATACCTCACCGTATATAAATACAGTTTCCAATACATTTACTTTTTTTTTAATTTGAGGTTATGTCTTGCATTTAAATAAAGGCAGAAGAAAATAAATTAAACTTTAGATTTAATGTTTTTATTGTTATTACAGAATGTATTCTGTTTTGTAAAGTTTGATCATTTGAAGAAATACTTCCAAAGAGATAAACACGTGCAAAAAAATTGAGAAAATAATGTTCTCACATGGTCGTGGTCTTCCCAGCCCCATTGTGGCCAAGTAAAGTGGTGACATGTCCTTCATAGAAGTGTACATTAAGGTTCTGGATAGCAGCTCGGTCTCCATACATCTTTGTCAGGCCATGAAGACTCACTCCAACTGGGAGGTCTGAGAACTCTTCCTCTGTCTGGGATGTGAACCCACGTTCTCCTATGAATACACATAATAGGCAGAAAAAACTCTGTTAAAATGTCCTTGTCACTGTGACAGAGAATTTCAATTTACAACAATTAAGGAATTAGGCAACAAAATGCAAAAACCTGTAATGCTTCTAATGATTACCTTTGTATTTGTCTTCCGGAAAAACCGCTTGGTTATTTTGTGCAAAGTTTGCAAAAAGCAACCCACGTCCACCTCTTTTTGTCCCTGAATTGCATCCAAACAGGTCCATCCAAAAGGAGGGCATCACTGGAAAGTACCAAGGAACTGCAATGCCATATTTCCCTGATGGAATGATGACAAACGTGTTACTTTGACATACTGTAATAGTGAGCTTACCCGTGTCCTTCACGGAGAAAGTCAGAACTCAAAGTTTAGGATTTGATCAAAGTTAGTGCAATCACCACAAAAATAAGCATACTGCACTACAAATACTCTCATTATGGACTACAGTGGTGTTTACCTGGGAAGACAAAACGGATGTATATGCCTATGAGGAAGTAGAGCATAGAATCTATTAGGAGCAACCAGCAGAACCAGCCAAAGGACGAGGTGTCGTCATCCATGGGGGAGATATATGAGTTACTCCACTGGATCCCTGTATAGACATATGTGTCATATTTTATATTGAATTGCACTATATTGTACAAAGTGAAAATCAAGACTAATAGCGAACGGTGCAAACCAAAGGCATCATACCTTCTCCCTGGATCTCATACCGAGAAATGTATTGGCTGGCATAACTGAAGCAGGTGGGTGCAAAGAGACTCTGTTGAACAGAAATATCAAAAGATTTATGGAGTGAGGTGTTGAATTGTCCTTCTTACTGTGCATGATGTATAGGTAGATCATCTAAATATTCCAAAAAAGGTTGTTTTTATGTAAACACTAACAGAGCTGAAATGTTGCTTATGAACTTTGAGTTCATTTATGTTTATGGATCTCACCAGTGCACTTTTTCCTGAGAAGGAAAACGAAGTCTCCAGGGACATGATGACGATGTAGGGGAAGAAGCAGATGACATAGATCAGGCTGCCGCTAAGTCCAGCAATGTTGGTCCTGTCAAAGAATGTGCTGACAAGATAGCTGATCGCCAGTATAGCGAGGCCGTAATCACAGAGATAGAGAAACAGTAAAAAGCCGTCACTGTTGGGCAGCACCTGCCCACACTTCAGGATGATGGTTAGGATGACGATGGTCACTAGCAAAAAGACTGCGCTCTCTATAAACCAGGCAAAGAAGTGGCTGATTGGGTTAACGCCCATCATCTTCATGTACTGTAGAGAAGACAAAGAAAAGTGGCTGTCGTAGGTTTTATTTTGTTTACTGATTTAGTAACAAATGCTAATTTATTACTTTCATCCAATGAAGGTAAAACTGCATCCACGTTTGATATAATTTGCATACGCTCTTTACCCTAATTCTTTACATTATTCAATTGACATACGACATACATCCTTACAAATTTTCTCATGATGAAGGGAGGATCAGAAACCAGACACTGTAGCTTAAATATAATTATATTTCCTAAAAAAGGCCTAATACTATATTTTCATCTTATATTTTTACCCCATGGAGTATACACGTTTTTACACTCTACATTTTTGTACTGTAGGGCAGGTAGTAGCTTTAAAGTTTCTGGTACATAGATGAATGTGTTAAATTATACACCTAGAATTTCAAATGTAAAATAAACAAAATAAGTAAAATAATGATATAAAATAATTATCGAAAGTGCATGCAATATTCAACTGAGTACTGAACCTTTAGAAAGAACCTCAAAAACAATCATTACAGATCAAGGCGTAACTTCAGACAAAGTTGGTAAAATAGCAAATTTTCACTGCAAATTCTATCTGTACTGATAACTGCCCAGAACACTTTTGATTCTGAAATACCTTGCAGACACTATAAATGTGACAGGTTTGTAATTTTCATTAAGTATAATCCACGGGTAATATAAGTGTGCTGGTAATGCGATATACTCCTGTGCAATCTATTTACGAACACATGAAAATACAGTAAATAATTAAAATGGTTAAACTAATACAAATATGTATGGAGTATATACTGTAACATACCTCATGCAGCTGGAGTTCCCTCTCATGAACCAGCCTCTTCACAAAGTTGGCAACAAAGAGGACCCAAGCAATCATGAGGACCAGTGGAAAGGCAAAGGCCATGCTGTTGAGGTACCTGAAGAAAGAAAAAAAACTGATTAAGAAAATTAACTAAAGTGAAACAGTGAAGAAACTTAAAAAAGAGGTATAGTTTACTTCCAGGTGATTATTTGCTTTACTTGAGTGTATAGTGTATTTTTATGAAAAGGTATGTGTGAGCTGATAAAATTTCATTGCCTCTGGGTCAACATGTGAAAGAAGGAAAGCATGAATGTAATATATCTGCGTTTGTCAGGCACTTTAATGTGATCATAATCACAAATTACAGCTAAATTAAGATTTCAGAAGCAATAAAAAAAGAAGTTTTACATACTGTATTGAAAATGTCCGCACAAAAAAATTAAGAGGTACATACATTATACAGTATGGCCAAAAATGTGGACACCCCTTTTAACTAATTAGACAAACTGATTAATTAAGTCATTGCTGATATAGGTGTACATGCTGTCATGCAGTCTCATGCAGCAAACATTAGCAGCAGAATGGGTGGTTGTATGGAATCGGTTAATGACTTCCCACTTGGCACCATCATAGGAGAACATCTTTCTAAGAAATTAATTTACTTAAATTCTGCCCTGCTAGAGCTACCGTGGTCAACTGCAAGTGAAGCGATTGTGAAGGTAAACACATCTGGGAGGACTCTACTCCACACAGACTCTCCACTGGTGTCCCTCAGGTCTCAGTTCTTGGTCCTCTTCTGTTCTCCCTATGTACTAGACCTCTTGGTGAGGTCGTATCCTCACATGGCTTCTCATATCACTGCTACGCACTTAACTTATCCTTTCCTTTATTCCCTGAGACACTTGAGTCTCCACTCGTATCTCTGCATGTCTGGTAGACATCTCATCATCGATGACAGCTCATTAGTTGAAACTCAACCCCAGCAAATCCAAACTACTATTCATCCCCGCTAAACCATCCCCACACCAGGAACCTGTGATCTTCCTGGACAACTCTACGATTTGTCCTTCGATCACTGCTCATAACCTCGGGGAAACCATGGACAATCACCTGTCCTTTTCCTCTCACATTGCTAATCATTCCCACTCATGTCAATCTCTCCTCTTCAACATCAGAAGGGTTTATCAATTTCTTTCCATGCAGGGCACTCAGGTGCTTGTTCAATCTCTTGTCTTATCTTGAGACTAGACCACTGTAACTCACTCCTAGCAGGTTTGCATCTGCGCACCATTCATCCTCTGCAACTGATGCAGAATTCATTTTCAACCTTCCCAAGTTCTCCCACACCACATCAATGTTACACTCCCTCCACTGGCTCACTTTAGCTGCCCGCATCAAATTCAAAACACTGATGTTCACCTACAAAGCCAAAAATGGATCAGCACCCTCCTGCCTAGAAGAACTTATCTCACTCTGCATTGCCCCATGCTTTCTCCAGTCCTCCAGCACTGCTCGAATGGTCCCACCATCTCTCAAGGTACAAGGAAGATATGCATATAGACTTTTCTCTGTTTTGATACCTATGTGGTGGATTGAACTTCCTCTAGATGTTTCTAGTACTTCTTTCAGAAATACTTGGATTAGCACTTCCAGGATTATACTCTTATCTAAAAAAATATTGCATTACTTGCCAACAGAGTTTTTTAGCGTGATAGTGCTCTTAGCTGGGTTCTATTTAGCCAGTATTAGAATGTATTCACAGATGACACTTCTAAGCACTTACGCAAGACGCTCTGGCTAAGGGCATCTGCAAAATGCTGTGAATGTAATTTCAGCTCAGGTCAGCCCAGAAATGGGGACTTGAGTTTGAGACTGGGACCGGAGTATTTACTTCCCACTCGTGTTTGAAATATATATACATTTTTTTATTCGGACTTAACTCTGACTCGTTCATAGCAACGAAGAATAAGCCTTTAAGGCTCTTGTGAAATTTCTACACATATAAAGCTTTGAGTGTACAACACTCCCCAAACCGTAAAGGCGTTAAACACATCAGTATGTGTGGCTGTGCACAGAGCACATGAACTTGAGCCAGAGAAGCGTGACAATGTTCCCATCAGCAATGTACCAATAGCTAACAGAAAGCTTTCCCAGAAGAACAGGGGTATTATGACAACAATGGCCCAACTAACTTCATATTAATACCCTTGGCTACAGAATGAGATGTTGGACAAGCTGGTTTCCAGATACTTTTGGCCATGCAGTGTATTTGTTGTTTGTGTGGAAATGTACATGTCTGCATGTGCAGTACGTGAATAAGACAAGGGTGCCTACTGGTCCTTGATGAAGCAGGGATAGGGGAAGGCCTGTAACTGCACTGCGGGTTCTTCCACTTGGGTTCCTGTTTGCATCGCAATGATTGCGCGCTCAATGCTCTCCTGAAGGTACACAAAGCCCCTGTTGTAGAGCTGGTTCTGGTGTGGCGAGATGTACGGGCCTTTCACCCAGTAGGTATTGCGGGTACGGTCCGTGCGCATGACATTGTCAATAGGCATTCTTATTGTGTATTTCACTTTGGGGGGAAGGGGGTCGCTGGAGGAATCCCGTTTTTTCCGAGAGGGAGAAGCAGTGACATTCGGCAAATTGAATAAGATACCTGAGAAAGGGTAAGGAAAGCAAATACAGTATATGTTTCATATATGTGACCATTCAAGAGAACATGAGTGACCAGTAAAATCAGCCTTATTATGATTGAGCAGTCATTTGATCAAAGACCGGACAACACATTAGCAAAATTAAGGGGAAGGTCTTTCTCATAGAGCTAAAGATTTCTTTTGAGTGGGCTTACTGGCATAGAGGTCACGGGTTTGAGTCAGATTCTGAGCAAGTGCGTCAAGCTCTTCACTAGAGTTGAAACCTTGAAAGCGGTCAAATCTCACGCAGGAGGAGAGATTGAGCATTAATGATGATAAGGTGGAGATCTGCTGAATGATTGCTTTGTTCTGAATTAGAAGAGCTGTGATGTTAGCTGTAAAAAAATGGATTTATAAATTATTTTGCTTCATTTGTTAATTCTATGCTTATATCAAGAATAAAATGAATAAAAATGAAGAAATCTGCTTTCCCGTCACAGAGAATGTAAACACAATTAGGCTAACTGCCATCTAAGAATACCTGCGGCGTATACCTGCATCTCTGTGTGTATGTTAGACTGTATGTTAAATTTGCAAGATTTATTCAGACATATGAGTATATATATACAAGCATTCATTGTTAGTTGAAGGCAGCACATATTTTAGATCACATGAATATCCAGCATGTATATATTTGATTACTGTCAGGTAATTCCTTCATTTTGTTGCATTTATGAGACACAACCTTATGATTGCAAGTAACTCCTGGGGTCATGAGAAATCACATGGTATAACTTAAAACAATTTCTATGACAAGAATTTGAAATTGAATGGAAGACAACGAGGAACTCACAAAATTTGTTAAATGTGTCCTTCATCTGATTGGCATCAATGTTTGTCTCAAATTGAATGAATCTTTGGACAAAAGGATTACTGAGGGAATTCTGTAAATGAAGCATTGACGTGATGAATATTAACAGAATAATATTATGAGTGTATACTTAAGCCATTTGTAGCATGCAATGTTCAGATTTCATCTTTCATTTCTGGGATAAATTAGGGATTTCTAGTAATTAACTTACCTGTAGCACTGGCAGATTTTTTTGAAGAACTTTTGCGGAATTCATGACATAGGAAGAAGAGTCAAGCCACTCTTGAGAAAATAACTTTAAATCTGCAAATTGTTGCAATGTGGTATTTGCCTGGAAGATAAAAATGAAAAAGAGAACAGAAAAAAGTTGCAAATTGCTGTTTGAAGAAGCTGATAATAGCTAAATAAGAATGAATGGTATGGAAATAGAGAGAAAGTTTAGAGTTTGTCTGTGGTACATTAACTGTATTTAGAGCAGGGGTAGGCAACCCTGATTCTGGACTGCCAGTGTCCAGCAGGTTTTCTATCCTACCTGGTCTCTGATGAGCCACACATGATCTCAGACATATAGTAATTCAGCAGGTAGGAAAGAAAACCTGGTGGATATTGGCACTCCAGGATGAGAGTTGCCTACCCCTGCTCTAGTGTAAGGGAATAAAACTGCTAGCTGTTACTGATGCACACCCACATTTACTGCAGGAAATAATGCTAAACAAAACAAATAAACAAGCAAACAATTAAATAATGAAGGAAAATTCAATTTAATGCAACTTAATATTTTTAACATTTTAAATGTTCTATGTTTCATATCTGAAATATATCTCTGTGTGTGTATGTGTGTGTGTGTAAAATATAGTTGTAAAATTCTCTTCATGATACGGTTTGTGTTTATTTATTTATGTGTATAAGTACCTCCTGCATGATCTGCCTAGTCAGAGGTATATCAGGGGTGTAGAGGACCTGTCCCAGAAGCATGGGCTTGAGGAAGGCCCAAGCCACAGCTCCCCCTGTTGTGTTCACCATGTCCAGAAATAAGTTCTTGCAAAATGGAGCTGAAACAACAGAGACATTGATATCAACATAAAATCCAAATAATTCTTATTTCCATCTTGACACAATGTTATTCACATTAAAGGTGCGTATGACTTTTGCCGTACTGGCATCACGTGGAATGTTAAACTTGTTGATGAGCTGCTCAACTGCGGTGTCTCCCTGAGTGGAGGGACCTGAGCTGGAGCCAATGGGCAGGTTGGAGATGCCAAAAAGAGACAATATGCCATTGGTACACAAGGCATTGGAGAGAGTGGTGAAGGTGGCCTGGCTGGAGATGCTGGCCCGTGTGCCAATGACCAACTGAGGGGAGACAGAGCAGGGCACACGGAGACTTATGTCATTGAACAGCACTAAATATAAAAAATGTAAGATAAGAAACCGAGGCATTTCTTACTCTACTGAATTTTACCGAATTTTAATTATATATTTTTAATAAACATTAAATCAGAGAATAATAAACAATTATAGGAACCATATTTGAATTCATTAAATAATGTCAAAATTGCAACAGATTTAAAACAGGAGCATTAAATGCACTAAGGAAAATGACCAAAGTAAACAATATCCGTTATAGGATATAAAGTGCAAATACTGAACAATAATGTTTAAAACTCTTTCGGTAATCTGTGGCCATAAAGCAGGTATACTCACATCACGAAATTCAGAGTTAGCCATAAGATTGAGGTTTCGAACAGACAACAGATTCTGTACAAGACTGTCAATAGTAGGCAGCAGCTTGTTCAACATGTGCATCAAGGAATTCAGTAGCGCTAGTAGAAAGCTTAATGGGCTCTGTAGCATGAACTAGTGTCAGAACAAAGATATCACACAGAGCACAGAGTTAGCATTGTTTGGCAAAGGTAAAACATAAGCATGGTTGAGCTTTTTCATTCCTTTAAAAAGTTATATTGAATGAAAAATATGGGTTTCTATTCCACATTACATTTCTGTGATTCTTACCACTTAAAGTACTGTACTTAGTCACTTTCAGATTTGAAACATTATGGTTTGCACAGTTGGCTTTTCAGTACTTTGATTAATGGCAAGAGCTTAAACATGAGTAAAATTACAATGAGTATACTAAATGGTCAAATATAATATGTACCTCAAACAGAATGTTCTCAAGACTGATGTAGCGGGCTCCCACAACTGCAAAGTTGTACCATTGACGAGGGGTTAGCAAACAGAACGTCTGGAAGATTAGGAGTTCCTCCTGGTTGAGCGCCAGAACTGATGGGTCTCTGCAGTAGTGCATGTTAGTTAGCCAACTCAGAACCTGTGGAAAAGTTCAGAAATTGAGAAAGAATGTGAGTATGTCTGTTTGGAAATTAAAGAAACTAAACTAAAAAGAAATTACATTTATAGGCACTGCATTGTGAAACTATCATGAATGCATGTGCGACAAAAATGATCTAGGAAGGAAAAAGCCTGTTTACAGAGTATTCATTACTTTATTAAGAATCAAGTAATATTGGTATTATTACAAATGTCAGTACAGAATTTCATGAGTCACTGATGCCATTCTATTATTATTATTATTATTATTATACACTTTTGGGTATGGCAACCCTATAAAACAAAAAAAGTAATCCAGTCTAGGACACAAAGTCCAGTGTACTAAGTAGATTTCAGTGTAGTGAACAGAGTATAATTTTAAGACACATTAATATATATATATATATATATATATCTCAATTTTCTCTATTTAAATTCATGTGCCTACAAGTTAAGGTCTCTACCTGTAAGCTGTTGTTGGGTAACACTGAGTTCATCAAAAGGTCTATGATTTCTGAAGAAATACTGGTCAAACTTTGTAGCTCCGTGGAAAAAGCAGTTTTATTTATGAAGAACGTGGACAGTTTGACTGGAGCTGCAAGAACAACACAAGAAGGAGGATTGCTTGAAATCAACTGGCAAGTAGAATCAATCTTTTAATTATAATGAATATCAAAGCATAATCAGATATGATTCAATTACAGATGTATAATGTCAAGACCCCAAAATGATGGTATATTGGTGATTTTGTGTTATTTAATTTTTTTTTTTTTATTTGTCAAACTACCATAAAAAATTAAGCCTTCTTGATGTAGTGGAACCCTGAGAAACATGGTTTCAGATGACACTTAGTTGTATTACACTGTTAAAGCTTTTTGGAGGTTCTGATTGTTGCAAGAAACTGATTATACTTTCTATATAATCAGTTAAAATTTGTTATGTTTTTAGGGGCGTTTAATTGTTCAGTGAGGTTTTACACTACATCTGCGAATGACCTGGTACTCCCTTATAAAATAGGTTCAATAGAAGTAGTGTGTCTCTGTAATGCTAAGCAGTAACACATGTACCGACACTGAAAGCATCATGAAACACTCTGTATTGAACCAATACAAAACCTGATTGGTCCCATATTTTTGTACACGTTGATTCATACATGTACAAGGTTAGGGGTCACCAACAGAACTACCTGACCAGGACACTCAGCTAACTGACTAGAAATTGGTTTGGAATAATACATCATAGCCTATGCTAAGTGTATTAGTTGATTGCATTTTTATCACAAATGCATTCTGAACTTTCAGTCCCTGCTACTAATGATACTAACATGTATGCTATATATTGCTGATTAGGCATATTTGCTTGTTTACAGAATTGCTTAAATAAAACAGAAAAGAATAAAGTACAAAAAGTAAATTAACTTGTTCTTACACACAATAAGACTCATACTCATTAACTCATTACCAGTGTAATGTATCAATTTTCTCTAATTTTTTAAATTTGTTTGACTACAGACTGACATTATAGAAGTTCAATGTGTAAAACGACGATTTTGCCTCTGGGTAATCAATTGAGGAGTAAAACAATTGACGATACAAAATAATTGCAGAAATGAAGGTACATCATATTATACTATTTGATTGTCTATTTTGTATTACATGCAAAGAAGGTGTATGTAAAGAAAAATGTGGGTTTGTGTTATTTGGTCTTAAAACTGCAATGGTAGAGGTGTCACTAAAACAGAGTTACAAACTTCATTTCAATATACCTAATAAGGTAATGTCAATTGTTCTGCACAAAATTCAAACACTGTATTTCATTGTAGCATTTTGTTTTTGTCAAAGAATTGTCATGTTTGTGAGAATGACCAAATACAGGCATAGCTACCAGCATGCTTCCATTTTCAAAAAAATTGGGTTTCTGTGGATTTCATTTAGGTTCATACTATAAATCAATCCATGCTCCACATTTTTCTTGTTGACAAAATCATTGAGGGTGTTACCCCTTTTCTTGTTTGGTGAATTAATTAGACTACATTTATTGCTGTGCCTTCTTTTTCAGGTTACATACAGTGGGTCTGACTGCACTGATGAGGAGAGCATATGTTTATCTCAAAAGCATGTAACTTTTTAAGCACATTTTTTGACTTGCATGCTTGATGGGAGAACAGACCCCCATACAGAGAGGGTAATTAAACAACAATAAAGACTGCAGGGCCACACAGCTCCATCTCACATTATATACCCTGTGAGGCAGATAATTGTTCAGATATCACAAACACTGTACCTTGTGGGGTGACAGTCACATTGTCTAAACTCAGGCTGCTCACATCAAAGCCCAGACTTTGAGAGAAGTATGACATCCTGAAGAATGGAAACAGAGTCAGACAAAGGCGCACAGTTAGAGGACTGAGATGGCCAAAAAAAATTATTACATAAAGAAAAATAAAACCCAACCGAAGACAAGTTATTGTAGAGATCAGGACAGACACAATGGAGAATACTGTACTAATAATGCTTGCATACATCCATCCATCCATCCATTTTCCAAACCGCTTATCCTACTGGGTTGCGGGGGGTCTGGAGCCTATCCTGGAAACAATGGGCACGAGGTAGGGAACAACCCAGGATGAGGGGCCAGCCCATCGCAGGGCACACTCACACACCACTCACTCACACATGCACACCTACGGGCAATTTAGCAAGTCCA
>JAODJX010000001.1:33034879-33045148 GCA_026776945.1 Isichthys henryi
GAGGAAACCCCACAACAACATGGGGAGAACATGCAAACTCCACACACATGTGACCCAGGCGGAGACTCGAACCCGGGGTCCCAGAGGTGTGAGGCGACAGTGCTAACCACTGCACCACCATGCCGCCCCCTGCTTGCATACATGGAATTTTGGAAAGCCGTGACAGTTCATAACGAAGTCAGTGCTTCTTACCAATTACTGCTAATTTGGTATTTGTTAGGATCTCCAACGAATGTCTCAAACAGTAAGTCAGAGAAGGAAGCATTATATTCCACCATGCCCTTCCTGACCATCTGGAGGGCGTTGCTGGCAGTGGCACCAATTTTACATAGCATTCCAGGCATGATCGACAAGTGCTGGAGCAACTTCTGGACTAAGCCCAACTGTTCCAAATCACACACCTGCAAAAAGAAGCAAGAAAAGTTTAAGTTGATTGACCATTTGCAACTAAACACCGGAGTGAATGCGCCCACAATGGCACCGTGATTGATCACAATGACATCTCTTGAAGACAGGAAAAGTTCTGCACGATTATGAACTTCTCAAATGAAGTACAAGTGCTCCTTGACTTATGATGGGGTTATTATTCTTATGAATATGTCGAATATGAACATGATGTGATAAGGAAATAATTAACTATTGTCACTGAATAAGTAATTATTCATAAATAATTGTTGTAACTAAATACCAGTAATTGAAAAGTAAATAAACGAATATTTGGTTAAATACAGATTGGAATTCAAGTTCAAGATCGGAAGTTAACTACTGAATGTGCACCACTATTGTACAATCGTAAAGTTAAAATATCGTAAGTTGAACCATCGTAAAGCAGGGAGCATCTGTATATGAAATGGATTTGTAATCCAGTTACAGGTAATCCACATTATATTCTTTTTCATACTCTTTGTTTTGAATACGTGTCTCTCATTATTATACAAGAATCCCGCCCTTATAGGAAGGCCTGATGACCTTTTGTTGTATTTAACCACTTGTATATCAGAATAAATTTATTCAAAAGTGGTGGTAAGAGTAGACGGCAAACAATTTGTTAAAATATTTGTTGAAAATCTGAAAAATTAGTTCATTTTAGGATATGAGGTGCTTCTTCGTGTTACATTACAATCAATAATTATTTTATTAATTCACCATAAAAATGTATGTATTTGATTCAGGGCTGAAAGCAGAACATCTACCTTAGCCAGTATGTAGTCAAGTTGAAGAGCAAAATTTTCATTTGACCAACTGATTCCAGGGATCATCTGTTCCATTTGAAGAATGAGCATCAGAGCTTCTGTAAGGCAGAATGAGTTAAAAAAAAGCAAGCAGATGATAATGTCAGTGTCAGCTGATTTTGCAGCACAAGTTAATACCATTTACTTAAGTTCTTGGGTAATTTGCTGAAAATTTGTCATAAATAGATTAAAAATCCAGCCTCTCAACTACAAAGCAAGGCAAATATGAAAAAGAACATAGTAAGGCTGTCCATTTATTGTCAGTTAGGCACATGTTGGAAACATGGACGTGTTCTGTAATATACCGTAACATAAAAATGAAAAAAATTAAATGTGTTTTCCTCTGTAGATAAGATTTGCTTCTTGATTCCCAGGAAATCATGTTTACTGATATTTACCTCTGAATTCAGTGGATATGGTTTTGAGAACAGGATTTAGCAGGTGGTTTATAATTTGGTCTTCAGTGGAGTTTAAAATATGAAAATTCCTAGAAGACAAAATCACACAAGTTTATTTCATGCTCAAAAAAAAATATTCAATTTCTGATTACAAAATTTAATTGTAAGTTTATTGTGTTTGAAATTATTTGGAAATGCAAATGAAAACACATAAGGCCAAAATAATACTTTTATCTGATTCAATATTGACTGATGATAATAATAATAACAATAACAACAATAATGATGATAATAATAAATAATAATGACAATAATAACAATCATAATAATCATACTCATAATAATAATAATGATAATAATGATGACAATAATAACAATCATAATAATCATACTCATAATAATAATAATAATCATAATGATCATACTCATAATAATAATAATGATAATAATAATAATGATAATAATAATGACAATAATAACAATCATAATAATCATACTCATAATAATAATGATAATAATAATAATAATAATAATAATGACAATAATAACAATCATAATAATCATACTCATAATAATAATAATAATAATAATAATAATAACAATGACAATAATAACAATCATACTCATAATAATAATGATGATACTAATAATAATAATAATAATAATGATAATAATAATAATAATAATAATAATAACATATGTAAACTCACTCTTCAATCCAGTGTGTGTCATTCAGGCCAAAGGAGCCTTGGTCTAGTGAGAAAAGCTGCAGAATCATCTTAAAAATGTACGATTGATCACTGAGGTCAATGCCGGGAATTGATGAGACAGGATACGGTAGCCCAACCAAAAGGGCTTCAACTGAGGACATTATAGCTGAAAAAAACTCTTCTTTTCCACCAGCCATGTCAGTATTATTTAAAATGATTGCTTCAGTCTCCAAAACATATAGAGATTCTGTAATGTATTGACTAGCATATGGTGGAAGTACAGAGGCCAATGAGGTGGCCATATTGTTTAATGACTGAAATACATCATACAGATGGATCAAAGATGAATCTGTCCTTAAGCCATTCCAAAGAGTGATTGACACCAGTTCAGATATAGCAAACAATGTACTAGCAAGGCCACCATGCAAAGATTCAGGTTTAGCAGGTTCAGTCAGATTCAGTAAGGTAAGGAGGGAGACAGTTACTTGTGTAGAGATGTTGACAAACAAATGTGGAATTTCAGCAGTACTGGAAATATTATTAAGGGCAGACAACACTACTGGATTTAGATCCAGGATGTACTTCCTCTGGTCCTCTGGAAAAGTTGATACCACCTGATTAAACACCTCGTTTACCAAATGTTCTCTTTCAGACATGCTTCCCAGAGTATAGTTGGAAATGGTGAGATTCTCCAAAATCTGAGTAACAAGAATACTGTTTAAAATTAACTTATATATATCCTGAACAGACTGTCCGCTCAAAACGTGGGCCTCATTGGGGTAGGTTGGTAGATGGCTGAAAGAGCCAGAGATTATGCTGGCAGACTGAAGAACTTTTTCCACATTTCTGGGATTATAGGCAAGTGCTGTTGAGGCTTTAGTTAACTGTGTTGAGAGGTTGAAATACACCAGTTGCTCCGCAGACATGAAGGATGCAAAAGCAGCTACAGTCTGATCCAATAAGACAAGGAAGGTAGTCAGGTTGTTCTGAGGCTCCTGCCATGCAGCAGAGGCTATTAACCCTTTTATAACTGCTGACATTTCAGAACTGATGTTATCACTATTTTGGGCCATTTCAAAGGATGGTCGCAGAGATAATTTCAAAAACATGTCCAGGAGGCTTCTCATATTTTCTTGTCGGGTAATTTGCGTTAACTTTTCTGCATACTTTTCCCAGTTTCCTGGAGCTGTGATGGATGATAGCATGTCAAGGGCCGTGTTGATTGTCGGTTCAAAGCTAGAATCTCCAGTCATCTCTCTGGAAACACCTCTCAAAATAACTGCTAAATCTGAGTTTGCAAAGAGCATATGAATAGTTTGCATGATTTCTGAAGTACTAGGCAAGTTAGAAAATACTTTTAGTAAGTCATTGTAGTCTACGTCAAGGTCTAAGATGTCTTCAGGAAATATTGTCTCAGCATCACGTTTTGACCTTTTCCTAAGAACTTGAGCAGGAGGAAGAAGATCACTCAAGGTCTGTCCACTGTCAAGTTGTCCTTCAAGGTCTTCAAGGAAGGAGATAATATAGGTAAAAGGATGAGATTTGCATGGTCCATGGCAATTTAACTGCTTCATCATGTTGAGGACATTGTCAATTAATTTAACATATATGTCAAAGTAGCTTGGCAGAGTGACATTTCTTTCAATTGTGGTGGAAAGCTTGACTATATCAAATATTTTCACTAATGCCTCTGACACAAATTCCATTGCAGTGGTTTGGGAGAACCTCCACCAAGCAGTTAAATTCAACATCTTCTCAAAAAGCAGCCTAGATTCCTCGGCAGTCAGATACTGCTTTATAAGGTTATTTATCATAGGCCAATCCTGAATCATCTGGAGGCAGATTGGGAGTCTGTCAGCCAAAGAACTATTTTCACTTATAGCTACATGCAGAAAGGAGATAATGGAATCCTTGGTCCAGTTATTTCCAATCATGAATATTTGAAGAACACCTTTAATTAGATCTGGAGTTATTGACACATTCATAGATCGGAGAGCATGCTGGAGGGTATAGTTCAATGTCATTTCCAGTGCCAGTATATACTGTTGCATCCATGGGGCTTCTTCTGTAGCTTGTTCCAAAAGGTTCTTGATAACACTGGGCATTAGCAGATTGCTGTAATAACATAAAACAAAATACTGTAAATGCCAGCTAACATACTGTACAGTACCATCTACCATATACTAGGAATTGTGGAACTGGAAAAATAAATAACAAGAGGACATATTTTATATGGAGAACTTCTTTAATCCCAGCTTTGATATTATCTCCTAATTATTAAAAGGTTCATGCAGGCACTTATAGCAAAATGGAGCATTTTTGTAAGGTAGTTATACTACATAATATAAAAGAGAATTTGGAAAGTATGTTTTTCTCAGAAACAAAAATCACTGACAATTTACTAATTGAAATATAATATAAGTAAATCACCTCATATAGAATGGTTCCATGGAAACATTCCATCCAGTAATGTTTGATACTACAGCCCATGAGGGGGATTGACTAAGGTTTTCAAGGAGATGGATGATTATGTCAGAGTGGTTTAGTATGGTGTAGTAAAGAGAATGTAGTTCCGTCACAATATCTGCAGCTGTAATGTTCAGAGAATCCACTGCCATTGTGGCATTCTGTACAGATAATATGGAATAAGTTATAGTGAGGATCCATTCAGTTAAATACGTTTAGTTCCTTAAGAGTTTAGTTAAAACTTGTTACATTTTTTATATCTTAACTGCAAATTTCCAATACATGAAATCTTAAAAAGTAACAAAAAATTTCAAATACTTACTGTGATATTCAGGTGTGCAAACAGTGAACCATTGGATATGTAACTATCAATAAGTGGGACCAGGCTGGTGTTACACCACTTAACTAGATTAGGTTCACTTATCTCTTCTTGCTGTAAGGCCATTTCCCACATCTTCAAGACATCTGCACATTCAAAAACCAGACCATCCTTTGCAGCCTATATTCAAGCAGAAGAAAAAAGGGCAATGGACTTTTCAAACACTACGCAGATGATAAATTTGGAGAGGTAGAATTTGACAGTTATGATAATGGTGATGACAAATGGGGACAATGTCTTACACCCTGCTTTTTTATAACATATATTGCAGTATATAAAATACAGTAAATCACTCTGGAGTCTATTTTCCCTTGCACTTAAGTCACAGACACACATAGTTGCATACTTTCTTCACTGAAGCACATTCTCCCATTAACTTAAGTCTGGGGTTTAAGTGTACCTAGCTTAGTTATACACTTTGAGCTTCAAAACACCAAAATATGGCTATGTCACATGTAAATGACCCTTTCACACATTCTGCTGCTGGCTTAAGGACTTTCAAGTGCCTGTTTCACTACTTGGTCTGGAAGGCTATATTAAGACACTTGCCTCTACGTGGCCAAATGCAATATTGCAGTGCTCAGAGAGCCGAATATGTAACAAAGCAAACATTTTTACATTTATTATAAGTTTAGAAGTAAATATTACAACCCAAAATGCATGTGAATAATTAATAAAATTATGTAAGAATTGTATAACACAATGGAATATACATTCCATACACATGAAGCCATAGCAAAGACTCGAACCCTGGTCCAAGAGGTGTGAGGAAACAGTGCTCACCCCTGTGCCACCCCTCTGTAAATTACGTCATTTAAACTTTCGTAAAAAGTTAAGGTAATGTCAATTGCTCCGCAATGAATTTAAACATTATAACTTTTTTGTTGAAGCATTCTCATGCTTGTGAGAATGACCAAATATAAGCATAGTAAACTACCACCATGGTTGCACTTTTGAAAAGGTTTCTGTGGATTTCAGTTAGGTTCACAGTGTAAATTAAGTAGGCTACGCTGCATGTTTTGCTTGTTGCCAGAATCACCGAGGGTCTTTTTGGGTTAAGTGCGGTGGGCAGGTCTGCACCGATGAGGAGAGAATGCGCTTAACTGAAATGCACATAACTTTTTACACATTTTTTTTACTTAAGTGTTTGATGGGAGATTAGGCCTCAATATCACTATATTACCCATATATGCATAAAAAATTATAACCAAAATACAATGACGGATGAAATATGTAAAAAAGTTTTCCTACATGCCATTATTCTGGTCTTTATTTTTACAGCATACTCAGGAAAACCAGAGCACCTTGCATCCATCATTTTCCATTACGACTTTTACAATGCAGAGAGCATGAAGCAAAGAATACCCTGACCTTCAATAACAAAAAAGCCTAATACCGGGCACACAGAATCACAAGCATACACTACAGACAATGTTACTGACATATGAAAAGCATGTCCCTTGATCCTGAGTCTACCCCAGGGTGTTACCCTATGCTGTCTGGAACAGGCTCCATGCCCCTTGTTACCGTGAATGGAGTAAGTAGATGGGCTGATATATACATATCACACAAATATTAGCGTTATTGAAACTCAGAGTGGAATTTCATTTTTACCTGTTGTACCAGTTCAATTGTACTCAGGACAGCCTCAAAGTTACTTGAGTTTGTTGTATGCACAGCACTTGACGTCAGATTAGCCAACAGCTCACCAAGCCGGTAGACAAGGTCTGAAAACATATATTAGTTAGAATACAAGATGTATTATCATACACCTGTCCATAAATTCCTGACTAAGTTTGGAAGGTGGATATCTATAAATCATATCTATTTTCATTATATCTTAGGAAAAAAATTACTACCTATTTCAGACCGGCACTCATGAATAAATCGTGACATATACAACCATCTCAAATGTTGTTTGGTACTTTGTTAAGAGCGTCGTTCTCATAAAGTAGCGAACAAGAGAAGTGTAAAAACTAAACAAGTGGCTTATCTTTTCATAATAGATGACATTTTTTTCAGTGTAATTATATATTGTACTCATAAAAAGATATGACAAGCGTTTAAAAAGTATTACCTACATTTTAATAAAAAAAAAAACAGGCAAACAACCAAACACTTAGTAGAAGGAGAGCGAAAGTCATACGACGATAAAGAGGTGACAGAAGAAGAATCAGTTCATAGCAGTAATGAATGGTGACAAGGAATAAAAGAGAGGTTTTAAGATACCTAAAAGGGAGCAAATGCTTCACCACGTTTGGATAACCAAGAATAACATTTATAAATAGGAAAGTTGAGTCGTACTTATTGGGTTAATGCAAATAATACAACATTTGGATGTTTTGATGTAGTGAAACACATAAATACTATGACAGTAACATTGTGAGAATACTGGGCTGTACTGAATAATTCCCATTACCTGTCTCTGTTCTGATGTCATAAGCAATAGCTATGACAAGTTCCCTTAGAATTGGACCATTTGATGGTGTATTCTCCAAAGCTGAAAACTCACTGCCGAAAAGGGGTTCCAACATCTTCTCAACCCTGATAAACAATTATAATGAACAAAAAAATCCTTTCTGCAATACATTTCCTCCTGATCTCTGCCCATTGTATGCAGATAGGCATAAACTGAATACAAAAAATCATTAATCAGTAACTGCAATTTAAGAACCCTACTATATTCATGCAAACATGGAGAATTTCCCTGTGAACAATTAGGTAAGATCACAACTTCATGATTCCAAAGAATCACACAAGTTATTAAGTACTAATGCAATTTAATTTTTATTATCCTTTCTTTCTGATTAATACTCTTACCATTCCCAGGTAGAGTTGTTTGCCTGTCCAGTTATGATCTGCAATAGGGCTGGCATGGACTCTGACAGAGCCAAAACCTGCCTACCAGGGAATAGGACAGCCCCAATTTCCTCAACCTATTACACAAATAAGAGAAGCACAAGGTTACATGTTATGTTGCTTAATAATCTAGCCATTTATTTTCAGGAACTACTGAATGAATGAATATGAAGTTATATTTAAAAAAATGACTGGTAAATATTAAATATAAATTATATGGACAACAGTTTTGGGACACACCACTTATGCATTTAATTCAGGTGTTTCATTCAGACCCATTGCCACTATCAATCAAACTATCAATCAAGCACCTAGTCATGCAATCAGGTTTACAAACATTTGTGAAAGAATGGGTTGTTCTGAAGAGCTCTATGAATTCAAGTGTGGTACGGTCACAGGATGTCAGTTTTGCAATAAGTCCTGCTGGAAATTCCAATATCTGGGAATGCCTTGATATCAACCCCTGTAGCAGGAGGAGGTGGCTGGTGAGAGAGGTCTAGGCATCCTTGCTTAGACTGCTGCCCCCACGATCCGACCCCGGATAAGTTGTAGATGATGAATAGATGGATTGATGGATGGATGGATGGATGGATGGATGGATACATGGATGATTCAAGTCATCTTACCTTATAATATATTTCAGAAAGGTTATTCATATCGATGGCTTGCAGAATTTCATCTAAGGAACCTAGTCACAACGAAAACAAAACACAAAAACATATTCATTTTATATATAATATACAGACGCTCCTTTACTTACGAATGAGATACTTTCTGAACAGCCGTTCGTAACTTGAAATGTTCGTAAGTCATTATTCAACATAATTTTAAGGGTATACACAAGTACAAAGAACTAGGATGGTGGGAGTACGCACGCTACGCTGCTGCGCGGTGGGAGTAGCGGCCAGAAGTCATACTAAGCGGAATTGACGCACAGAAAAAAAAATGATGTTGTGGACGGGAAACGGGAGCCCAATGAACACAATTTGGACTTACAGTTCTCTTCGTTCGTATGTCTGAAAGTTCGTAAGTTGAAAATTCATAAGTAGAGGAGCGTCTGTATATGTTTTATAGATAGATATATAGACACTGACCCAGACATAGACATACTGTACACACACACACACGCGCACACACACACACACACAGTCGTGAAATCATATTTTTTTGGGGACCGCTCATTAATTTCTTTGGAAAAAATGGTAATTCTAACTATGACAACCTTAACCCCCACCCTGCCCTAACCATAACCATAAGTAACCAAAACAAAATTGAGTTTTTGCATTTTTAGTTCTTTCATTGCAGTCACGGATTTTTATAAAATAGATTTTTCCTATATGCGGACCAGGAAACCAGTCCCCATAAGGTAAAAAATGGGTATTCATCACGTTGTGGGGACATTTGATCCCCACAAGGTAAGGTATGCCGGGACCACACACACACTCTCTCTCACATACACACACACAATTATGGGACCTAACACACTCAAATTTACAACTAAGGTCTGAACAATGCTCACACATCAGAAGCAGCAAGAATAAGCAAAAAAATATATATTTTCATATTGTGATATGAAACACAATGCATTGCAATGTATCAACTACAGCATATCTTGAAATATAATAAAATGTTGATTTTAAGATACAATGATGTTTTAGGAAATTTTATTAAAATATACCCATAAAACAGAGTAAGTGACCAACCTTGACTGGGGTCTAGGATTGCGCTGATGATCTCTGTCATATCACCAGAGGTGGTATTCAGAGGTAAGAATTGTTGCAGTTGATCAATGATGCTAAAACAAACAGTACCACAAATATGAAGATTACGAAATAGTCATCCAAAGGAAGAAAAACTTTACATTTATTTAATAAAAATCCAGAACGGGATAATCAGTTGGAAGATGGGGGGTTTGAAGGATAAAGAAAGCGATTTTTTTAAAACTGAGAGAGGAAACTAGAAAACATGAAACTTCAAACTCACAGAGCCAGAGTGAAAATGAAACCCCCAATGTGAGGATAAAGTGATAATAACTTACTTTTATGAAATTTAGGTTTTATACAAATTGTTCTATATATAAATAGATGGGGCGGCATGGAGGTGCAGTGGTTAGCACTGTTGCCTCACACCTCTGGGACCCGGGTTCGAGTATGTGCGGAGTTTGCATGTTCTCCCCATGTCGTCGTGGGGTTTCCTCCGGGTACTCCGGTTTCCCCCCACAGTCC
>JAODJX010000001.1:33058027-33075991 GCA_026776945.1 Isichthys henryi
CAGGCGGAGACTCGAACCCGGGTCCCAGAGGTGTGAGGCAACAGTGCTAACCACTGCACCACCATGCCGCCCCGCAACCACAACTTTTAGAACATAATTATGGCATTATCAGTGTAAAGGAATCATGAAAGCATGGCAGGAGTATATAGTGAAAAGTAATACAAAGAGACTATCGAGACTTGCCATGTGGGTGAACCATCAATAAGTAGTGCCAATGCACACAGAACCAAGACCACTTTTAATTTAATTCAGATATAATTTAGAAGGATATGTTTCATGATTGTCTAGTATATTTCCCTTACTTACTTTCTCCACCAATGGCATCCACTGGGCAAGCAGAGTATTTGGCAAGTAGGACCTGTTGCAAAAGACTAACTCCCACATGACGGGATCCCCTGAAGGCAGACTGGACTGTGAGGACCACTGACTGATGAGATCGCTACAATTTAGGGATCCCTGTGACAAAGCCATTTAGAAACAGTTAGAGTAAAACAGGTCATCTTAAGAGGCAACTGTAATGCTCTGTACAAAACACAAATTGAATAGATGTTTAGATATAAACTTGTGATAAAAACATTTTCACTACCTTCACAATGGTCTTCACTATCGCCTTTGGGAGTCCCAACAGCCAAGTATTTGCCTGGAACTCATTCGGAAGGACAGGCCCATTCAACGCCTGTTGAATGCCACGGGCTTCACTCACCAGGAAATCCATTTGCTCTGGTTGGTAAAAATGATCATTCCACATAGCACTCAGTCAAGTATTCATTTACTTAACATGTTCATTCCTTCCAGTTACCAGGTAAAAGCTGACTAATCTTATATGACAGACATGCATATATCGATATTTGAATCACTGTGGTGGTTACAGATGCCACAATCCAAATCATTCTCAATATACAGATAATAGTTTTGCAATTAGGCATCCATTTGATTATGTATTTTCCTCAAAGCTAAAAAATCTATATCCTTCAAAACTGAAAGAGTTCACACTTAATACAAATATTAGCAATCAAACATCATAACACAAAAAGATGTGACTGTAGTTAGGATCAGAAATTCATTTTTTATTATTTAAAAAAAGCTTCTCCATCATAAAAGTGTACTCATTAGCTAATATACAGTATGTGAAACTTAGAGAAATAGGTTTAAAATACAAGACAAGTGGTCTGACTTGCCTCTCAGGGTGTCCAAAATTTGTATGGCCAAATCCATAGAGAAGTGACTTCCTGTGAGGAAGGTGTTCAAGGACGACGAGCCTGGGAGCCCCCCCAGCATTTTCAGTGTTGATATCAAGCCAAGAAGCCTTAAAGAAGACACACTAACTGTTGTTATCCATCATAATGGATCTCACCTCTTACGTTATGAACATCTACGATATACGATGTAACCCTAACTTGGTTTTTCAGCTCCTATTTACAAAATGGAAAAGAGCTGAAGTCATGCATATTATTGTTAAAATGACTGTCTCTTTGAACAATGTATTTCCTTAATTTACAGCTTGTTTACTTGTATTGCACACATAAAGGACATGTTTAATACACTCCGCTCTTTCTTATAGCACAATAGCAGCAAAATTGGTCATCTGAGTCTTTATTAATCCCTTTAATCATGGGTTAGATCAGAAGT
The DNA here is from genome assembly GCA_026776945.1 of Isichthys henryi. NCBI lineage: Eukaryota > Metazoa > Chordata > Actinopteri > Osteoglossiformes > Mormyridae > Isichthys > Isichthys henryi. Next base: position 33,059,657 of record JAODJX010000001.1, read on the forward strand.
GTAAAAGATCATGTTTGATCGATTGTGAAAGGTAACTGTTAGGCTGGCATATGATTGCATACTCTTCCTCCTCCTGGCCCCTGTAAAGCTGGCTGCTGCTCTCTGGATATACAGTGAAATTCTCAACACTCCAGCTGTAGATCTGCAGCAGGTTGTTTAACAGCCCTGTGGTAAAGGCTATGTCAGTAGAAGCTGCTTCACTGTTCCACGGATGCAGCAGCTGCAGAGAGACATGAAACAGACCCACATTCATACAAAGGTCACACACAAAATTATAGGTTACATATAGCAGAGCCACAATTCTGTTGTATAGACAACAAGGAGGTAAGGTGACAAAGATTTTATTCTGCAAATGTACAAGCCAGTTCTCATGTAGTGGTTACTAGAGAAACAGGTGAAGCACCTGCAGCTAATGGCATGAAGAAACAGGAGTAATACAGTACCCTCCTGTCAATCTTAAACAGGAATAATACCCTGTTGTCAACAGTGACGGCTCAAAAGAAAGATTAGAGAAGAGAAAGGATACAGAAAGCTTGGGGTGGGTGAGAGACACATTGTGAAGAAGGAGAAAAGAGCGAGACAATAATACGCAGCTTGGGGTATGCTGCATTGTAAAACATTTTTGACAGCATTGAGAATTAATACGAAAAAATGTCCGGAAGCATACAATTACAGAGCTCTTTAGTGGTATTTTGAGTCAAGACAAAATTGTCAAGACAGCAAATATAGTACGACTGGTAAGACAGGCTCACTCACAGAAGAATGTGCAAAATCAAGTTTTACCAAATTCCTTTGTGTGACCTTTTAAAGATATTTTTGTCTTTACTTCTGCAATTCACTCATAGAATAAATATAGCAATGCTAAGTAGTTCCATAACAACAGTACTACAGAAATGGCTACAATTTATTTTTTGTTTATTTTATACTGTATATTATTACTTATATACTTTTCACTTTTTGCAATAGGTCTGTTGGAATATATTAGAATGTCTCTGGACATTACACCTTGGAGAAAACCATCACTATTTTATGTAGGTCCTATATTTGTTTATATTTACAGACGCTCCTCTACTTAAGAACGTTCAACTTACGAACTTTCAGACATACGAATGAAGAGGACTGAAAGTCGAAAGTATGTTCACTGGGCTCCCATTTCCTGTCTGCAACATCAATTTTTTTTTTTCTGCACTCCAGTTCCGGCTAGTACAGCTTCTGGCGGCTACTCCCGCTGTGCAGTGTAGTGTGCATACTCCTGGCATCCAAGTTCTTAGTACTTGCATACTATATATATATATATATATACACACACACACACGCACAAACACACACACACACAAACACACACACTGCATATTTGTTGGTACATAAAAGGCATTTATCTAAGAAATTAATTATTTCAGTATTCTGTAACTATATAATTTTTTAACGTGACCCCCAGTGCTGCTGACAGAAATGCAGAACAGAAAGGAAGATAGATTTTTGTACAAAAAAAGATTTCTTGTATTCTACCTTGAAAATGTGTGATAAAATAACCAGATATTTAATTCTGTGCAAAAGTTTTAAATGTTTAAGGCTATGTATCTAGGTAGTAAGTTTATATTCACTCAGAAAAAAACACTATTTAACAGTACACATGCAAATTAACAATAACACAATAAGAAATAAAAATTTCTTCCATTTTCAGATGAACACCGCTTCAGTTCCCAATCCACTTTTCGGGGCATGTCAACAATTCCATGTGTTTGTTAATTAATCAAAAAAATCAATCAACTGATTGATTAATTAACTCAATGAGATATTGATTATCCAAACACGGTAAAGTGGCCGAGTCAAAAAAATACACGTAGGTATTGGATGGTTACTGCAACAGTCTGAGACATTTTGAAATTGCAGTAGCTGACACTCTTTGACAGGCATCAAAGTTTTATACCAACACGAAAATCATTTAAACATTATTGCCTAAGACTTTTGCAGAGAACTGTATGTTCACAATAAATATATGAGTGATCTGTAGTTTATGCTTATATTATCCATCCATCCATTTTCTAAACCGCTTATCCTTACTGGGTCGCGGGGGGTCCGAAGCCTATCCCGGAAACAATGGGCACGAGGCAGGGAACAACCCAGGATGGGGGGCCAGCCCATCGCAGGGCGCTTATATTATCAATTAACAAATATTTAAATATATTTAGAAACATCTTGTAGTAAGAGAGAATACCTTTTGGATTAGAGCACTTTCTGTATTGACCATGCTGAAGCCATCACTAAGGGGTACATCAACACCTGCATAAGAAAAACATACAGAAAAGGTTTCTTCACATTAGATGGAATCAAACGGAAAGAGGAAGAAGAGGTCACCAGAAACTATAGACATATATTCTGACTGCAATACAATGTTAAAGAGGCAGTTCACTATAAAACTAGGTTGTTATTCCAGCCCATCTAAAGCATATTTTTTCACTGGATAGAGCACGGGCACCCTGGCAAGATCTTCTGCGCAGTGACAGGATTGGTGTGTAGAGTCTGACAGATAAAAAAAGTTCCTGCATTAAACTACTCACTACAAAGTCTGTGGATTATCTTGAGTGACCGGGTCATGATTTCTGGTACAGTAAGAGACAGTGCTGGGCCTTTCAGTCCCATTATATTCTAGAGAAGACCGACATTTCTATGACCAACACCTCCAAAGCTAGGCAACTTCCAGCAGAACAACCTTAGAAATATAGCTCTAAAGCCCCTCAAAAACATCTTTTTCAGTTTTGGGGTGAACTGCCCCTTTAACTTGTAAGCTACTTCCTCCTCCTCGTCATCTCATTGCTTTTAACGAGTTCCCACTATCCTTATACAGTCGACCCTTCTGCATCTTGAACTTCCACACTGCTGTTTTGATGTATAGTGAGGTATTAAATGGTAATATTTCTGGGAGTACACTGCTGGTTTGGAGGACACCAAATGTGTTTATGTCAGCCTCTCACATTACACCTAACAGCAGAGGTGGAAATTTTCGGTCCAGAAAGTACAAATCCAGGCCAAGATTTTGTTCCAACTAACCAGTTGAGCACTCGTTATGCTCAACTGGGTGGTTGGAACAAAATCTTGGTCTGGATTTTTACTTTCTGGACCTGAAATTTCCACCTCTGCCTAACAGCCATCTCAAAGTCTTTGCATCTCACTTCACTTGCCAAGGGAATCAAATTTCCAGATAGCCAGGGGTCTGCACCCCTACACCCTGCGATGTGGAAGGGTTCAACTATAATGTTTTCACCAGATTTTTCCCCTAACAAGCACTATTGCATATTTATCTTATCAAAGAATTTTTACTTTTTAATCATGACAACATATCTCATTCAGTAACCAGTGAAGTAGCCATTCATCATGACAGTGGTGGCTTACACAGACAGCAGTCTGAAATGGTACATTTTTTGGAGAACAGTATTCAAGCGTCACGGGTATTGTTTTCGGCTGCCACAATGTCTACACAGCCGATACACTGTACCTACATTATACATATCATACCTTTGCTAGACCAATTCTGGATGTACTGTAAGATGTTGGTAACAGCATCTATGGACATGTTGATCATGGAAACAGGAATATTAACTTGGTTGATGTTTCCTTGGATGGTGTTTGCAGTCCTAAAGTTGCAAAAACAAAGGCAAACAATGGGTTTTAATGGGTTCAGAAACACAGCACATAACATACTAATTTACTGCCATAGAAATAAGGCTTGAGACACAGCATTACTTTGATATTTATATATGTGTTTAAGCTTGCATGTAAACACAAACCGGCATATACAGAAATACACACCAACCTACTGTGAAATGGACTCTTAACACCCTTGACAAACTGGTCCTGCAACATTTACTAGCAGGTGCAATGTCAAAATCGTGCTAAATGAGAAGAGGCTTTGCGGGCACCACGCCTGCTTTTTAAGCCTGACATAAAAGCTTGCATTCTTATTCATACTTTACAAGGAAACACTTCCATAATAAAGTAAATGGCAATCTTTTATAGAATCTAAGTGAATGAACAGTTAGTGACACAGTACAAAAACACATCTAAAAACTATAATGGCAGAACATGTGTCCTGTCTCATGCCCTACCTCTTTATGCTGTTCAGCAGCATGGTTACCTCTTGCAGCTTGTCTTCTGCACTGGAAGGAATGAAAAGCTCAGGCAGGCCCAGAAGGGCATCCCAGATTAAACTGTCTGACTGCATTTGTTGAAATGCCAGTATTCCCTCTCCAATGGCCTCCAGCAGCGACATAGGTTTGGTGAGGAGCAGATTGGCTGCCACCTTAAATTACAGAATACAGAGAATCAAAAAAATAAACAAGTCATGCAAAATCTAAAAATTATTATTTTTTAATCATTAAATTTCACTGTGACCATTTTCTGGATGTGTATGAGTTTTTGGAAAGATGGATGACTCACATGTAACATAACAGCTAAGATATTATTTCATAAAGAATTCTGTGTTTATGTATTTGAATAATGAGAAACATTAATGTAAAGCAATGTAAGTATCCTATGGAGGGTCATAGAGGTCCAAAGCCTATCTCAGAAGCTACAAACTCAAGGCAGGGATTCTGGGGCACCAAACCATCACAGGGCACATGCAAACACACACACACAGGTTTGTAAATATATCTTTGTGGGGACTCCCCAATTCATTTCTATGGGGAAAACGGTAATCGCAACATGACGACCTTAACCCCTACCCAGCCATACCTTAACCATAAGTAACCAAACATAATATGAGTCTTTTGGTATTTTTACTTTTTTGATTGCAGTCACAGATCTTTGTGGGGACCTGAAAAATGCTCCCCCACAATGTCAAAATAATAGGTTTTTATTACATTGTGGGCGATATTTAATTATATAAACCTAATACACACACACATATTAGGTATGTATATCTTTGTGGGAACTCTCTATTCATTTTTATTGGCATACCCCTAATCCCAACTACACTGCCAGAAAAAAAGAGTACCAATTTGTACCTTTGCTTGTCACTGGGGCTGTACACCTATTGTATGGTCTGCCAATTGTACCCTAGCCGTAAGTTAATATACAACTGGCTGACCCATGAGGGCACAGGCCCAGTGACAAGCAAAGGTACGAATTAGTAAAAAAAATTCTGATAGTGTATGAAAGTATTAACCCCCACCCAGCCCTAACCTTAACCATAAGCAACCAAACAAGATACAATATGTTTGTTTTTTAGTTTTGTGATTGCATTCAAAAAAAATTTTAAAAATAGAGATTTCCATTGTGGGAACTGAAAAAAGTTCCCCACAAGGTCAAAATAAGTGGTTTTTAATAACACTGTGGGAACATTTATTACAATGTAATAAATACTTACATACATAGATAAACACACACACACATACAGATAGTCTGCAACTCCAACTCAGACTCCATACTATGATGCCAGGGCAAACACTTGAACGCACGTGAAACAAGAGTGCTAACCACTGCACCACTGTGCCTCTCCCCTCTGGTCCAGAATGTACAGTAGCAGAAAAATATATTCAAGATATTACATTGGTCCTACTTTACCTGGTTCAGAGTTTGCAGGAATGCTTCCAGAAGTGTATCACTGGAATTACAGAAGGATACCAAACCAAAGGAGAAGGGATCCGAAGAACTTTGGTATGATGAATTGAGGGCAGATAGGACTACAGTACAAAGAGATTTCTTTAGGATGTTGACAGAGTCCTTCATCAGCACCTCCTTCGGGAAAAGAAACACACAATTTTGTGAAGAAGCTTTATTTTTCCCATTTTGCATGAATCGGTTAATGCTTTAATTCATTTAATTTATTATACATAGCTTAGAATATCAATAAAAGCTTATGTCACAGGTCAAGAACCAGCTTTGTTAACCGACAATCGGTCTATCAAGTTCCCTGCCTTCGACTGCCACGTGTTCTACATTGCACTCGATCCCACACTGTCCCCACTGCAGGTTGTGAGCTGACAGGAGGGCAAACCCATGTTATCCTTTCGGGCTATACCCAGCCAGTCCCCATGGGGAGAGACCTGGCCACCAGACCCTCACCTTCATGCTCCCGCCCCAGGCCTGGATCCAGGGTGAGGCCTTGGTCTCCCCAATCCGGGCAGGGTAACAAATTTCTTATTTTTAATCATCACAGGAATCAAATTGAACCGCACTTAGTGATGCAGCACCATGACCAACTTGCCTTGGGAGACCCTACCAGGGGTAACTGCCCCCAAAAATATGGCTCCTAGAATTACAGAAGTACACAAACCCCTCCACCATCATAAGATGGCGATTCACCTTCATTTTTCATTATGGAAATATGCAAGAATTCACCAAGATTTTTGACAGAATTGTGAAAATTATATATATATATATATATATATATATATATACACACACACACACACACACACACACACACACACAGTGGATTGCTGGAACTTGAAAGCCTCTAAACCCGATTTGGACCTCGAATGGGTCGGTTGAGAAAACTCTAGCCACAACTCGACCGAAAACTCAGAACTTTGTATGTGTGTTTTTTCACATGTGTATTACTTTTATTTTGATTGAAAATGGGTTGATATGTTTAAATAGACAATCATTTGGGGGGTCTGGAATGGCTCAAATTCATTGACATTATTTATTATGGGGAAATGCAACTTGGACCTCGACCAAATCACAACTCGATCAGCCTTCTTCAATGAATTCAATTCTTGTTACCAGGTACCATTGTGTGGGTATACAAACACACACACACACACACACGTATACTGTATATGGGATGGCATACTGACACAGCAAGTGATCATAAAAAAAGAGGTAACTATCCAGATGACCCACCTGATTTGTCAAAACGGTGTTGTTAACGACATTCATGATTGTCCACGTGAAATTTAATGGATCTTCCTGGCTGGAATCTTAAAAACAAAACATTTATTTGAAAGTCAAAATCAGTGTTTCACTTCTTTAAAAATTAAAACATCATATTTATATTTTTCTCTGAAATTAATGGGTCAGTTGGGTTAATCCATAACATCATAAAGTAACTTAGAACTACTACTTTTGGATGGATGAAGTAAGCAGAACTAAACTGAGTATATGACTTAGGCATAGGCATCTCCATAACTTAGGCCGCTGCAATACAAGCATCCGATACAAAGGTACATATGAAGGAACTACTAATGCAATATGATATGATTCACTCCTATTGCGATGCAGTGCATTTTCATACAATTTGATTCAACATAATGTGATTCAACACAATATGATGCTATTCAAAAGAATATGCTGCTATGCAATTCAATGTGGTACAGACAATTTGACAGAGGGGAACTAGAGATGAGAGAGTGCGCTTGAGAAACAGTCCAGAGAAGGGGAATCAATATAAATCAAAAATTACTGGTTACATTTCTGAATAATAAAGACATAGGGTCTCTGCTAAAAATTATATAGTAAAAAATCCGATTTTAACGATGCAAAGCTGTTAGAAACAATGCATCCCGAGTTCATCCCAAATTGTATCTGGTGAACACTTTTTAAGTGGGGGAATCACACCGAAAACTTTATGCTGGTGCACCAAGGTGAGTGGGTGAATCTTACCATCCTTAATATGACTGAAAGCAATGTTGCTGAAAACTAGCACTGTTACCTCACATGATTAGAGTTCAGGGTACAAATCTTGTCTCTGTTATCTGATGGAGCTCTTGTTGGGTTTCCTCTGGATGACCCAGTTTCCTCGTTCATTTCAAAAACATGCTAAGTGTTTGTTTGTAGTGTGTCAGCATGTTTAGGTATGTGCCCTGGGATGGACTGACATCCTACACCTTGTGCCCTATACTGCCTAGGATAAAATCCACCTCCCCTCCCCCACAAGCTTGTTAAGGACAAAAAGTTGGTTTGGGGACTTTAAAAAATGACATAAAAAGTGCATGTAATATGTAGTTGTTGAATTGATTTCTATGCAGTCTTTTTGTGCAAAGTTTACAAATTCAGAGACTGAAGACGTACTTATGATGTTATCCCATATTTTCACAATCTGTGACTTGTCAGAGAATTCTTGCAGGGCAGAACGAACTAGACCTCCTTTCTGAGAATTGTCCAGGTGCAGGGACCTGAATGGCCGCAGTGAATCCCTAGAAAAGACAAACAAAGAGATCTGGTGACAGACAGTCATGTTTTTCTAAGGACAAATGATAATGTGAACAACATAGCTTATCTGATATGGGCAAGAAATATATTTCAGGTATCAAAAAAATGTAACCATGCCAATCTGCATGAATACATTTCTGTGAACTGTACACTGGGTACATCATACAGTGTTGTTCCCCAAGGTACAAATATGTTCATCAGATTGTTGTACCTTAAATTAGGCTAAAAGATACATTTAGCTACAGCTATGGTACAGCTGTCAGACCCTTGAGGGTACTGACAGTGACAAGTAATTTTACACAAATAAATACAATTTTTTAACAGTGTACTAACAGGAAAAACCTGGTTGACACTATATTTGTTATGACAAAAGAAAAAAATCCGTCATGGTGATTTTTTTGGCATAGAAAATATCCCAGAAATGTATTCAGTGTGCCTCACAATGATGTACACACATTTTCATCATAAATTATAAAACACTGATTAGCCTTTAACCTGATATGCAAGTAAAAGTATATTAGGTTAAGTTTTTGTGACAGAATGATGATCCAAGGTGCAGCTTACGGACACAGACAGAATTTCATTATTAACTGAACTGAAAGATTTGAAACAAAGGGGACCACATGGGTCAGAGAAGAACTAACATCCGCTAAAATAAACACGAAGGAAAAACTAATACCAATCACATTTGGAGTGTACAGGGAAGGAAGCCTCAGGAATGAAACGCATGGCAGTACATGCAAGCACATCTGACTGACTGATTTGGGAACAAGTAAAGGGCAGGCACATATATATATACAAGTAACAAGGCCTAGACAAGAATTACTGGGGAATAGGAGTTACAAGACACAGGTGACGGTCATAATGTCTAAGCACTAAGGATGCAAACGCAAGGAGATACTAGGAATTGGGTTGCAGAATACAAAACCTGAAACAAGCAGGGATAGGAAGAACAAAGGCACCAAGACAAGAACCAATACTGAAACAGTTAACATAGGGATTAACAGGGTTCTGGGGCAAAAAAGACAAAATGTCCAACAATAGTTGAGGCTGGTCTTCGGCTAACATCAAACTCATAACAGTTTGGGAGCATCACTTTCAGCTACATGCTTGGGTCACATGGAAGTTCAGGGAACATGGGAACCCATAAGGGACTGTGACAGATACTAAACACAGAAGAGGAACAGGATGACCAGTGAAACCCACTGGCCAAACTGGGGAAGACCTGACATCGCAGAAACAGATCCTGACAGTATGTAGTTAATTATATTTTAGCACTGGCAGGATACATATCCCAGCATGCCACACGTGCAGTTGTAAATAGCCGTTATATTGCTGTTGTTATTGTTAATGGTTACATCTCATTATTGTTGTGCGTGTGTTTACCTGTGTCTTATGTGCACCCTGTCCGATGCTCGTGTAAATCTTACGTAAATCTCCCACCGTTTATGCATCTTAAAGTTCGGCATCTGACTACCCTGTGTTTTATATCTGTGTTTCATGGCTAATGTTGACTGATAGAGAATATGTTTTCCCTGGCAATCGAGTGTCTGTCTCTTTCTCCGCCCCCGCAATGCCTTGGTCTGCCTGATCCCACAATATTATATGTTATATATTGTTATATATTAGGTCTCCTCATTCTGTTTAAAACTGTTATACAGTATATTAGGTTCCTTCAAAATAGGATTTGAAGACATAAAAGGCATTTTGTGTAGCTTAACGTGATACTACCTAGGTTTTGTTGTGACTAACAAAACTAAGAAGAGTATACATTTCTGTTAAATTGAAGAAGCCAGACTATTTCCACATACACTTTGATGTCTAACTTCCCATCTTTAACATGTACTCATTCGGATGGCACTAGCTCAGTCACAAAAAAGAGTGTAGATAACAAGCATTCCACTGGAGTCATCAACCTCTGATCTTTCGTGAGAGAAACAGGTTTGCTGGGAGGGCTGGTTTGTGTTTGAAAAATAAATATGACTAACAAACTGACCTTTATTATTATTAATGTTATTTATAGTATAAAAATCCAGCTTTGTTGTCTTTTTTCCATTTCTATTGGTCAGTGGCGGAACAACTGTACACTGGACACTGGGGAAAAATGGACCACACCTCCTCTTTCCAAATTCTCACTTAGGGCCTGCCATTGCCAGTTCCAGTAGTTGCATATAAGTAGCCTCGAAATAATATTCAGAATATATTATAATATATAATATACGTAAAAGATTACATGAGAGTAGCATGCCAAAAGCCTACGTAATATGCATGATATCAGTGCCTTATTACTCAGGAATGCTTTGCATACATGTGAGATATGCAGTCATGAGGGGGGCCCTCGAGTCACTGGGCACACCTACCAGTCCGCCGCTACTAGTGGTGCATAGTTCAACAGTTGAATGTTACTGGGTATGAACAGTTACACAACAGTCACATGAACATGCCAAACAATTAAATGACTAACATTTTGTTCTGTAAGAAAGAGGAACACAATGACATTTCTTTTTAACAACAAATACTACTGTGACCTTTGATACTCATTTATTAAAAAACATCCATGTCCAGCAGCAGATAAATGGTGCAATTATTTTTAACATGGTACGGTGAAGACCAAAATTCAGTCTTTGCTTTAATCTGAAACTTAGGCTGGCATTCATTCAGCAGTTGTAATGCGAACCAGTGCATTTTTGTTGCCCCATTTATCTGGGATTTTTTTTTGATTTTGTTAAAACGATATCTGAAATCCACTTTCATAAATAATTAGCCTTAAATGTAACCCACATCATTTAATTAGCCAGAGTATTCAAATCTTCTTCATCTATCAATCATATAGTTCAGCTACGTCACACACACTTTCAAAAACATTAGCAAATGTATTCCGGGGTCCACTATTGCTACCAGCTTTGTTTATAATTTATGCCTGTTATTATCTCCTTGATTGTTTTCATTTACTCAGAATTTCTTTTCATATTATTAACTCATATTAATGTTTGCATAAATATTTACTTTTTAAATCTTTCATTATCTATGTGGAAAAACTTCTATAAAATGGTAATCAAACTTAATTACTGCAGCATGTACAGAGATCAGAGATATGTACAGTAAAAGCTGTCTTATTGAATCTTAATGTTTAATGTAGTGATAATTCAGAAATGACAGCATACAGTATAACAATGGGTCGAGATACAGTAGTTCCTAGTAGATCCTCTCCTCTGCAGCAGTTAAATAAAATTACAGGTCAGTTTTTACACCAACTGACCATTTTTAACTTCTTTTAATGTGCAATAAAACTTCTTAGTCTTGTACCATCAATAGTCATAAATATTTAAATATTTATATACATAAGTAAATGCGAAAAAATGCAACTGCAATCTTTAAAGGATTACACGGGAAAGCCTACCTCAAAGAATCCTCAGAATTTCCAAACATGCGGTTCATCGGACTGACCGGTTCATAGGATTTGTTGGCGCACATACTATCGGTGCTGCACAGCAGAGTCTGCAGAAAGGGGAAGAATCCCGCACTGGGAAGATTCCGGGGAGCCACATAGCCTGCAGGTGGACAAAATCATCTATGGTCATATTAAGAAATCACCATTAAATGGAATTTACCAAAAAAGACAGAATTTTTTTTCCTCCAAATGTTACATGTATCGTTCTTAATCTATATTTTGGTCTGTGGAGTTAGGTGCATATGTATTTGTACCTGTTTGAGACAAAAAGACTTGCAATTGTAAAACACACAACCATTCTTGGTGAACAGCCCTGGGCTTCAGACATAAATACACCTATTTATAAAATTTGCATATTGGGAGTTTAAGTTTGTAAATTTTGAGTTCAGAGGTTAAACATCAAATTTGCAAAAGTTCTTTCCAATAAGTTATTTAAAGTGTGACTTGTTTTGAGGCTTACTCATTGATTGCCATTTACTAATAAAATTGTGAATTAATGCTGAATATCATACCAATATGACCAGTACCATGTTTTCAAATAAACCACTAGTAATGAACATAAGTGGTCAGAATCTTTCCCTGTAAGCTGTTACCATGGGCAAAAAAATGCCCAAACTAAGCCTGTAGTAATGAAGTCTGAATATTTATTACTTTAAAATATCTCCACATTCAGTCCATCACATTGTAAAGTTACAAATAATAAGCTACAGTAAACACAATTAACAGAAAGCCAGTTGAACTGTATGTCTATTGGCAACCGAATACTGCAGAAATAATTTTTAAAATCCACAATCTTCAGTCACTGCACACAAACAAAAAAGCTTCCTTTTGTACTCACATGCGTTTTTCATTATTGGAGGGAATTTGGATCGGGTTATGGCCAAGATAATGAAGATTATAAGTGGCCATATTATCAAAGCCAGAGACCAGACCTGAAAAAAAATATATAATACTGAATGAAAAAATATTGTTACTGTATTTCTTCTTCGTAAACTTCTTGTATCATTTTTCAACCAACTCCTAACCACTTATCCCAGATAGCATCACAGGGGAGCTTGGAGCACATCTTAAGCAACAAGACTGAATACGTAGGATCCCAATCCATTACAGGGCTCATACACAAGGAGCAACATAGAAAACCAAATGAAACACTGACAATATGAATGATGATATCACCTCCATGATGAATTTTATTTACTCCAGGCACTCAGAGCAGCGGTGGGAGCCAAACCCCAGTCCATGGAGGTGTGAGCCTAGAGTGCTACTTAGAGTCCTGTGCGGGCCTGAAATTAAAGCCCGACCTCGACACTGAACCCAACACGGCAGAAACAGTAGCTAGCAAATCTAAAACCTGAAACCGAAATTGTGGAAATATTTTTCATATGCCTAAACGGGGACCTTCTACAGAATGCCGTCGGGTTATAAACCATGAGACAGAACACATCTCGTCATTTTTTACCCTCTAAACACAACAACACTTCTATACTGTACCTCTCCACGTGGCAATTTTTACCCTCTAGACACGATAAAATGCAAGTATTTAGGTTATGAAACTCCAAAAGAGTGATAAATGCCTTAACTTACGAGTTGTCTTAAGCCTACATGCGAATATGGAAGGTCATTAAGGCAAAAATGTCTTAAACTTATGGAACATCAAACGGGTCAAAAACAGGTGAATTTTAATACGTAGAATACGTGCAGAATACACGTTAACTATGTGTTATTAACATGTAGTCTACATATATTCTAATTAAAATTAACGCGTAGAATATGCATAGAATATATGTTAACCTGTTAACTACGTTAACGTAGCGTGTTGTTAACGTGTATTCTGCATGCAGTAACACATAGTTAACGTGTATTCTACGCGTGAAAAATTAGAATTGCGAAGAATAAATATAGTGACCAGCTGCTATGGATCAAAAAGATTATTCCTGTACAAATACTGCTTAAATAATTCGCTTATAGTAATGAAGTAGTCCGCTTACAATATTCATTTTGGGGTTTTAATACATGACAACATACGGAAAAAAATAAAACTACAGCGTTTATTTATTTTTAACTTTAGTTTGATAAGCCGACTTCAATGCCTTGCAGTAACCCGTGTACTTCTGACTAGCTACCCAAGGCTAATGCTGCATGCACAGAAAACATGACGGGAAAAAGAAAGTCATTTTCACTCAGTATTAAACGAACTTTCCAGCGGCTCTAACACTTCTGTCTCACGGTTATATCCCGATGGCATCCCATATATTTCTTCCATTGCTAGCTGGATACTTGCTATGTAGCTGGTAAGCGGGGGAGAAAGAGTGTTAGGTGGCGGCATGCAAAGTGCGAACAAGCTAATGTCCCACTTACCGAACGCAAATAATGGTTTGCATATTTTAATAAATGAACCCGACTGAGCCCGAAGTTAAACAATAAAAAAACTTGACCATAACCTGGTATGAAACCCAATACTAATTAGGGCGCAGACCTCTACATATACCTACTGAACCACTATGTCACACAAAAGGGGGATTTTTAGAAGCTGCTAATTGTGTCTCAACCAACAAAAGGTCCAAAAAATAGATGAAGAAAATCTAAGATTTCATAACAAAAAAAGTATTTGAATTATTGAATAATAACGATGTTTATAAAATGTAAAACATGTCAGCACATCAACATGGTTAAAAATAACATACATAATTAAAACACCAATAATCTAATCCTTTTTTTTTTACTGATTTCAGTTAATATAGAAGACATGCAGATAGAAAGACAGTATGATGGCACATTTACTTACAGGCTGCCTATAAACGCTCAAGGCGTTTTTCCAAAGCAGAAGTCGCAGTTGCTGAAAAAATCTGGCCATTTGTGGACGGACAGCTACAAATACACAGAGAAACGTCCATTACCTTTAACCATAAATTGTAATGGTAATTAACATCTGTTAATTAAATCTGTTAAAAACGGTACAACCCAGGTACAATTTTGTTCCCCAAGGTACAAATAAGATCAATGTACCCTCGATAGTACACAAATGTTCATCAGAGTCTGAACTTAAAAGGCTCATTTATCAACTGCTGTGGTACTTGAGGGTACAGCTCTAGTCACAAGTATTTGTACCCTCAGAGTACAAAGTGTAGGCTATGACTGAATTCAAATAGACCTAATATGATTTCACAAATAAAATAATTACAAATTAGTGGTCAGTGTTATTACAAATTTAAATTAATTTACTAGTATTGTACAGGAAGGTCATCGCACGAATGATCAGCAAATACTTTTACATTAAAAAAAAGGTTTATTATCATAAACGAAATTTCATTCTGTTCATATATGTAACATGTATTCACACCGGTACTTCTTAGCATAAGGCCACGTTTCACATGATTCACTCAGGGCGGCATGCAGGGGGGCACAGGTGGCATATACCCCGAAATCTGAAATATTTAATGTGCTAACCCCCACCCCCGGAATGATAGTTCTGGAATGAGAGTTCAGGTAACTTCATGCCAATTATAACTTACAATGTTAACATCACCTTTAAATGAAATTCGCATGCTTGTTTCGATTTTGTAAAATCTTCAGTAATCACATTAATTATTAATTAAAACCATAATAAGCTCTTGGTTCTCTGTAAATGAAAAGGCATAGTGCGCATGTTATCTTATTCTATTAATATTTGCGACCTTAAACAAAATGAGATATGATTTACCGAGTTTACTTCCTTGAGAGAAATGGTCAGCGACACCCAACGAGGTCTGTTGAGTCCGACGACAGCATGTCTTGACGTATCACGAAGTAGAATTTGCTTTTAATAAAGTTTCCAAAATGAAAGAAAAACCGAAATACAACGAACGCCACACAGCTCTCAAGAAATATTGCAAAATGAGTTATAGCGACAGCACTGCCGCCTCTGTTATGTTAGTTAGAAGGGGTGTGGATATCTGTGTGTCTGAGCGCTTGTCTGTAGGCTGTCTTTTCCGCATAACTATATCATACTCAATACTGCCACGAACTCCAAATGCTCATATTATACAACACCAGAGTATGATAACTCACCATCCTTTAGAAGTTACTAAAAAACGAAGGATCGGGGCTATATGAATGACTTAGGACCTAAGGAAAAAAACCTTAACACATTCGTCTGCATCGCCATACAACGGACTATAAAAAGGAATTAATAATTTTTATATTACAATGAACATATGCTGTTTTTGAGGTTAGGTGGGTAGTAGAGTTTTATTTTTTTATTCTGCCTCCTCTGTATACGTGCGGAGTTTGCATACTCTACCCATGTCAGCTCTCATTGGTCTGACATTCAGCAGTTAACTGGATCATGGAAAAAAATAATTGATTGATTGATTAATTATGGAGAAAATGGGGGAAATTATCAATGGGGGAATTAATCAATTAATCAGTCAATCAATGAATCATGAGTACAATTTTCTGTTTCACTCATTTGTCAATTTATTGGTGTGCGTCTGTTATAATTATATAATTAATTATATAATTTTATATATGACTAAGTGTGTGTGTGTGTGTGTGTGTATGTATTTTTTTTAAAACAAATGGGGATTTAAGAGACTTAGAAAAAAAGGTTACATTCAATAATTGTAGGAATAAGTGAAAGGAAGGGGCGGCATGGTGGTACAGTGGTTAGCGCTGTTGCCTCACACCTCTGGGACCCAGGTTCGAGTCTCCGCCTGGGTCACATGTGTGCGGAGTTTGCATGTTCTCCC
>JAODJX010000001.1:33085528-33099741 GCA_026776945.1 Isichthys henryi
CGTGCCCGTTGCTTCCGGGATAGGCTCCGGACCCCCCGCGACCCAGTAGGATAAGCGGTTTGGAAAATGGATGGATGATAAAGAAAAAAAGGCACTGGAGGAGAATGCATAGGAATGAACTTCACAACACTGCTATGGGTCACTGCTTTAGTAGTAGGTGCCAACAAAATAGCACAATTGCATATAATTGGATACTGTTGCTGAAAATGTCTATTTACAGTTTGCAATCAATAGGATGGAATCTTTGGTCTGACTCAGCATTTTGACATTTTCTGAATAAACGTTTAAGAGTGTATTTTCTTGTGATTCTTGTGTCTGCACCCCCCCCCCCCCGTGTGTGTGTGCCCTCTAAAGAACTGACAAACTGTCCAGTGTGTTCCCCTGCTGTCACACACATCTCGTCTTGCCTATAAACCCAGTTGCGGAGTTAAAGTGCACGCTCATTACAAGAAGACATAATAGGTCACATTTAATAAACGTCGCCAGCAGCACACCGCTAACCAATGCCAGGCAAAGCTGATGAAGAGCTGACCAAAGCAAAATCTAAATAGGGAATCTAACTAGACAAAGGTATAAGCACTTCTTGGTCTTTCGACCACACTATAAGCAGTTGAACTGGAATCAGTGAGTCTGATGTTGTCCCCCAGCTCTCTCTGGTGGCCAAGTTGAGACATGACATCTGCATTCTTCCTGGAGCTTCCTGGGATTAGCTCCAGACTCAGTGCTCCCCAATACTAGACAACTGATGGATATATGCAACTCACAGCAGCAGGGCATGGTGCAGACAGAAATGAGGGTGACAATCCACTTGTGGGTCAAAGACAAACAAGGGTTTTTTTTAATTAAACTAAATACAATAGGGAAAGGCACAAATTAAAGTGACCATGAGGAGGCAAAACAACTAAGAAAATTAAGAACCAAATACAGAAATTATAAAATAACACCAAGGAACGGAATAACACAGAGGGCGGAGAAAAAAAATGATTCCTAACACACAGTAACATGGGCACAATGACTGAAGAGCAAGACAAAGGAAAGGACTTAAATTCACTGAACATAATACCTAACAAGGGTCAGGTGTGGCTATACAGAACTATGGTATGATCCTGGATCTGTCGGTTTTTCGAAACTCTTGCTGGATGTGTTGTCATAGCAGCACAACCAAATCCTCAAACCTGCTCGGAGCGGGTTTGTTCTACGTAATCAAGGATTAGCTCACACACTTAATCAGTGTCCGTGCATGGAAATCCGTTCAGTCATGGCCTTGCCATTCATGGATGGACGACCAAATGCAAACGGTGCACAGATAAGGGGATTTCAAATTGAGAGGGTTTTACGCCATCGGCATTGTTGTGGGATGATATTCTTCTCGAAATATACCACTTCAGCTGAGATGGAATATATCTTAAAGATTTATTACCTTGTATAGTAAAAGCCCAACTAGGCAAAGTTGGGTTCTCACAGCCACACCGACTATGCGCATTGCCTTTGCAAGCGGCACTTTTTTGTATACTGTAAGCAGTGCGGAAAATATGACAAAGAATACAGTTTGCCAGGCAATTCACAACCGTTTTTCCCGGACACCTGCGAGTCCTATTAAAGAGGAGTTTTATGCCATTGCAGGTAATGCAGGTATACCCAATAAAATTTCAGTTCGTTCGTTCTCTCTCTCTCTCTCTCTATATATATATATATATATATATAGAATGTAATTTATACATATATGAATGAATGGATGAATGAATGAAATGTCATGTTTACCAGTTCGAAGTATATTTTTGTACTTCACTTTAACTTGTACCCATGTCCTACATGATTGTGCTAATATTCGATGTGTAATTATGACAACAAAGTAATAATGAAAGTGAAATATTGGAAACGTAATACTACATTCAAGTGATAAATACAATAACTAAAAACTACTTGCACATTTAATTTGTCGGACACTTTTTGCTAGCCGTCTTTTCTGGTTTGGGCCGCTTTTGATGTGTTTCCTTTAGTACTTTAATGAACCGAAACTAGCGTCAGAGGCTGTAAAAGGAGAATAGATCACCACAAGACTTCAGCTACAATTACAGAAATAGTTGTATTCAGTACAATTCATGCAGCGACCCATCGGGTCGGGGTTCAAAGGGTTCGGCCCCGCTATCCCCCCGTAGCAAACCACCCCTTCCAAGCGTGTGTTAACACACGTTACCATACAGTAAATCCCGCACCACACACCATCCCTATTAGGGCACGGCACACCAATAGCACTGCAATGCACAGTAATCCTCACACTTCGGGCACAGGCAAGCGTTACTGGACCAGAACTGCCTCTATAGTCCCGCCCGACCGCTAGCGGCTACGCTGCTTACTTAAAACACACATACAATAAGAACACCATTAAAACATAGCGTCCGCCCCGAGGATCAAGACCCTCCCCCGGGGAGGGAACGTTCACAACAGATCCATAATCTAGAGCGCCACACGGAAAGGGAATCCCCCCCCGTCGAGCCGTCACTATGAGGGTGCCGCTACTCACGTCTATCAAACACCCCGGACTAAGCAGTGGTCATGTACTTCTACCCCCACCGTCCTGACTGTCCTCGCCCTAACACACCGGAACCTGTCCCTACAGCCCGCTATCTGGCTTCACCGGCGGCAGCCCTAAACGGAATTCGAGCGGCACCTCCCCCCCGAACCCAAAGAATACTGCGCCTAACAGAACGTTTCTCCCGAGCGTGCCTCTCACTCCCTCTCTTAACCCCAAATCCCTCACAACCCAGGTGTAGCCACTTAATTAACTACTACCTTCCACGCCCATCCCTCACCCTCCACACGCACACACATCTTTACAGTACAAAATAAATCTTTGAATTCATCATACCCCTCTAATAAAAGGTCCTGCTCGGATTGCGTGAAAATTGCCTTTTTTTACATTTTGTGGAAGCCAATGAGGTACTTGCCAATCAAGTTTTTTAGACTCCTTATACCGTATATGGGATTTTCAAGCAGCGCGAGCGCGCGCAATCATCTGGGATGTATGGATCCAGCTAGACTAATCTACTACACAGCTGCATTTGAAAAACTGATTTATCCCGGATGAGTTTCATCTCGGATTATTTAAGCGACATACGGGAAATACCCTTCTTGAATTTATCACTTCAGGGTTACAGCCTCTGTGTCATACACTCAACCCACTGAGCTATGCTGCAGGTTGAACACACTAGGGGGTTAGACACACTGGGGCTAAAAGACAAGAGACAGGAAGGTGTAGTTGGACAGACAACTAAACTGAGCAAATGCTAAACTTCTTAGTCAGCCAATTAGCCAAATTGTCATTTTATGAAGTTACAATCATCATAAAATCATAAAAAAAGACAATTTGGCAAATTGCTTGACTAAAAAATTTAGCGTTTGTTCAGTTTAGTTGTCTGTCCAACATAGTTGTTTTATCAATGACAGTTACTGTACATGGTGTTGACATAACTGCAATTAATATTACATACTCTTGTTGGCTATATTAGTTGATTTTTCTCAGTACAACAGTATAGCATTCCTTCAGATTTAGATGTGATACTACAATTAGTCATTAAAATGCTGGACAAATTCAAAAGTGCTTATAATCAGAAAAGAATTTTTAATTGGAAGGAGGACATTTTTTTACAGCGTGGCAGTGTTTTAATTTAATATTTTGTAAATCATCTGGGAAAAGGATGACCACTGCTGGGTGTCATTTTTTATGAAGGTACAATGTTATAAGGAAGTAAACATGTTTCAAGGAGATAGTTTTTTTTTTTTTTTACACGAGAATGTTTTTTTCCAGGTCTGATTTACATTATAATAATACATTGACAATAGTATGCAAATACAACGGCTTCAATCTTCGGGAAAATAATAATAAAAAGTACCGCAGTAAAATGTCATTGATATCATTCTTAATTTAAAAGTAAAGCATATGAAAACTTTTGAAGTAATTTCCTGATCGCTAAAGCCGTCCTATCGATCTTTTCAACATTGTGAATCTTGTTAATTTTGGCTTATAATTCGTTAAACATACCTCCAATGGGCAGCACTGCTAATATGCATTTAACTGTTTAGGAAAAGTTTGGTTTTAGCTGACAAACCATAATGAATAACAAGCGGGTCGCGATTTCGTTACGGTTACTGTAGTTAATGATAAAGACGGATGGGGACGCTGTTGCACACTGAAAGTTTCGGTCTGTATAAAATACCTCTGCCAAATAGTGAGTTTGAAAGAAACTAACAAAGTATTTCAAGTAATGTGGGCGTGACTTTGTTACGCGGTAGAAGTTCGAGGAATCACCGCTTTGAAAGATTTAAGGCGGTGTTGGGGTTCAGTCTCTCTCAGTGATAAGTGAGACAAGCTTTGCACAAGTTTTATTTCAGCCGACAGACACGCGCAAAGAGGACGCGCGCGCGGCTGTCTTTTAACTTTCGTCGTACTGTAGGATGACATCCTCCCTTTTTTAGTCTGGACTGAAGAGAAGATAAAGCTTAAATTAACAGGCAAGGCTTCATTTAAAATCTTAATACTTAACGCTGCGTTTGTTTTAATCACTTTTGAATATAATTTTTTACTGAAACAGCGTTCTAGACTAGGACCTAATCGGCGCTGTTAGCCAGACACTTCACTAAATGAAGCACTAAACTGTGATGCGGTCAATGTGTTAGCTAGGTAAATGGTTAGGAACTTGGACAGTGTTCTGTGTATATTAACATCCATCAGTTCACTCTTCGTGACCTAATGGCGTATTCGGATATAAAAATATAATTTAACTTTGCGTACTACATATTGTTCAATATTTTTCCGGCTAAATGTATTGTTGAAACTGAAAAGGTTGTCTTGTTTTCAGGTTAGTTTGCCATCCAGTTTTATTTAACGAAATGAATACATCCTGCAGCGTATTTTAGGCAGAAAAGGGCACAAGGCTGGATTACATCCTGGGATACGTTTCTTAAAAGCATAGTTACTAACAACGTCAGCAGCACATAATGGAATCATGCAATTAAACGGTTCCAACTATGTAACCTGCTAACTGAAATTTTTAGGAAACTTACCATTGGATGGGTCGCCTGTGCATAGTTTAATTGCGCGAATACTACCTGTTTCACGGTAGCAAATATTTTTTGCTCTAATTTATGTAAAAAAGGCATGTCTTCCATATGTCTCCACACGACAGTTCAACAAATTTTATTTTGGAAAATAGGGGCAGTGATTATTCAGATCTTGGGAATTGGAATAGGGGACATTATTATACATGATTACGAAGATACAGATTCAGTGATATACTGTACATGTATTTGTGGTGAAAATATAGCTTTTTAGAAACTTTGTATGGACTTGCAGTAGGTTTAGCAGAATAAGCTGGAATGAGAGCTATAATGTCACAATGAGAGTGTCTTTAGAGGGATGGGAGTGCGGGGGGGTTCAGCGATGATTTAATCCTGACCAGTGTTGAAACCTACGCCCTCGCTCAGATGTGTACATATACAGTATTAGCTATTACAATGTGCAATATTTGGATGAAGATAAGCAAAACCTATAATTTCTACTGTAGAATTGGTTCAAACTTTGTGTGGCTACTCGTCAGATATATATAAAAAAAATTAGAGCGAATAAATGTACTACCATAAAACAGAAGGTCTTCGCGCACTCGATAACTGTGCTGATGGCTTGATCATGGTGGTTTGCCAAGATATTCAAAAAATAACTGACATATGACATGTTATACCCAGGGGCGTTGCTAGAAATTCTGAGCTCACATGTCACCCACCCTTTTTGGGTTGGCACTTTCAACTTGAAGAAGGATTTGCCCTGTAAAGTGCTGGGCTCCCTGAATCTGCCAGGGTATCCTTACTCCCCTAACACCCCTGTATCGTAAGAGCCAGTTTTATATCACGATAGAAATGTAAAACCAGTACCAATTTTATTTTTATTTTTTATCCATTGCTAACATAGTATAATGTCTACTATACAATTCAGAATCAGTGGTTATTGAAATACACATTATTCTGTGCATTTTGCTACAGGTATGGTAGTACCTTTAAATTAGGAACTTACTGATATAAATTCCACAACATTTATAATAACCATTAATTTTCCAAAACCTCTTATCCTTGCACATTTTCAAAGTCTCCGGAGCCGATACCAGCATAGGGTTTGAGGCAGGGAACACCCTGTTTGTCAGTCAATCCACATATTCTCACATACAGTATGGGCAGATGAGAGGCAGCAGTTCACCAGGCTAAGGGAGGAAATGCAAACTCCACAAACACAACATAAAAACATGTGGGGGAATTAAACCCTCAACCTTGAATGTGTGTGGCCATAGTGCTGTCAATGGGGCTTCACAGAAGTCAAGATAGGCTTACTAAAAGTTGTGCATGATGTATAGTGTATCACTCTATGTGAAAGCTGAAACTAATTCCATCCTGCTCTCACATTCAGTAGTGAATGTGCATATTTGTATACAAACTGTATACACACACACACACACACACACATATATTTTCCAACTGCTTATACAGTAATGAGTCTCTAGAATGGGTATATTGCTTAATTGAAATCGTGTCACAATCTCCCTTTAGTTAAACTTTAGTGATGCATGTTAGACTATAAAGATGACTCATTTGGTTCACAAAAGACGCAGAGTCTGATTTCTTTATAGCCTTAACATTGTTATTTAGATAACTTGCATTTGTTTCTGCCGCACCTTTATAAGAAATATTGTTATAGAATGTTAAAAATATAAGTACTTTATGGCATTTAGTGGTAAACTACTGTAACATGTTTTATGGTTTATATCTGACAAGGAACAAGAAATCCCATTGTTAATGCTATCAGAGAGGCAAAGTTCATAGGGTTCAATGGTATCACATTTAATATTTGTGTATCTGTAATCCACATGTCAAAGTTTCTTGCTGTCAGTGGACTGGGTTTGTAAGTATAATACAGTATATACAGAAGTCTCATAAGAACTTAAGAAATATGATTATATCATATCTATATGATTTCAACAACTCTGAGCTATTAGTTCATTTCTCCCCAAACGAGCTTGATGGGCCGAATGGCCTCCTCTCCTTTGCTCTGATTTAAAGGAACCCAGGTTAGCTTATGGCCTCATCCAGGAGATCACTTTGCTACAGCATAATTATAAGCATTGAGGTTCAGAGACCTGAATGTGCCCCAGGCCTTCTGTTGTTTCACCGATATATAGCACTAGACTTAGCACCCAAAGGCTGTTACTGAACTGGAGAAAAATGACCAAAGCTAGCAGTCTTTGTCACATTTGTTTATGTAACACATAGATGATGGGTAATAGAACTGCTCAAGTCCATAATATATTCTTATAATGTGCCAATATATTAGTTAAATATCAACTTTAACCAGTGGTCTAATACTGTATGCTCAGTTTATTTTCATTTCCGCTGTCTGTTTGATCGGGGACTCAACTTGAGATCTTTCTCTGAAAATGCTGATTTAATGGTTAAGCAGGATATATAGACTAAAACATTGTGTATCAAAAGTGTTAGGAATGTCTAACATGCAGCATTTCTTTATTTTGCAGACGGGAAACATGATCAAGATGGAAGTGAAAACGTCACTTCTTGACAATATGATAGGAGTGGGGGATATGGTCCTCCTAGAGCCTCTGACCGAAGACTCTTTTATTCAAAACCTGAAGAATCGCTTTGAACGTGATGAGATCTATGTGAGTTTTTTTACAGATAATAGATTATCAGTAGCTTGCCAAGACTTTCCTGTTGGATTTACACAAATTATTTTAAATAATTTCTTTCAATTCTTTTCCCACTGCTTAAGTTTTATGCATAAAACCCTTATTTATGCTCAGCTGTAGTTTTGGTTTGCTCTTTACCTTATTGATGCATTAATTTTAGTAGTTTGTAAAAGTGAATGTGAATTTATTTGGCTTTTAGAAAACAGATTTTAAAAAAAGCTTTATACATGCAAACAAGAATATTTATTCATTTGATCTTTTACATGTATGCCAAAATAATGCTATGATAAATCAGTCAGACATTTCTTGTAGTTGGTCACCAGGTTTGCATACAGCTCAGTAGGAATTTTCATCCACTCCTCTTTGCAGACCTTCTCCAAATCTTTAAGATATTTAGGCTGTCACTTGGATGTACGAAGCTTGAGATCCCTCCATAGGTTTTCTTTGGGATTATGGTCTGGAGATTGGCTAGGGCACTCCATGAGCTTAATGTGCTTCTTCTTGAACCACTCCTTTGTTGTCTTGGCTGTATGCTTTGGGTCATTGTCTTGCTGGAAGACCCACCCGCAATGCATTTTCAGTTCCCTGGCTAAAGGATGGAGGTTCTCATCCAAGATATTACGGTACATGGCCCCATCCATCTTTCCTTCGATGCAGTGCAGCCGTCCTTTACCCTTGGCAGAAAAACACCCCAAAGCATAATGCTTCCTCTTCCGTGTTTGACGTAGGGATGATGCTCCCGGGATTATAGTCAGCTTTCTTTTCAACACGGCGCGTAGAGTTGATACCAAACAGCTCATTTTGGTCTCATCTGACCACATCACATTCTTCCAAGCCTCATTGGAATTATTCAGTCAGTGTTTCCCCTACCATTATATTAGGGGGGCGCCCTGCCCCCCCAACGGCACCTCCCGCCCCGCCTTGACGGTCAAGTTAATTTGATTTAATTTTTTTCATAGTGCCAGATCACAACAGAAGATCACCTTTCCTATAGAACAGGTCTATACATTGTCCTTTTATTAAACAAACTAAATAGTCTTATGTTGTTTATCTTATTTACCCAGCAGCTTGTCATTTTTGTCTCTACACGGTTGCAATTTTACAATTTGCCTCTGACCTCTGTATTGCGCATGGCGGAGTTCTGCCCCGATGTGCATGCACAGATACATGTGTGCACACACAGGTGAGCACGCTCTCACCAGTGGATGGAGAGTGCGCATCGGAAAATATGTCACGTTAACCACCTGAAAAGCAGACAGAAATTAACAGGGTAATAAATATGTTTCATAATGGGATTTTCTGCTTTAAACTATCACTATTTTAAGATATCAAATATAATTTTTAAAGCCTAGCAGTTAATGTATTTGCAGGTCAAGACAAACGTCAGCAATAGGCTGCAAGGAGACCATCTTGCAGCCTGCATACGGATCTCAATAAATGGGCCAGACGTTTCTGATTTCCCATGTCAAGAGGCTCTAGAATGGTTCCTGTTGATGAATCCTGTTGGATCGTCTGTCTGCTCCCCCCCCCCCAAAGCTGTAAACCTAGGGGAAACACGGATTCAGGTGTTTATAGGTATATTTCAGAAGGGCCTGAACATGGGCCCTCATGAGCAGGGGTACTTTGCGAGCACTGCAAGATTTCAAACCACAACTGCATATTATGTTACCAGTGGTTTTCTTGGGTGCCGTGATGGCGCTGTGATTTGTGCTGCTGCCTCACAGCAAGAAGGTTCTGGGTTCGGGTTTCTGTGACGAGTTTGCAAACTCTCCCCGTGCTCATGTAGATTATCGCCGGGGGCTCCGGGTTCCTCCCACGGTCCAAAAGCGTGTAGGATAGGTTGATTGGTGTGTTGAAATTGGCCCTGTAGTTGTATGTGTGTGTGTGCCCTGAGGTGTGTTGGCAACTGCCCAGGGTTGGTTCCCACCTGCGGCCATTGTTCCCAGGATAGGCTCTGGCCCCCCTCTGCGACCCCATTTGGGATTTAGTGGTTTCAGAAAATGGATGGATGGATGGTTGGATGGTTTTCTTGGCGACTGTGGTCCCTGCTTCTTTGAGATCATTAACAAGCTTTTCCCATGTAATTCTGGGCTTACCCCTCACCGTTCTTAAGATCACTGATGATGCAAGCAACGAGATCTTCCTTGGGGCCTCAGACTTCCATTCTTCCATTTGCGAATAATTGCATCAACTGTTGTCACTTTCTCACCAAGCTGCTTGCTGATGGTCTTGTAGCCCATTCCACCTTTGTGAAGGTCAACACTCTTGTCTCTAATGTCCTTTGACAGATGTTTGGTATTTCCCATGGTGATTCAATATAGACATGTTAGTGACCCAAGAATACTATTTAACAAAGTAATGCCATTAAAAGTGAATTCTGGCTTGATATCTGTTAATACTTAATTAAGCACTACTTGTGTGGTGTTGGTGCACAATGTACTTGACCTAATTTCTTGCCTGCTTGTAGGGGATCAAATAATTATATCCCTAGATAAGTTATAAATTCATTTGTGTCTGTCACATGGGTTTTTCTTGTCTGTTTTATTGAAAATCTGTCTTTTGATGTTAAAATAAACCTACCTGTGAAATTATAGACTTCTATTTTTTATATGAATGGGTCTAGTTTGGAATTCAGCAGGGGGTCAAATAATTATTTCCCTTCCTGTATGTGTTTCCATACAGTAAGTTGTTACACATGCTGCTCATTGGCTCCCTTCCACTAGCAGTTCATGGTTGAGGATTTGCTGTATATTTTGGGACATACAGCTGAGAAATATTGTCAAACATGATTGTTATGATATTTTCTCGTCAATTGTTCCATATTAACAGTTACAATGAGGATATTGCTCATGTTACTATCCCTTCTGGGCCTCAGCTGTATTGCATGTTTTTCTGATGAAAATGCAGGGCTGTTATTAAAGCTTTGTTACATTGTGCTGACTAACACATATGGGGTGATGTCACTCTTTAAATACTCGCTGACCTGCGGTATCACAGGGCTCTGGGCTCAGCCCAATGTTTAGCTCCAGTTTTTCACCTCGTGTAAGAATATGTGTTCTGCCTTCAGGCAATTGATTCACTCGCGAACTGAATTGAAATTCACCTTTTTTAGTCTAAGGTGATTAATTCCGAGCATGGACATATTTTGTATTCATAATTATTACATACCATTTGTTCCATTTCAGTAATAGGTATAAATGAAACTTACTATGACAACTATAATCTCTAAGATGTTACCTATTGACAATGCATTTTGAGAAGTAAATTGTTTCATATGATATCCTGATATTTTAATTCTGGCAAGTTGCTATCACAGTAAGAAAACAGCTACATATACAGTATGTACAGCTGCCTTTTCAGAAAGCTAAACTATTTGTCAGTGTGTTGGCATAAATATTTCCAGATCTATGGTTGCCTCATAACTGATACCATTTCAACAAATTTCAGTTTGTATCCACATTTTACTCCCTTAAAAAATTCACCCTCAATTCTGAGATTTTCCAGGTTAACACTGATAACGTGTTTGAACTTGCTGTATAACAGTAAGATCATGGAGCTTTAGCTGAGAGATAATGATGCTTGTTGATAAGTAGTCATAAGCATTTTTGTCTGGTAAATAGGGGCTGTGCCCTAACAATGTGCTTTATCTGAATTGTTTGATTTCTGTGTTGTGCAATAAGAGGTTAAGTCAAACCAAAGCATTAATTATCACAATTATCATTGATTATAACAATTTAAATACTTGTATAACAATATAAAGCCGTATCTTTAATATGACGAAGTACTGCAGACATGCAGGCCAGGACTTGCTGCTGTCGTAGAGGTTGGGAGAGTCACAAGGCATTTGTCAGGTTCTAGCGTGTAATGCTGACTGCTGGAATGGGCTTCTGTTAAAACAAGCTTCAGCTGCCACTGCTTTAAAAATATTAAGGCCATCCTGTACGCTGCCTGTAATACCAGTTGATATTTTGAATCGGTCAATTTCGTAAGTATACAGGTTATATACCTCCATTGCGATATTATAATATCTGCACCAACTGCATCAGTTATTTACTTATAACAGTCATTAAAGGTGTGTGTGTGTGTGTATGTATGTATACATATATATTAGACATGTGATGGTACACAAAAATCACAGTCAGGTATGTACCTCAGTTTTGAAGTCACAGTTCGTTAAATTTTGGTACAGCTGAGGTAAATAAACAAAACATGAATTGCTTCTTTTTTTCTGTATTAAACAGTAGTTTACTGAACAAAATAAGACTGTCTTTCTTAAATAAAAAGTTTCTGTCAGTTCAGGTTGGGCCATTAATAGAAAATTTATCAAAACCGACATTCAGAACCTCTAATTGACGTAATCTTGCCAATGTCAGTTACTTTTTTTTTTTTTTTAAATTCTGTTAATACTTAATAATTCTGTTAATACTTTCCCCAGTATATGTTCATGTACTGTACTGTCCCCTTAAAAACATACTACCACATGTGTTGTCATTTGACTCCACCCCATCCAGTCTGCGCCATGGAAGCAATAAGGAGGAGAACTCAAACACACTGAGCTGGCTAAGCAACTCAAGCAGCTCGTACTAAAAAAAAATGCTGTGTCTGTCTTTTGGTTACATTGTGGCTTTAGTGAGGACGGCACTGAATTAAAAGAGAAATTAAATGTAAACACTATAGAAAACCACAAATACTACCACCAATTCATTTCAGAACTAGCAATATTTAAAATAGAGTGGAAATCGATGATCATGGTTATAGTGATCAACCACTTATGTGGATCAAAAAGCTTGGCACAGAGATTCCTGTACAAATACTAAATTATTTGTTTATACTAGTAAAGTAGTCAGCTTACAGTGTTCATTTTGGGTCTTTCTATACACAACATATGGAAAAAATTAAACAACACTAATTATTTTTTTTACTTGCCTACTTTGCCTTGCAGTAACCCATCTGCTTCTGTCTAGCTATCTGAGGCTATTGCTGTATGCACAGAAAACCTGACGGGAAAAAGAAAGTCATTTTCTCTCAATGATTAATATAGACTCATCAAAGTTTGCAGCAAACCACCCCGGTTAATTTTTGCGTTTTGACTTCTTGTCAACTGTTGCACACCCCTTGGTTTTCCTGATTTCTTTACGGGCAAATTTGAATTAATTTTACAATGTTTGCATGTATCCATATAATGCACGATGGGACAATACATGATTGGGTTAATAACTTTAAAACTAGACAATACAGGCACATCTAGTGAAGTGTGCTTGGATTTATGGACTCCAGGGAACAATGCACACTCCTTGGATTTTCATCTTATTTTTGTCTGTACTTCTTATTGATTATTGTATCCAGTTAATGCATAATGGGGCAATAGTGTTAATTGATCCAAAACTAAATAAGAGAGCCACACCTAGTAAAGTGTGCATTGAACAGTGGACTCTAAGGAACAATGCACACCCTCTGGATTTTCAGGCTATTTTTGCCTATAATAGTTATTAATTATTACATTGTATCCATATTATATATCTTTGGGGCAATACCCGAACGGGTTAATAGCTCTAAAACCAAATGAGACAGGCATGTAAAGTATACATTCATCAGTGGACTCTGGGGGACAATGCACATCCCTTGGTTTTTCAGGGTAACTTTCTCTGTAATATTTATTATTTATTATGTTGTGTCGAGGAGCGGCATGGTGGTGCAGTGGTTAGCGCTGCTGCCAAAATGGTCCGGGGCTTACTGCTCGGGTCAGTTGTAGGATCTTTCTGTGTGGAGTTCGCATTCTTTTCCCGTGTTCGTGTTGGTTTCTGCCAGGGGCTCTGGTTTCCTACCACAGTCCAAAAGTGTGTGTGGTAGGTTAAGTTGGCTCTGAAATGGTGCCTGCGTGCACCCTGTGCTGTGGTGGCAACCATCCAAGGTTGGTTCCAGCCTGTGCCTTTTGTTCCTGGGATAGACTCTCGTTCCCCCTGCAATTCCGGTTGGGATTAAGTGGTTACGGTGGTGGATGGGTGTTGTATCTATATTATATGCAATGAGGCAATATATGAAGGGATTAATAGCTCTAAAACCAAATGACACAGTTATGTCCTATGAAGTATGCTTTGATCAGTAGCCTCTGAGGGACAGTGCATGTACCTTGGAACTTTCCCTATAATTTCCCTATAATAGTTATTAAGAATTACATTGTATTCATATTATATGTCACTTTGGCAGTACATGAATAGGTTAATAGCTCTAAAAGCATGATTTCAGTTGCTCGAAATATTAAATGAATAACCATAAATGGTTACTCTGTGTGTTTCCTTCAATTATTATTAAAATCATAAAGATATGCAGTCTTTCATTAAAGAAAATATCCCAGCTTTAATAGTTGAGTATATTTACAGTATAAACCATACATCCATCCATTTTCCAAACCTCTTATCCTTACTGGGTCGCGGGGGGTCCGGAGCCTATCCCGGAAGCAATGGGCAC
>JAODJX010000001.1:33099841-33119647 GCA_026776945.1 Isichthys henryi
CCAGGCGGGGACTCGAACCCGGGTCCCAGAGGTGTGAGGCAACAGTGCTAACCACTGCACCACCATGCCGCCCCCAGTATAAACCTTGTCAATGAAATATGATGGCAAAACAACAAAACCAAAACAATATAATTGTTCATTAATGATAATGGGGGTGAAATGCTCGAATAATCATGATATTGATCTGAGGTCATATCACTCAGTGCTACTGTCAACACTGCTGCAACCTACTCATAAACAACTAAAATTTACTTAAAAGTATATATATATATCAAAACTTTCTGTACTTAAGAGGAAAAGTATCAAATATGCCAGAATACTGCTACTTCCCTTCGTTTTTTATCGATAATGAGGTACTAACATATTCAAGAACAATTAGTGCTGTAGTTTCCTGCTGCCAGAACCCATACATGGTCATATGACTTTCTTTTCTGAACCTTTTCTGATTTTACACATTCATTTCACAGGATTGTTAGTAAACTGACATCCAATAAAATTAGTGAGCTGTGCTGAGAATGAATTTTATCCTATTGTAAGTAAGTGGAAATGGTTGATTTTTTTTTCGTTCTATTTATTATAGATATACATGTACTATGTTTAATTATCTTTTTCATCAGGCCTATGTGGTTGTAGTTTTTTGTTTTGACTGGGTTTGCAGTAGAAATTCAGTTTTAATGTATGTTTCTGTCTTCTGAGAGAGATCTTGTCTCTAGGTCCTTGAGTGATGTCCTTTATTCATTTCTTTCTGCAGACTTACATTGGCAGTGTGGTCATCTCCATAAATCCTTATAAGTCACTGCCAATCTACACAGCAGACAAGGTGGAGGAATACCGCAACAGAAACTTCTATGAGCTCAGCCCACACATGTAAGTGTCCGTGACAAGATACACAAACACAAGTACATAGTACTCTGAGCAAGGTTTATTTTCAGCATTGGTGGGGGTCAATCAGCTCCGAACTCCCCACCGCCCTAAACACACTGTACTCCCACAACCCTACCATTCATACTCAAATACCCTTGACTCATATATCATTTACATATTACATATATAATACAATATATGTCACTACAAACATTTTCTTGAGTAAAATCATAAAAAGATCCTTCACTCAAAAACATGTGGATAATTTACGACTAAATAATAAAAAGCAACACTTATAATTTGGTGAATTTCTAGTTTTTTTTCTTTCTTAAACAATTAGCACTGGAGCATAGAATGCCAAGTTATCACTAAATATATAATTTGTTAATAATAGGTAAAGTCTTTCATGGGATTACCCAGCCTGCTTTTAAAAAATATTATTTTCCTTTAGAAAAAAATCCTCTTTAATCATTCTTGTACTGTAAAATACATTATCCTCGTCGAGAAATTGGGTAGTTTACACATTCTTCATCCTTCAGATGTACACTACCAGTCAAAGGTTTTTTTACACCACAGGTTGGCGGTGCAGTGGTTAGCACTGTTGCCTCACACCTCTGGGACCCAGGTTCGAGTCTCCGCCTGGGTGTGGAGTTTGCATGTTCTCCCCGTGTCGTCGTGGTGTTTCCTCTGGGTACTCTGGTTTCCCCCCACAGTCCAAAAACATGCTGAGGCAAATTAGAGTTGCTAAATTGCCCCTAGGTGTGCATGTGTGAGTGAATGGTGTGTGAGTGTGCCCTGCGATGGGCTGGCCCCCCATCCTGGGTTGTTCCCTGCGTCGTGTCCATTGCTTCCGCATTAGGCACTGGACATCCCCGCGACCCGGTAGGATAAGTGGTTTTAGAAAATGGATGGATGGATGGAGGTTCTTACCACTTTACCATTTATTTCATGAACTGCAGATTTTTTATTCTTGTTAAGCATTGGAAAATTGACTGATCAACTATAAATGAAAATGCAGGTGAAATAAAACAAGTTTCCTCTATAGTATGGAAAAACTATGCAACAGTGCATGTCTGACATCCTATTAAGTGGTTGTGTGGTGATGGCACAGTCAAATTCTAGGCTGTCCTTTAACTTTAAATGCAGTAGTTTCCTGTTTCACCCTATGAAACAGCAGTATTTAATGTCCCTTGTAGAAAGAATGAATGACTGCTAGAGGAGGTTCCTTTCATTAAGATATGACATTTTCTTGCTAATAAAAGTACTCAAATGGTGAACATACTGTAAATTTATGTGTTAGCCAAGAATAATGACTGCATTTTTAGAAAATGTTAAGTGAGTAATATGCAAATGTAGAATATCTTAGTATGTGCAAAAACCTTTTACTGGTAGTGTATATATGGAGGTGAAATCAAGTTTTTGGGTCAGTGTGCAGGGTCAGCCAGTGTTTACCCCTTGAATCCTTGAACTACACACCACACTGTTGTTTAGATTAACATTAACTCAAATAATTCCACTCTTCCAAAAGCTTTGTCCGGTTTTCATTCATACACATCGTAGGCCTTGGTCAGACAGTCAGTGTTCAGCTTCCCTGGAGTCACCCTCTGTTCGATTCAATTTGTTAAGCCCAAGCTCTTGATTCAAACTTGAATAAGGTGGAGTCTAACACACTACTGGGATTAGGGAAAAAATATTCCTGTGGCCCATATGTGTATGGGGCAGGTATACCCTTCAAACTACTCTTCAGATGATACAAGAATGATTTAAAAAAGTAAAAATGCTGTAGTTTTAATGTTAGTTATTGACATCTAAGTTGAAACGATTAATCGCCTTAGTCGCTTAAAATTGATTCCCAAATTAGTTGGCAACTAATTCAATAGGTGATTAGTTGGTGAAGTCATCACTTGTGTTTCTTGTGTTAAATCGAAATGCTTTGATATTACCGCTCACTAGAAAGGAGTTAACCAAAGCATGATGGTAGTTTCAAAAAGAAAAAACCTGAAACTGTGGAAGCATTTCACACTAAACTTCGAAAATATCAGTTGGATAATTTGTAAAGCTGACCGTAGTTATCATGGGAATGCATCCTCTATGCTCGAGCATCTGAAGAGGAAGCACCTCGGCTCACTGATTTAAGAGGACTCATCTCAGTAAGTTAGTTATGCTAGCTAGCTAGTTACCTAATGCTAATTTTAAAAGCCATTCTACTTCATGTTATGAGCTGTAACATTTTCTATTTTCAAATGCATATTCTCCTGAATTGTTAATGGAGTTGGATAATGACGACTTTTCAAGCGATTTCACTGCCGCAGAAAAATTTTAGTTGTCGGACAAAATTATGAGCGTTTTGTTGGAGTTGTAGCACGCTACCATCATCTCAATCGTTAGGTGTAAGGTGGTCTAAATAGCTGTCTTAAGTAAGCCTAGCTGGGCGGCATGGTGGTGCAGTGGTTAGTACTGTTGCCTCATGCCTCTGGGACTCCAGTTTCCCCCCGACAGTCTAAAGACATGCTGAGGCTAATTGGACTTGCTAAATTGCCCGTAGGAGTGCATGTGTATGTGAATGGCGCGTGAATGGCATGCCCTGCGATGGGTTGGACCCTCAACCTGGGTTGTTCCCTGCCTCGCGCCCATTGCTTCCGGGATAGACCCCCCGCGACCCAGTAGGATAAACGGTTTGGAAAATGGATGGATGGATGGAGGTAAGTCTAGCTAGCATCTTGACGTTCCGGTAAAATGAGACATGTCTAGTATTATCGTGAGT
Source organism: Isichthys henryi (assembly GCA_026776945.1). Lineage (NCBI taxonomy): Eukaryota > Metazoa > Chordata > Actinopteri > Osteoglossiformes > Mormyridae > Isichthys > Isichthys henryi. The sequence continues at coordinate 33,103,470 of JAODJX010000001.1, forward strand.
TTTAACTCTTAGCTCATGCAAATAGTAATGGGAACATTGTTACAAGAACATCTTACCTATCCTGGAAGTTCCAGGAGTCTCCTACAAATTGATAGTGGCTCCCAGACTCCCATAAATGATATACATTATCCCCGAAATAATAATTATTATTTTTTTGACAATGAGCACGCACACACGAGAGAGAGAGAGAAAGAGAGACAGGCGTAGTGATAGAGTGAGAGAGATAAGCTTTGTTTTAGCCCATATTGTTATATTGATGTCATGTATAGAGTATAGGCTGATACAAGTGTTCAGTGTAAGTGTTGTTTCAGTGGTGTGGACTGATTCAGCATATATATGTGCAAGTGTTTCCATAATTTTCCCTTAAACAGCCTCACATGCTGACTTTCCTCCATTTCAGTACAGAACTGTGATTGTAAAATTTTGTTGCAAGAGAGTGTAGACGGACAGCAGAATGCAAATTTCGATCGTTACTGTTAAAATTTTAAATTTTAATTTAGATGGATTGTTTGCTTTACTTGATTTAGTGGAAACTGATATAGTTTTGGCATATTTAACTGCTGCATTGCTTATCCTTGGTTTTAAATTTTAACAGGACAAATGGATATTGGATTTTAAAAAATCTTTTGTATTAACAGGAACGTTCATTGTTAGCAAATGTATGAAACAACCTCAAGCAAAATTTAAAAGCTTGTAGCTGATACCAAAAAAGAGTTATTTTGGTAATTTGGTGATTCATCCGACTAATCGATTATCAGAATAGTTGTTTGTTGCAGCGCTACATCTAGGTAACCCAAGAAATACACTTTTTTCTTCTCTGCATCTCATCATCCACTGTGTTCCATGTTGCTATTTATACAGAACACTATCAAGTTATTTTGTATGTTTAGTTGAATTTTGCGCAGTAATTAAATAACCAACAATGTTCTTTTTTTACAATATCGAGTAGATGCTGTATAACTAGATCTTTTTTTAAAATAGTCAATCAAAGGTTCCTAATGGGAGGAAATGTCCCAGTTAAAAAAATGTCACACATAATGTTGGAGAGCCATAAACCAGGGTAACAAATAAGTGATTTATTTTCATTTGCATAACATGATGTTGTTTGGGTCATTAGAGGACCATCTCGGTGAAACACTTTGATGACCCATTAAAATAGATGGAAGTAATGACAATTTCACAGGCAATTTGCCATTTTACTGCAGGGGGAGTATATTAGAAGTTCATGGGCAATCTAATCCAAATCCTCCAGCTATTTGGCGCATCCACACTTCAAGATTGCTTCAAGACAAAATATTGTTTTATACATGATTAATCCTTTATATGACAATTTAGTTTGCCTTTTTTTGTATTTATAGGTTTTGTTTTTATCTATACATTGTAAGAAATTAGGTGCTAAATATTGTGAATGTTATGAAGCTGGTGGCCTGCAGGAAATAAGTAACATTTTGGTCCCCAAATGTGATCTATGCAAACCCATTCACACACACATACAGACACATGCACACACACACACACACACATTGGTCTTCCTATTTAAATGGGGACCGTCCATTCATGTCTATGGGAAAAACCCTAATCCCAACCACGACACCCTTAACCCCTACCCAGCCCTGTCCTTAACCATAAGTAACCAACCAAAGACTTTTGGCACTTTGACTTTTTTGATCACATTCACAGATTTGTATAAAATTGACGTTTTTCAAATGGGGACCTGAAGAAGTGTCCCCAAGAGTAAGGAAGTTTCAGGTTTTACTGCATTTTGGGGGCATTTTGGTCCCACACATACACCCAACATACACACACTGTTATGCACTAAGGGAAATTTAGAAATGCCAGTTAGTCTGACTGCATGTTCTTGGACTTATGTGTGCATATAACAAAACATAAATATAGGTGTAACATTTACCCATCTCTTTCACCTCTAACTTCTGTATTGTGATAATAATCAATTGAAGGGCTTAGTTAATATTAAAAGATTTTGATACTGATGTTAATTTTTACTCAAGCTTTTAATGCACTGCATTTTATATTCTAAAAAGTGCAGTACTTTTCTCAACGACTCAGCAGCAATTCAAAATTACTTTAGCAACTACTACTTTTTAATTTCTCAGATTTTTGCTCCAAGCAGTCTGTTAAATGCTTTCTACAACATTTTATGCTAGCTGTGGCATGTAGAATTCAGTTTGGCAACAGCTCTGGGGAAGAAGCTCTGTCTGTGGCTGGTTGATTGAGCATGTATAGTCCAGATGGCAAAAAAGTGAACAGAACATTGCTGGGTTGAGTTAGGTCATTGTTGATGTCCTCAGTTTTGCCTTTTGTGGGGCAGTGATCTCTTTGGATGATTGTTTTGTTGCAGGGCTCTTCAGTCTCAGGCAGAGCAACTGATGTTAGCATACTGCTGGTTAGTAGAAGTTCAGGATATTCATATTAGTACATTGGTAGAAATTTACAAGGAGTTGTTAAGGCAGGTATGCTCCATTTTACCTCTTTAGGAAATACAGTGTACAAGCACTGTTTTACCTTTTTGACCAGAGAGGAATTCACAGTTTATATGATTGTCCTCAGGGACATGAACAGAAAGGAAGTTGAAGCTGGAGACTCACTCTATTACAGCTCCATTGACCCGGAGAGGGAATTGATTGCCAAATCTGGATTTTCTGAAATCTGTTATCAGTTTTTGGATTTCTTGGTGTTGAGGTGTTAATCAAATACCACCCAGGTACTTCGTCTACCTCCTCATTAAACATTGACTTCTTGTTGCTGGAGATCAGCCCTATGACAGTCATGTTACAGACAAACTGCAGCCTTTGGTGAACATTGCATAGAACATTTAGCCCTGTGCTGACTATTGGAGTGGAGAGGGAATGGGTGCACAACCTGACAGTCTTCTGTCTGTTGATCCAGGATCTAGTTACAAAGTGGTGTGTTCTTCTGATTTGTTCAAACTTTTCCATCATGATACCTAAGGCAGTTACTCAGTCCCCACTATGCAGAATCGGTCGCCGTATTCCAGAGCTGCTGGAAAAATTGATGATTGACTTTATTTTTTATGTTATTATATGTTTTTATATATTTTTTATGTTCAAAAGAATTACAAGGGATTTAATCACGTACTGCCCTCATAATTCAGCATCGGTTCTTTTTGGTCATATTCTTTTGTATTGTTGCCTTTATTGTTTAAAGGCTTGCCCGAGCAGATGTTCACACTTAACCATAAATGTCCTCTCTGGGTGTGTCTACATACTGCTGGCAGTATATAGGAAACAATGGGAGTTCCTGATTCTGAAGCTGAAACATTAGGGTGATCATTTACAATGTGACAATATTTTGAGCTATGAACAGAAAGTAATATGTCTGTGTTTGTCCCCTTGTGCTCCCAGAGCAGTTTGTGGGATTCTTCTTGTGGTAATATCTGCATCTGAACATGGGCTATCCAGGCCATTTATTGCACAGCCTGAGGATAAAGTTATTCTTTGGGTAGCTATGGAATTGGCACCAGATGTGAGTCACACCAACACAAGCATACATGCACGCAAAGCAAACCAAAATTCTCTGTTAGCCCTTTGCCCTGTGCTGCTTCGGATGGTTTCCAGGCTTCACACAACCTTTTTTTTTTGAATGGGCATTTGGAAGTTGGTTGTAATTAGTTTTAGTTACTTTAGTTTGATCTGCGATATTGTCCAAAAGTACACATACTGTACACATGGTTTCTGTGTTGGTAGGGACAAAATCAGCACCAAAACTTACTTACTCCTATGCACACACGGTATTCCAACAACATTGGTGGGGACATGTCCCAGTTGTCCGTACCTAAATCTATGCCCTTTCAGAGGCTCACAGGTATATGCATTTTATTAGTGCTTTGGGAATACCTGATGAGTTGAAGCTTTTCAGGTAGGGCTGTTAATACTTTCCCCAGTGTGTCTTCATGTACTGTCCCCTTAAAAACATACTACTGGGTGTGTTGTCACGTGACTCCACCCCATCCAGTCTATGACATGGGAACAACATGGAAGATAATTCAGCTGGCTGAGCAAGTCAAGCAGCTTGTGCCAAAGAAAAATTCTGTGTCCATCATTTGGGCACACCATGACTTTAGTGAAGATGACACCAAGCAAAAAGAGGTTAAATGTAAACACTGCAGTAAAACAGTTTCAGCTACCAAAGGTAATACCATTAATCGGTTTCAACACTAGCAATATTCAAAATACTGTTGAAACCATTATAGTGTTATAATAGTGTTTACTATAGTGGTTATAGTGACCAACCACATATATATGGATCAAAAATTTTGAGAGAGAATTATTCTATTATTCTAAAAAACTATTTGCTTTTTACGTTAAAACTAAAATGTGACCTGTTTCATAAGATGCTTTCATTTCATGAGATTTATGTTTTGATTTCAGTTGTTCGAAAAATTCAATAAACGACCATAAATGGTTCATCTGTTTCCTTCAGTTATTTTAAAATCATAAAGACATGCCGTCTTCTATCAGAAAAAATATCCCAGCTTCAATAGTTGAACATATTTACAGTACAAACCTTGTTATGAGGGCAAGAAACAAACAAACAAAAAAAAAAAAATACTAAGATTTATTAATTTATTAATTAATCATAAAATGTGGTAAAATGGTAAAATGGTAAAAATGGTAAAATGTGAGGTCATATTGCCCAGACCTATTTTCAGGTGTGCTACACTGTGCAGCATCCTGCATGAAATGTCCTTACTTAACTCTGAAAAAATACTATATTCATAACGATCGAGTGCTTGTTAAAGAACGTTTGTTAACACTCGAAGCTATCATGTATAACGCATTATAGATACTTTCATAATGCATTATAATGGTCAGTATAAGAATTAATAAAGCATTGCAGCATATTGCTTTGTTCATCGTAAGGTATTATACTGTTGATTATAATAATTCATAAGCTCCAATGAAGCTTGCTAGGATGAATAGCATCCCTTCTTATACTGACCATTATAATGTATTACGGATGCTTGGACAGCTACACAGAAAGTGTTACGAAACTTTTTTTCCTTTTGCATCATAATAGAGGTGCAATAGTATAGATTTTAATGTCAAAAATGGCTGGGAAAATGTATATTTTTACTGACTGTTTGGTGTTTCTGACAATGAGATTTAAAAATGGTGCAGTCCTTGAACATTAGCTGCATGGAATATTACAGTACATAATTTGAAAGTAAAATTTCATGGCCTGTTTGCCAGGTAATAAATACTCCCTCATCCCTGACACGTGTCTGTTTGCGTGATTTAGGTCTGAAATGAAAAGTGATAAAATGTGTTTGCACAAATCTTGTGAATGACCCATAGTACTCAGGGTAGATGGAATGAGGTTGTGCATAATATTTAACTTCTTATTGGTTAAACTGGTAAAAAAAATGTAATGAAGATAGGTGAGGTTAGTAATACCATGAATATTATAATAAACCTTTGCACCAATTTGGGTTCAAAGGCTGTGTCATCTTAAGGAGGGTGAGACCAGCAGAGCTGTTGGGAATATCTAAGTGAAAATCCATTTTCTCATACATTACAGTGTTTGGTTTTCATTCGATTTTAGGCTGTATGTTTGTAATCATCGTGCATATGGTGATGGTTTGAGAGATGAATAATTCTGTAGTTTTTATGGATTATATTGTACAATTGCTAGATACCAACCAACACCATAAATGTTGCATTCAGATGTTGCATATCTTGTCAATAAAGGCCACTAATGTTTTGGAAGTTTTGGAAGTGTAAGGGAATAAAGCACTTTTATCAAAACACCCAAGACGGTCTTTTTAATTGTACCAAGCAGTGTGGCCTGAATGTCGGAGCAGCTAGTGGGAGTGTTTTTTTTTCTTTTTCTGTTTTAGCTATGCCCTGGCTGATGAGGCCTACCGGTCACTGAGGGACCAGGATAGAGACCAGTGTATCCTCATCACAGGGGAGAGTGGAGCAGGGAAGACAGGTACTGTTTTGTATTACATATTTGCTTATTGCTCACCTTATTGTAGCCATGCTTATCATAGTATGGTCTCCTAAAATACCCACTTGTATTTCAAAACCTTTTTTTGCTCGTTTGTGTAGCTCTGTGGGTTAGGATTCATAATTGAAAGATCACCATTTCAAATCCTACAGCTGGTAGAGTGATGCCACCACTGGGCCCTTGAGTAAGGCCCTAAACCACAATTGTCTGTAGTTCGTATGAAAAGCATGATAGGCAAATACACGATTTCCCCACAATGATTAATAAAGTACCTCAATTCAATATGTATTGGTATTCACAACATAGCAAGGCAAATGTAAATTAGCCTTACACATGATTATCAGCTTTTGAAGTTCAGTTTATATTTTAATCCAATTAGTTGATTTTGTCTATGTTCAAAATAGTAAAGGATGTGACTTTCTCAGCCAGATATGTAGCATTGCTAAAACATTATAAACATTAAGATGAATAGCTCTCTGGGTTGGCACCACATTATGGGTTATTCCCTGCCTTGCTTCAGGATATGCTCCAGACTCCTGCGACCCTGCATGAGTGAATGAATTTATGAATGAATGAATGAACAAACAACTTCATTGTATTCTCTTGATTTCAGTTTGGACTTTGTTTCCAACCTCTTGGCTTTGATCCCTAAGAGGTGCTTATATTTGGGTAATACAGGCTATTTTGCAGATCGTTCTACTGCTCTTTCCACTCCTTGTGAGTTTTCCTGTACATTGTCTTTATCCCTTCCAGTATAATATCTTTGTTGAATTTTTCTTTTTTTTCATACTGCATGCTTTCATGGTGATGAATGATATCCATATTGTTCGCTCTTTTGTCAAGTCTAGGCACTAACACTGACATAATTGCATGTTTCATGTCAGTCCTCTTGCATTTGTTTTGAAACACGGTGTGTGCACCTTTGTTATTGCAATTGTAATGTAACTGTTACTATACAAATGCTGACCAGAAGTCAATCAGATATTTACTACCGCCTCATGGTTAAGGTTTTTGTACTGCCTGGTCTGTAGCATCTGTAGTGATATCATGTCTCTAGACTCCATAGTGTATAATGATGAACATGCACACAAAACAACATGCAAATGTCTGTGCAATAATCATCTAAAACTTTTCTTTTGTTAGAACACATAAGCTAGCCCGTACTCCATTGTCAGGCATGGCGGTGTAACTGCTGATATTTGGTTGTTCTTTATAGCATATTCAGTGCTGACCTTCCTTTTTTGGCAACGTTTTCCAGAGGCCAGCAAGCTGGTGATGTCATACGTGGCAGCTGTGTGTGGGAAAGGTGCTGAGGTCAACAAGGTGAAGGAGCAGCTGCTTCAGTCCAATCCTGTGCTGGAGGGTGAGGACATATGATAGACAAATACTGGGAGAAGACTGAGCAGCCAGTTTTGCCCTCAATATGCATCATAAACTGTGTACAGAAATACGGCACATTTATTTGATGGTTAATTGGCATGTCCTGTTTTTATTTTAGGTCTTTATTGTTACCTACAGGGTCTCAGGGGGAAGGGGGGATGGTAGGAAGGCAGCATAGGCTACCAGGCTAAGGTACATGCTGCACGGGATGCCAGTACATGAAAGAAATTTAAATTCACTCAATCTTTGGGTTATTGGTGGAACCCACAGTATGTGACAGATCCCCCCAGGACAGGGAGAACATGCAAACTCCACGCTGGGGCAGGATTTGAACCCCCAGCCCTGGAAGAATTAGATGACATTGCTACCCACTGGCAAATTTCATCATTTATATTGCTTTGCATTTGATATAAATCTGAACCTTTTTGCCCTATTTTTTTTTCAGAAAGATGACAAAAATGTAAATACAGACACTCCTCTACTTACGAATGTTCAACTTATGAACTTTCAGACATACGAACAAAGAGGACTGTAAGTCCAAATTGTATTCACTGGGCTCCCATTTCCTATCCGCAACATCAATTTTTATTTCAGCCCTCTAGTTCCACCTAATACGACTTCTGGCTGCTACTCCCGTCGTGCAGCGACATAGCGTGCATACTCCCAGCATCCAAGTTCGTATACCCTTAAAATGATGTTGACTTGCGAACATTTCAAGTTACGAACGGCCGTTCGGACATATCTCGTTCGTGAGTAGAGGAGTGTCTGTAATTTGCACATGGGTTCAGTTCAATACAGGCTTTCTCCATTGGGTATAATAATTTTGGTGAAATATGATTATTTGATAGCTAATTTTGTTTAGCAACGTATTATGGATCATTGGGGAAATGTCTTGATGCTGAAGAGGTTGCAGGTTCCATTAAAATTCTCAAGCATTTTCCAATACACCAGATATGAAAAAGTTTATCTGCTGGCTGCACTGACCCCTAAAGTAGAGACAAATCACATTTCCTGCTCTGCCCTGGGAACGGCAGCCTTGGTCTTTCCCTTGGGCCCTTATTAGTCCCATCATTACCATTTCAATTAGCTCTTTCACTGCTAATACTCATGATGCGAGGCACTCTGTGTGTTACATATGTTGCTGCAGATGAAGAACTTAACATGATCCTAAAATGGACACAACCTTTGAACCCTGATTCATGCAAACGTGTCTTATATTATTCATAGTATTACATCAAGCTCAGTTATAAATTCTCACACTGAATACCAAATACACTGATTCTAAAAATTTCTTTTAGCATCTAGTTACTGATACGCGTCTAGGATGGGCTAGTAAAGATCAAGCTCATTCGCCACAGGGGAATTATATAGTCAGTGTTTTTTTTTTTTTTGCGAATGTCATTTCTCAGTCCACATACACTGCTCTGTTATAACTTTTATTAATACTGCGTACTAAAACTGTTTTCTTTATTCAGCTTTTGGGAATGCAAAAACTGTAAGAAATGACAACTCTTCTCGATTTGTGAGTATTCAGTTCTGTAGAGGTTTTTTTTTCCGAAATAGAAGATATAATGATTTAACCCACTTTAAGCCACAACTTTCCTTACTCACTAGTAAATTACCCAGTAAAATATTGTAGGTATTTGTTAAATATGTTGACTATGAAGGATTCAAAGAAAAGCACAAATATCTTCAAACTGTTTGCGAAAACTGCTGTAGCAGTTTTCTGTTATTGAGGCTATGCATCAGTTATTATTTTTTTTATTTAATTAAAAATGATACTAATATATTTATCCCTGTTAGATTATGGTGGGGGCAACATTTCAAACATATAATAATTGATTGATTTTAACAGCGTTCTGTTTGTGTTCCATAGTGAAATAAATTCTGAAAGTAAAATCTAAACTGATTAATCACAATATTTGACGTCCACAGTGCTTGTTTAAATTTTGAGTTTCTTCTGTATTTCTCCAGAATGGTATTTCAGGATCAGCTGTCAAAAGATGAGAAGTTCCCCTTTTAGGAAAAGGGTCATGTAGTAAGAATGTGAACATGTTGGTCAATTATTTCCCATCATTAAGAGAGCTGTTATATAACTGATTATGGCATTTTCTCTAACAAGGGGAATTTCACTTCAGGAAGCCATCAGTCATTAGTATTGATTAAATACATCATGAAGCTTATTGATAGTTTACAAACTTAGCACTGGTATTTGAAAAAAGATTGTCTTCATAATTATCTGCAAAGGACCTGCAAAGGGGGATGCAGACCCCCCAAATATTTCGGTGGAATAAGTTGTAGTCCCAATCTCAGTAATACTCACATATTTCCTAAAAGCAGATATCGTAGAATATTAATATATTATTACTGCTACTACTCCTATGAATAGCATTGTCACTAATGTATAATGGTGCTTTATTTTTAACAGGGGAAGTACATGGATATTGAATTTGACTTTAAAGGTGACCCTTTGGGTGGAGTAATTAGCAACTGTAAGTATGGAATTGCTATGTAATATAGACTGTGGACTGATGTAAGTTGATAGTATTATATTGCCATATGTTGATATGGATACTTAGATTTCCTCCCACAGTCCAAAAGTGTGCAGGGTAAGCTGATTAGCGTGTCTAAATTGGCCCTGTAGTTGTGTGAGTGTGCGTGTGGCTGTGTGAGTGTGTGCGCCCTGCTGTGTGTTGGCACCCGCCCAGGGTTGGTTCCCGCCTGAGCCCATTGTTCCTGGGATAGGCTCCGGGCCCCCCACAACCCCAGTGGGGATTAAGTGGTCACGATACTGGATCGATGGATGGATGGATGTTAATTTGTATGATATGCAGGACTAATAGATTGTATCATAATAGATTGCTGCTCAGTACAGAGGTCTCAGTTTCCGTGCAGTCACAATGATCATGAAATCAATGAAAACCACTGTAAAAACTACTGCATTCAATAATCATCATGATACTTTGCCAAAGGCAGTAATATAGACTCAAGTCGCAATAACTGAGATGATTACTTTTGAATTATCTATTCCATCTAAGCAATTATATCTACTTTTTTAGAAAAGCAATTAAACAAAGGACACTTACTGAAGTACTACTACATTTTACTTTCCCATGGAGAAAATGCGCACGGCAGTGCATGTTTACTGTCCTGGAGATAGCAACGCTTATGTCATTCTCTTTAACATGACTATGCTGTCTTTTCATGTCTTTCATCTCTTTCTACTCGAAGTGTCACAGATATTGGTATGATTGTTTTTATTTGTTCTCAATTGTTATTGATTTCAAAAACTGCAGTGTATATCAGTTTGAATTCTAGATATTCAGTCCTCATTAGCAATAAAAGTAATACTTGTTTTCGTAATAAATATCTATAACAACATAGCAGGATACTTTCAGTGTACAAAAGGGGTTAAGGGTCAGCAGAAACCCTGCGGAGGAACCATTCCTGAACATTCTTGAAGAACATTCTAGATCTAGGAAGTTTCACACAATGTACACAGCACACATCCTGTCTCTCCCCAGTTTGGTTTCAGCATATTGTTAGAATTCATTAGGAATATCAGCAGAAGAAGCACAACCTCCTTGAAATATAAGTGTATATGAATCCTGGCATGTGTTAAACATTTGTGACCCATCATCACGAAATGAGTCTTATGGGTGCAGTTCTATCAGTGCGACTTAAGACTCATTTTAGAAGAACTTCCTGTATTGTGTCCTTCTGTGTATCCACTTACTATTCATCAGTCTTCAGTTTCCCAAAAGTTCATGATGCTACAATAATTTGAGTATTCTTAATAATCGCAAAATAGTCACTGACACGAGACGTACAGTACAATTACTCAGAATCCACATTTTCACAACACAAAATTAGCACTACTCCAGGTATAGTTCTCTCCCAGGAAATGCACAGTAAGAAACATTTTAAATTGTAACAGTAAGGTTGTATCTCGTGTATTGATTGGCAAATATTTTACTTTTTATAATTGTGTCTTCAGGGCAAGCACATGGTAATCTATACACTGGTACTGATTTTGGAGTGCTATGAACCCATGCTTATCAGGTTCTACAAATATAAAGTTCTCTGTCCTGAATATAAGTGCTTATACTAGTATCATACAGGTTAGCTAAATAAACTTCAGTACCTCAGAAATTGATAAAAAATATTATAGAGGATAAAATGTGGGATAAGAACCATAAATCACTAACAGTACAACCTTTAGTCACAGATTATATATCATTTACTATATGCCCTTTGATCAATACCAAGAGCGGAACTTCATGTGCCTTCGTTCTTACAGCTGTGGGAAGGGTCAAGGACAGTTACACATATGTGTTATCACCTTGGTGCAGGGTCACCCAGAATAAAATGAACACCTGCTTCACTAGGCAGGCATCACAACTTTATTGGTGAATAATAATGCCATTTTAATTTATTCAGGAATTCACATCTGGTTTCACATCTTTGTGTTTGCATGGGTTTCCTCAAAGTATGGTTTTATTAGTTATAGTTCAGACACACAGTTTATGAGAGGCAATGTCTTTAAATTTGTTTTTGTGTGTGCTTCTTCTGTACTGTGGACTTAGGAGTTTCTGGGAGAATGCGTGAGCATGCATGTGTTTATTATGTGTGTCTGTGAGTGATGTTTTGGAATTCTTGATACTTAAGACAACATTTCAGTCTCTATTTCAATCTCATTACTGGAAAACAAAAGTAATGGAAGTAGTGGAATGGGTTAGGGTTAGGGTTAGGAATGGTGTCACTGTAAGAATAGTACTGATGTATATCTATGCTTTGTAACCTCCCTTAGATCTTCTGGAAAAGTCTCGGGTTGTCAGGCAGCCCAGAGGAGAGAGGAACTTCCACATATTTTACCAGCTCCTCTCTGGAGCATCAGATGACTTACTGAGTGAGTGATCTCTGATGGACCCTTCTGAAAATCTATTGTGTACTGTGACACAAGTTCATATTTCCGTATTTGTACTAACAAAAGCTTGATGAAATCTAAATGTACCGATATGTTGCTAATGACCGTCTAGTGTACTTGGGCTCTCTACAAAGCTATAGTATCTGTTTTTGATTGTTTTTGTCTGTGTTCTTACACTCAGAAAAACTAATGCTGGAAAGAAACTTTTTCAAATACAACTACCTGAGTCTCGATTGTGCTGTGGTCAATGGGCTGGATGACGCTGCCAACTTTCGGAGTGTCAGGGTAGGTTTCGAGGCATGAGGAGACTCTCGTTAACTCCATTGTTCTTGTCTGCCTGTCAGTTACCTGTCAGAAAATACCTCTTTGGACTCACAGATCAACATCACTTTGACATTATTTATTTTTTGTGTTCGTTGCTTCCATACATTGCAGACAAGCTTATCTGAAGGCAGATCCAAAGCTTTTGAATATATGTGCATTGCTTTTACACTGCATTCACACTTCTTTATTTAGCAGACGCTTTTGTCCAAAGCATATAAGCAAGGCACATTGTACACATCTCAGACAGTTTTAATTAGCAAACAGAAAGAATGAAATATAATGAAATGTCTATGCTTAAATTTTGCATATGTTTGTGTTTAAGCAGTAAAATGGGAATTTGAAGGTGGTGAAATATAATAATGCTGGAAACATAATGAAAAATATAAAAACGAAATAATATGTGGGGGAAACCACTTAATTCCTTACAGATAGTCCTACATAATCACATATAATCATGATAATCATATCTCACTTCCATGAAGAATTATAAGCATGTAGAAATGTAGTACATATCACCATGTTTTTCTATCATTTCCTCAATGTCAAGTGTGTTAAACAACATCTGCGTCACGCCCTTCCCACACCCCCGCACCAGTTCCTGGTAATAGCTTTACAATTCCTCAGTCTTTCCTGTCTGAGCAGCCGTAGCACATCTGTTGGTTCAAACAAATAAACATAACAAGCACTACTGTGCAGTGGACAATAGGCTCCAGTCCTATGAAACAATCAGCCATCTGTTGGTGCCAAAACCCACAGGTGTTTCATTCATCACTTATGTCACTTCTCTTTCCTTCCCTTTCAAATGTCTCTCTGCCAAGTCCTTTTGTCTTACGGTTACTGTACAGTGAGGGAAATAATTATTTGACCCCCTGATGAATTCTTAAGTTGCCCCATTAGTATAGAAATGAGAAGTCTATCATTTCACTGGTAAGTCTATTTTAACAAGCAAAAGATTATCAACAAAACAAGCAAAAAAAAAAAAACATCATGTAACAATTACAGACCATACAAGTCATTTATCTAGGGAAATAAGTATTTGATCCCTTGGAACATGTGCTTTAGTCCTTGGTGGAGTAACCATTGTTGGCAAGCACAGCTGTCAGACATTTCTTGTAGTTGGGCATCAGGTTTGCACACAGCTCAGCAGGAATTTTCATGCACTCCTCTTTGTAGACCTCCTCCAAATCTTTAAGATATCTAGGCTGTCACTTGGATGCATGAAGCTTCAGTTCCCTCCATAGGTTTTCTATAGGATTAAGGTCCAGAGATTAAGGTCCAGAGACTGGCTAGGGCACTCCAAGCCAGTAGAGTTGATATCAAACAGCTCAATTTTGGTCTCATCTGACCCCATCACATTCTTTCAAGCCCCATTGGAATTATTCAGGGCCTCACTGGCATATTTCAGACTGGGCCTTTTTGAGCAGGGGTCCTTTGCGAGCACTGCAGGATTTTGTCTTTCTCCCATTGGTGAAAAATTGCAACAACAGTTGTCACTTTCTCACCAGGCTGCTTGCTGATGGTCATGTAGCCCATTCCACCTTTATGAAGGTCAACAATCATGTCTCTGATGTCCTTAGGTAGCTCTTAGGTATTTCCCATGGTGATAAGATTGAAGATGTAGACAGGGTAGTGACCGAAGAATACTATTTAACAAAGTTATGCCATCAAATGTGAATGCTGGCTTGTTATCTGTTAATACATAATTAAGTACTACTTTTGTTGTTAGTGCACATGTATTTATTTGCTTGTTTCTTGCTGGCTTGTAGGGGATCCAATAATTATTTCCGTCGATAATTGACGAATTGATTTATACCTGTTACATAATGATTTTTTTCTTGTTTGTGTTGTTGAACATCTTCTGATGTTAAAATAAACCTACCAGTGAAATTATAGACTGCTCATTTTTAAAAAAATGGCCTAGTTAGGAATTCAACAGCGGGTCAAATAATTATTTCCCTCACTGTATGTGACGATTACTGGCAGCTTTTTTTTCTTTTTAAAGCAAGGAAGTTGTGACTAAAACACACTTCCCAAGCTCAAATGATGGACAGCAACTTACACCATTTTCAAAAAAAAATTTCTGCAAAGTTGTCTCCCTGAGCAAGTCCCTTCTTTGGATCAATTAAATGGGAAATTGTAGGAAAATACAATCTACTTCATTGAAAGTGTATTCAGTCTTAGACTAAGTCGTAGTTACATGCTATCATGTTAATTCATCATTAATGAAGTATGATGCATGTTTGATCTCAATTACTATACTTGTTACTATATCTGGTAATTTTGTAAACCTTTGTGAACTACGGAAGGAACTGTTGAAGGAACAAGTAATGAACACAAGATAAATACTGATTTCATAATTGTTCATCATTAATGAATCATGATGTATCTTTCATCTCAAGCAGTTACTGTATTTGTTACTATATCTGTTAATTCTGTAAACCTTTGTGAAATACTGAATGAACTACTAAGGAACTGTTGAAGGAACAAGTAATGGATAACAAAAGAGAAATGTCATGTTTGTTCATCATTAATGAATTGACACATGATTTGTTCATAATTGGTACATCAGCAATAACTGAGTTATTACTAAGTATTTGTGCCCCATCAAGTAAAGCGTTACCCTATATCTTTAAATCTCTCTTGAAACGTCAGTCTTTAAAATAGATTTATGTCAATAAATGGCAAAATCTCTCTCATCTTTTTTTATTATGAATGCTGCATTCCAGCTGCATATCCAGCCTTGTTCTTAATGGTCCCATTTCCTCCTTTTCCCCAGAATGCTATGCAGATTGTTGGCTTCATGGAGAGTGAGGTACATTCTGTGCTGGAGTTGGTGGCTGCTGTGCTAAAGCTGGGCAATATTGAGTTTAAGTCAGAATCGCGTGTCGATGGTTTTGATGAGAGCCGGGTGAAGGACAAGAATGGTGAGACCACTTTGCATACTGCTGTGATGTTTGGCTGGTATTAATTAATTTTCTTTACTTCATATATAAAGATCACCACACTGCTTGCGGTGTTCTACAGATAGTGCTCTTTAAACCAAAAAACAGCTGTACGTGTTGAGAAGAATGATAACCTGCATAGTCTTGTTGAGGACCACTCCTTTGAAGAAGGAAGTTCTTCTTATTACTTATTATTGTGGTGCATATGACAGCGTCCACCACTAGGAAAGACTGTCAGCAGAACTGTAATATATGCTTTAGGAAGTATCTTCTTTTGAGACGTCCTCTTTCAAATGTGAGCTTTTCCAGACTAACACTCACTATGTTCATGTTTTTTGAGAAGACCTGTGTGGTAAAAGTACTGTTCAGAGTGTAATTATGGAGCTAGCTAACACACAAACACACACATATATGTACACGTGTGTGTGTGTGTGTGTGTGTGTGTGTATATATATATATAGTATATAGTATATATATATACAACTCTGGAAAAAACTGACACCACAACAATTTTTTGTTGCACTCATTTCTGAATTTGGGGCGGCATGGTGGTGCAGTGGTTAGCACTGTCGCCTCACACCTCTGGGACCCGGGTTCGAGTCTCCGCCTGGGTT
>JAODJX010000001.1:33122644-33141812 GCA_026776945.1 Isichthys henryi
CAGAATGTGGCTGCCAGCCTCTCTGTGCCAGTCACCGTGCTTAATGCCAGACAGAATGTGGCTGCCAGCCTCTCTGTACCAGTCACCGTGCTTAATGCCAGACAGAATGTGGCTGCCAGCCTCTCTGTACCAGTCACCATGTTTAATGCCAGACAGAATGAAGCTGCCAGCCTCTCTGCGCCAGTCACCATGCTTAATGCCAGACAGAATGAAGCTGCCAGCCTCTCTGCACCAGTCACCATGCTTAATGCCAGACAGAATGTGGCTGCCAGCCTCTCTGTCCCAGTCACCTTGCTAAATGCCGGACAGAATGAAGCTGCCAGCTTTTCTGTACCAGTCACCATGTTTAATGCCAGACAGAATGTGGCTGCCAGCCTCTCTGTACCAGTCACCTTGCTTAATGCCGGACAGAATGAAGCTGCCTGCCTCTCTGTGCCAGTCACCATGCTTAATGCCAGACAGAATGAAGCTGCCAGCTTCTCTGTACCAGTCACCATGCTTAATGCCAGACAGAATGATGCTGCCAGCTTCTCTGTGCCAGTCACCATGCTTAATGCCAGAAAGTATGAAGCTGCCAGCCTCTCTGTGCCAGTCTTTGCACTAAGTGCCAGACAGGATGAAGCTACTAGTCCGTCTGTGCCAGTTTCTGGTAAACCTCACCCTCAGTCGGTATTGACAAGTAGTATATAAGTTTTCTAGATTTGGGGGAAAAGCAGGATACAAGATTCCTTTATTTTCATAAATATTTCATAATCTACTCAGATTAACGAATCAAAGATTTTTGATTTTACTGTATTTCCCAGGTCTGAAAAGCAGCTTTAAGTATTTTTTAAAATGTGAACTGCATTTCAAAATGAAGTGATATCTTTGCCCTATTAATCGTAATAAAATTGGCGAAGAACTTCCTCCCATAAACACAATAATGTCCAATGCACTGATTTACATATTCAAACAGCAGCTCCAGCGATTAGTATTTCTTAATTGTGAAAAATTCCTGTCCATTAACATTGTAATGTGCAAAAAACAGTTCATATGCTCAATATCCAAAACATTTGAATGACGAATCCTAGAACACTGGACAAATACTAAAAGCAAATATTATTTATTGGTGCAGTGCTATTGTCATTCAGAAATACACCTTTTAGTGCACATCAGAACGATATTTCGTTGCATTTTTTGCTCACCATCGGCTTAGCAGAGTATGTAAAAAAAATGAAACCAATTAGAAATAGAATATAAGTGGAACTAACATACAAATATATTAAACTGCAGTATAGCAGCAAAAAAAAAAGCAGTGTACATCACCGTATCGGTTATAGTGCAAGACTTATAGTGCATAAAATTCTTGAAGGTTCTTGATAAAGTGTTGTTGTTAGAAGAGAAGGAATTTTTACTATTTTTCAACAGTGCAATTTTTGTCATCCTTGGTTACTGGAGTACCAGAGGTAGAGTAATTTCGAAATGAGTTATATTTTTATTTGTTTAGCCTTTGTCTTAGGAAAGACTGGTATCAAGATGCAGAATCAGCCAGCATCCCTGGAGCATTTAAGGTTCATTGCTTAAGAGCCCAGCCATGATATGATTACTCTTCTGGTCAGATGATTTGAATTCACCTTCCACAGACACAGATCCTTACCTCACTGAGACCCTTTGTAGCCCAGTAACACAACCTCTTCTCCATGGTTTTATTTGTCCTCTGTATTCTACAGGCCTACTATGCCCGAGATGCTCTTGCCAAAAACCTTTATAATCGACTATTCAGTTGGTTGGTGACCAGGATAAATGAAAGCATCAAGGTATCTTTGTTCTTTCCTTTTAACAAAGTTTCTATAAATGCCAGTTTGTCTCCCATCAGATTAGAACCTTTAGTGCAGTTTTAATAGATTCTTGATGATTATACATTCTTTCTACCACAGCATTTTTGCACAAAAAACCCTCGCTGCTAGCATACAGCAACTCTACTACTGTATTCAGACTGTTAATATTGTAAATTTGCACTGTATGTTGTCTGTCTTGTCTTGTCAGATTGTATTGTTGCGCTTGTGTCCTGTCTGCACTTGTGATGTTGCTCTGTTTTGTCCTGCTCTGTGTTGCACCATGGTCCTGGAGGCACGTTATCTCATTTCACTGTATACTGTGTGTATGGTTGAAATGACAATAAAACCTACTTGACTTGACTTTTAATATCTACTAATACATATTGTCATGTTGTTGTTAAATGTTGCTTTTTGTCCATCAGGCTCAAACCAAAGAACGAAAGAAAGTGATGGGGGTCTTAGATATTTATGGCTTTGAAATTTTTGAGGTAAGGATCATATTTTAATTTTACACCCTATGCATTGTTATTTTGAACATGATTTACAGTTGTGCCACTACAGTTCAAATAGATTAAATTTTATTGTCACTCTAAACAGTGTAAAATGAAATAAAAAGCTTTTATACTACATATATTAGAAATGACAATTCAGAATACATTTACAGCAAAAAAATGAGTGCAGGCAGGGTGACAAGGTACAGCATAATAGATACAACAATAGATAGTGCAGTGTGTAGTATAATAGTACAATAGTATATTGAACTAGAGCACAGAATAATTAGAAAGTAGTGCAAGTCACTTTTTGGTATGAGGTAAATGGGCAGGAATGCTGGTACTGAAAAATATGCACTGATGTACAAAGTGACCAGTGCAGCTGAAAAGCTCCGCTGGTAGTGCAGAGGACTGGAGATGTGTAAGGAGGGACATTGTTAGGTCGCTGGTTCAGTTCTGCCTCGAAGGAGCATGGGTTTTAATATGCTATTTTTTTTTCACTTTTATGTCTCCTTGGCCAAAAGTGTCTGGTAAATAAGGTGAAGGAGCGTCAGTTTGACAGAATATGAGTGACGATGTTCCTCTCAGGTGAAAGACCAAAAGCTGACGATGGGCCTTATTTATAGAAATTAACTGTTACCATTCCTGAGATGTGTCATACAGTGACATATTGTTGAGGTACGGATGAGCAGCTCTAAGAGGATAGCATTTGTTTTTGCCAAAGAATGCATTTTTTCAGACCCTAGTAAGACAGATGCGGTTCACCTCACCAAAACGCATTATTTTCTCATTTTACTTGTTGTACATGATTTCACAACCTATGTAACCGGTCATGTTCTAATTCACAATAAAGCATGATATTCTTTCAATTTTGCATGAACTGTGTCTCACCCAATCTCTTTGTCTCATTTGTTCTGTTTATGGCACCAGAATGGAGTAAGTATAGAGGCTTTAGAGTGACATGTGGTCGTATATTCTAGCCTAAACATAAGTCTATCTGTGAAACTGAACAACCCAAGATGATCCATATTGCCTCTGTAATGCATATCAATCTAAGCACTGCTGTGCTGATTTCCACAGTACAGTAAGTTAGTCAATTATCATCAGACATTTCATTTGCTCCATCACAAACAATAAATGGTAATAAAAAGATCTGTAGAAATCTTAACAGATAGGAGGGTTGCTCATTTTCAACAAAATGTCTGTTTCCCTTTGCATATGGCTATTAAAGTTCACCCATAGCCATGCAGCTTAGTAATATTACTGCTGGCAGTGGATTTTTTTGATGAATGAAGTTGCATCTGTTTTTTCCTATGATGGTGAGAGAGTAACTCAACCAAACTGTCATGCTGAATTCTGCAGATAATCAAGTTTGACAAAAATAAGGATTGTATTTTACTAAGCACATCTCCTTGGTGCAAGTGCTATGTGTTGTTATGAACAGAAAACTAGCTGTCTGATGTGATATTTGTGAATTCTCTTCAGACCATATCCTCCTGTTAGTCATTCTCCTAGTTGATCTCTCTCACCTAATTTTAGAAAGCCCTGCAACTTCATCTGCATGCTATTTTAATAAAAGCATTATCATAACCTTCCTTCCACAACTGAATGTGTCGCCAAGCCAGAAACGCACTTGAATTTGCAGATAATGCATTTAGAATTTCATTGACATGTACAAACTGCCTGACTTAGTACACCTGGGTGCTGGGCGATTCGATATTATCGTTTATATTGATATTTTGAATATTATTTTGATTGTTATTTTGAATAATATATTGAAAATCCATTAGATATCCATTATCCCTTTTTGGCAAATTGCCATTACTTATCACATGCTACAACCAGATGCCTTTACTTGTTATATTTCAATATTTCAAAAAAAAATTAAAAGCTACCAAAAACCCTCATTATGTAAATTTATATTATTGTCACAAAACTTCCAGAAGTAGTTCACTCTTTTTATCAGCATTTCTTTTGGTAGAAGTATTGATTAAATGAGTAAAAGGCTAGAGGACTCGGTAGCTCAGGAACAGGACTGAGCAAGCACCTGAATGACAAGTCGGCATGATGTGAGAGGTGTTCAAGGCATTAATTTCTAATGGGACTGTTAATGGGGGAATTCAGCATTTTTTTTAAAGGATCATTCACTGGAATTTAAAAAACATGCAAAGCATATGGGGGTCACTAACATTACACTTTCAAATTCCCATTTATAGGACAACAGCTTTGAGCAATTTATCATCAACTACTGCAATGAGAAGCTTCAGCAAATCTTTATTGAGCTGACTCTGCGGGAAGAACAAGAGGAGTATGTTAGAGAGGTAAGGAAATGCAATGGCAAATTGATCGTCCAGTATCGTCTCTGCATATTGTGTTGTAAAATGCTTCAAGGCAGAGTATTGATGTTACACCGCAGTAAGCTGATCCTCAGGTGTGCATTGTTCTATTTTGGACAGCACTTTTTACAGAACTAGAAGTTTAGTGCCGTATACTGTATTGCAGAGTTGTTGCAAACCTTCCTGAATCCATCCAAGTCCACAGCATATGTTTACAGCTTGTATGCACCTTTAGCGACGAGGGGGAATGAATTTTAATGTGCAGTTTTCTTCACTCTTATGTTGCTTTGGCTGAAGGTGTTTGCTAAATAATTTTGAATTTATCTTCATAATCTAAAATTGAATTTGTGTTTTTTTGGACTCAGAAATTGATTTGTACTCGACTACCCAGCTCCAGTAATGTATGCCAGTCTCGTCTCACATTAACCCCCTTTTAGACTCGGCCTTATCTCAGACTTGATTTGTTAAGCATATGGTCTAGATTTGGGCTCGACTAAGGTGGACTCGAACACAACACTGGTATACAATACAGTTTAAATGTCTCACGTAATCAAAGAAAATGTTTTTAATGATTATCATTTTGTTGTAAAAATATGATATTATGTCTGTCAAAGTATGTTACCTTAGCAATTTCAAAACTGCTCCTAAAATCACCCTAGTATTTGCAGCACCCATCCAATGCACACATGTACTTTTTGACTTGATCACTTACATACCTTACATGACTTATTAATACCTTATAGACTTTTATATACCTTTTATCTTATATACCTTAAAGGAGCCATCATGTGGCGCAGTGAGCTAGGCCTGTGTGCCTGTAATCAGAAGATCATCAGTTCTAACCCAACCCCAGCACATCTGTGGGTCCTTGAGCAAGGCGCTTAACCTCCTAGCAGTGCACCTCACACCTGTGTTTAATGTTTCCCTTTCCTTTTGAAGTTCATTTCATGTCATCCTTCGATTCATGAGAAACTGTCGGATAAGTTAACGGTCATCTCTGGCATTAGAATGTCGCTTCTGCCTTTTATCTGGCTGGTTTCTGGTCAGAATCTGATGCAATTCCATTTTATAACCAGCCCCATAAATGAAGATTATATTTTAGAACTTGAACTAAGTGTTCACATTTCCTTTTTTATAGGAATATGCGTGAATACTCCATTCACCTGTGATAAAAGTTTTTGACTGGATTGTAGCATAGTTACCAAACAATAGTTACTGAATAATACAATGTTTCACCACCTGAATCTCTCAGCTTGGGATAAAGCTTGTTAGTTTCCAAAACCAAACTGTGAATTTGAATATAAAGCTAATCATTTAAGATTACTTTATCCATCTTTTTGCAGGGGATTGAATGGAAAAACATTGAATACTTCAACAATGCAATGATCTGTGACCTCATTGAAAATGTGAGTTTTGTTCTCTTATTTCTCCTGAAAAGACAGAAATGTTCACATTTGCACATGCATTACATTAGTCTGGCAAATCAAAAAAAAATGATTTTGTCTGTGTCCGTTAAAACTTATATACTGTATGAATTGCTTATTAATTTGTTATAAAATTTTCAAAACAGGTGTAATTATATTCTAATAACATTTCAATATGGATTATTAAGCCTCTTACTATAAAAAGCTGTGCCTAAACAAACAAATTGTTCCTTTAGTTGTGAATGTGGTCACTTCAGAATAAACATTAAATTGTTAGTTATTTGTGTGCTCCCAAAAAATGACTTACAGCACAGGTCGTCAAACAGGGTCCCCACTCCTCCTCTTGTTAAATGCTCTTCATTATTCTCAGAAATGCCAATATTCATTTAAAAGATAATAATTCATGTAAATAAATAATTTATGCTTCATTTTCAGGGTATTTTTTAAATTTTGATTTCATACTAACTGAAATTTAAGCACACTATCATTCACTAGAACTTTAAATAACATGTAATATGTTGGAATTTGTTTCATTCAGTGAACAATTTCATCACTCAAAAGGATCAAGCCTTACACCTTAGTTACTCTTCAGTTAAAACATGTTATTTTATTTTAGTTGTGTTTTCATTACACTTAAATACATTCGCGCATGTTATTTGGATTTCCCCTCTTAAGTAGCAGATACAATATATTGCCATGTCTTCACTTAGAACAAGAATGGGATCCTAGCCATGCTTGATGAGGAGTGTCTGCGCCCTGGAAATGTGTCAGACGAGACCTTCCTAGACAAACTCAACACAGTCTGTGCTAAGCACCAATGCTTTGAGAGCTGTCACAGCAAGAACTCAAAGTTCCTCACTGACCGCAGCTTGCCTCACAACTGTTTCCGCATTCAGCATTATGCTGGCAAGGTACAGAGATTTCCTGGTCTGTAGTTTAAGAACAGCATGATTAGAGGTTCCATTTGAGCCAAATTCCCAGCATTCCCTAATTTGACTATAGTCAGAATATTCAACTTTTCATATTCAAGATAGTTTCACCTATGGTTTTTGATATGTGATGATGGACAGTAGTTGTAATTATTTTAATCATGAATAGATTGGCCATTTCAGAAAAAAAAGAAACGGTATCACAGCCGCCTGTCTTGGATACTTAATGTGTCATTCTTCATTGTCCAGCACTGTGAAAATTCAGTTAATATAATGTAATATAATTAGTATAATAATATGAGATTTAATGGTCATAATATTCTCCTCTTAGGTGTTGTACCGCGTGGAAGGATTTGTAGACAAGAATAACAACTTGCTTTACCGTGACCTTTCCCAAGCAATGTACAAGGCTAACCACAGTCTGATAAAGCTGCTCTTCCCTGAGGGTGACCCTAGTAAAGTCAACTTGAAAAGGCCACCTACTGCCGGCTTCCAGTTCAAAGCCTCAGTAGGCACATTGATGAGGAATCTGCACACCAAAAACCCCAACTACATTCGGTGTGGCTTTTATTTAGTTTTATTCTGTTTTTCATTTAATATATTTTTTGGGGGAAATCTAAAGATGATTTCCTGTGTTTTTTAGATGCATCAAACCTAATGACAAAAAGGCAGCCCGCCTCTTCACAGAGATATTGGTGTGCCATCAAGTGCGTTACTTAGGCCTCATGGAAAATGTCCGTGTGCGCCGTGCTGGCTATGCCTTTCGCCAGCCCTATAAACCTTGCCTGGAGCGATACAAGATGCTCTGCAAACAAACTTGGCCTCAGTGGAGGGGTCCAGCCAGGTAACACTCATAAATCTGCAGTCTTCTACAGTTGTTTTACATTATGAAATGAGTCAGCTTTTCTCTGCTTATCTGTCAATCACTGCCTAATGTGTGGATGACATGAAATGCATGTTCTAGAGAATTAAAACTACAGTAAAACCTTGAATTGCGAGAAACTTGGTTTGCAATTGTTTTGCAAGACGAGCAAAAATTTTAAATACATTTTAACTTGATAAATGAACAAGGTCTTGCAATATGAGTATTACATATACACTTTGTCTGCCTTGTGTCACGTGATCACAACTGACCCAATGGTTCCTCTCTCTCTCTCGCACTGTGGTCTCAGTCGGCGTGCCTCACTCGTGTAGTCAAAATTTAGTAGAAAAGCTCCACCTGAATAAGGGTGTAGCAGTGCGAGTGATGAATCTGTTTAAAGACAATGCAATGTCCACATTTCTGCAAAATCGAAAAGGAGGCAAAAGCAACTGTCATTGGATAAGTTCCTTCTTAATGTCGCACAAAAAGCAAAAGATTTCAGTGAGATACTGTAGCAGTGATTCCGTTAGTTATAGTGAAAGTCGTCCTACAAAATAACTCTCCTCTTTTCCTCTTCGTCTCCCTTACACCATCCACGATTCTTTTCAAAGGTAAAGTGCAGGTTAATTTGTTTTATGTATTTTACTTTATATTTTGTATTAATCATTTTTACATGAAATTTTTTGGGTTGTGGAACGAATCATCTGAGTTTCCATCATTTGTAATGGGAAAATTCACTTTGATATACAAGTGCTTTGGATTACAAGCACGTTTTCGGAATGAATTGTGCTCGCAATCCAAGGTTTTACTGTACATGGTTACAAAGTCTCCTATAGTTTCCATTTCACTGAAACATCACGGCCTGCATGTTACACATTGTTTCTTAGCCTTGGGTTAATAGTATGGCATGAAGGTGCTTGTACTTAAGGTTTATTTGGTTCACAGCTGAAAGCATGAAAAAACGATATAGAGATAATCTGCTAAACAGCCAGTACTAAACTAGACCGGGTGGGTTGCTGATTAGCTGTTTAGATTGGGGGCCAGATTTAATTATGATTCAAAAATGTCATGAACCATCTAAAGTAGTGGTTCGCACAGATAACATAGGTAAGCCATAGCCATACTGTACACCACCGTTTTAAGTGACTTTTACATATACTGATATGCTTACAGCCCCATAAAGGCGATAATTAGTTACTCTCAGATATTGAAACTGGGTCACATGTCTGATGTTGTTGATTACCAGTACTCATCATATCACCCAGACCTATTTCCCACCCAAGTGAAATTTGTTTTCATGCTATAATAATGCTGTACAGCGTAGGGCATATCATTTATAATTATTTAAATCTCAAAATCCCCATAGCTGATCTAATTTATTATGAATTGCTGAGGGTGGTGTTCCTACAGGGAAGGAGTGAAGGAGCTTTTAACCAGCTTGCAGATCCCAAAGGAGGAGTTCTCATATGGACATACTAAGATCTTCATCAGGAACCCCAGAACGGTAACAGCTCTGCAAACACCATTAGAAGAACTGGCTTTTTCCTTCAGGCAAAAGTAGAACCTCAGTCTATGATTGGCTTATATTTACCTGTTTAAAGCACAGACTGCAGGTTACGATGTGACATACAGCATATATGCCTTGTGCCAAAATAACATTGTGTATTCCATAACCTGATACAAATTTGAGTCATTCAACTTGATTTAATCAAGCACAAAGAAAAAAATAACCAAACCATGAAGGTAAAATTTTCCAGTTTGTATTTTATATTTCATAATACCTAGTGCTTGGAAGCTTGCTTGCAAAACTGATTCATTATTACTGTAACATTGCTTCTCAACAGTGCCATTGTGTCCTATTAATACAGACTGAAGTAGTCCAATGAAAAGATGATGAAGACAATTAGTGAAACTATGTCAGCCAAAACCAAACAGCTGTCAAGCTTAATTCTTAATTTATGATGTATCATTTGTTTTCAGCATAACCTGTAGTTTTATATATCATCCTATAATATATCATTTAAGATGGCACAGTGAGGTCAGAGGTTGTTGTGCTACTTGCTTTCCAGCTCTTCAAACTGGAGCTGAAGAGGAAGCAGTGTCTGGAGGATCTGGCCACCCTGATTCAGAAGATCTACCGTGGCTGGAAGAGTCGTACATTCTTCCTGCTCATGAAGAAGAGCCAGATCATTGTGGCAGCCTGGTATCGCAGATATGCAGTAAGCCAATTCCAGCCATCCTCATATCACATATTACACTAATGACAATTAAATATCTTTGGTTATACGAATTAAGTAGTTTAGACTTGATAAGGTAAGAAGTGAAAAGTAAAAATGCCCTGTAAAATGAGTGTTAGTTTTTGAAAGTTGACCAGCTGACCATCACTTTTATCTGCAATAGTTCACGTTACGTACAATGAATTGCCCAAAGTAAATAGAGGGCATATACTTTTATAAACAATGCTTAAAGATGGCAGAAAAGATAATGAATTGATAAATGGCTAAGGTTATACCATTTACATTTGATTGGCTTACTTTTTCACCATTATGAACTATTTTACAGCAACAAAAGAAATACCAGCAGATCAAGATCTCAACTGTTGTGGTACAGTCTTACATCAGAGGATGGAAGGTGGGTTAAGCAGAACTGGTAACCCAGTGCTGTTTTTGCATGGCTTATGTATTAACTCCGAACTTTTGTCCTTATATCGACAGAGAAAACTTTATATACATCATTATGGTTGTCTTTCATGATTTTTGATCCATGGTGGTGCAGTGGTTAGCATTCTTGCCTCACATCTCTGGGACCCGGGTTCAAGTCTCTGCCTGGGTTACGTGTGCGGAGTTTGCATGTTCTCCCCATGTTGTTGTGGGGTTTCCTCCAGGTACTCCAGTTTCCCCCCACATTCCAAAGACACGTTGAGGCTAATTGGAGTTACTAAATTGCCCGTGTGAGTGACTGGTGTGTGAGTGTGCCCTGCGATGGACTGGTGCCCCATCCTGGGTTCTGCACATTGCTTTTGGAATGGGCTCCGGATCCAGAAGAATAAGTGGTTTGGAGGATGGATGGATGATTTTTGATCATGAATTGTAGTAACAGTATGAAATTTGACTTGAATAAATTTACCTAGATGCAAAAGAATCTGGGTTAGTAGTGTCTGTTTGGGGTTGATTAAATCTGTTCATTATGAACCACCGTTCTTTATGTAGGCTCGGAAGACACTTCGTGAGCTAAAATACCAGAAAAGATGCATTGAAGCAGTGACTACTATTTCAGCATATTGGCACGGGCAACAGGTAAGCCACTCATGATAATTTGTATAAATATCTATCCATCCATCCATTAACCTCCACTTCTCCAAGGTCGGGTAGAGGGGGCAGCAGTCTCAGCAGGGAAACCTAGACTTCCCTCTCCCCGGCCACTTCATCCCGCTCCTCCGGGGGAATCCCAAGGCGTTCCCAGGCCAGCCGAGAGACATAGTCCCCCCAGTGTGTTCTGGGTCTTCCCCAGGGCCTCCTCCCAGTGGGACATTCCCGGAACACCTCACCAGGGAGGCGTACGGGAGGCATCCTAAGCAGATGCCCGAGCCACCTCATCTGGCTCCTCTCAATGCAAAGGAGCAGCGGCTCTACTCTGAATCTCTCCCGAATGACTGAGCTCCTCACCCTATCTCAAAGGGAGAGCCCAGCCACCTTGCGGAGGAAACTCATTTCAGCCATTTGTATTCGCGATCTCGTTCTTTTGGTCACAACCCATAGCTCATGACCATAGGTGAAGGTAGGAACGTAGATCGACTGGTAAATCAAAAGCATCATTGCTGACGCTGCACCAGTCCGCCTGTCGATCTCCTGTTCCATCCTTCCCTCACTCGTGAACAAGACACCGAGATACTTAAACTCTTCCACTTGGGGGAGCCTCCCCCCCCCCCAAACCTGGAGAGAGCATTCTACCCTTTTCCCGCTGAGAACCATGGTCTCGGATTTGGAGGTGCTGATTCTCATCCCAGCCGCTTCACACTCGGCTGTGAACTGTCCCAGTGAGAGCTGAAGGTCACGGTCCGATGAAGCCAACAGAACCACATCATCTGCAAAAAGCAGAGACCTAATCCTGAGGTCACCAAACCAGACACCCTCAACCCCCTGGCTGCGCCTACGAATTCTGTCCATAAAAGCTATGAACAGAATCGGTGACAAAGGGCAGCCCTGATGGAGTCCAACCCTCACCGGAAATGAGTCCGACTTATTGCCGCCCATGCGGACCAAGCTCTGACACCGGTCATAAAGGGACCGAACCGCCCTTATAAGGAAGCCTGGCACCCCATACTCCCATTGCACTCCCCACAGGACTCCCCGAAGGACACAGTAGAATGCCTTCTCCAGGTCCACAAAACACATGTAGACTGGTTGGGCAAACTCCCATGAGCCCTCCAGGACCCTGCTGAGAGTATAGGGCTGGTCCACTGTTCCATAGCCAGGGCGAAAACCAGACTGCTCCTCCTGAATCCAAGGTTCGACAATCCGACGGACCCTCCTCTCCAGAACCCCCAAATAGACCTTACCAGGGAGGCTGAGGAGTGTGATCCCCCTATAGTTGGAGCACAACCTCCAGTCCCCTTTCTTAAAGAGGGGGACCACCACCCCGGTCTGCCAGTCCAGAGGCACTGCCCTGATGTCCACGCAATGCAAGATGCATATCAACCAGGACAGCCCCACAGCATCCAGAGCCTTAAGGAACTCCGGGCGGATCTCATCCACCCCTGGGGCCTGGCCACTGAGGAGCTTTTTAACCACCTCAGCGACCTCCGCCCCAGAGATAAGGGAGTCCACCTCCAAGTCCCCAGACTCTACTTCCTCATTGGAAGGCGTGTCGGTGAGATTGAGGAGGTCTTCGAAGTATTCACTCCACCGACCTAAAACGTCCCGAGTTGAGGTCAGCAGCGCCCCATCCCCACCATAAACATTGTTGATGTTGTACCGCTTTCCCGCCCTGAGACGCCAGATGGTGGACCAGTATTTCCTCAAAGCCCACACCCAAGTTTTTGCCTCCGCAACCACCAAAGCCGCACTCTGCTTGGCTTGTCGGTACCTGTCAGCTTTCTCTGGAGTCCCACAGGCTAAAATGACCCAATAGGACTCCTTCTTCAGATTGATGGCATCCCTCACCACCGGTGTCCACCAGCAGGTTCAAGGATTGCCACCAGGACAGGCACTGACCACCTTACAGCCATAGCTTTGGTCAGCCGCCTCCACAATGGAGGCACGGAACAAGGCCATTCGGACTCAATGTCCCCCGCCTCCCCCCGGGACATGGGAGAAGCTCTGCTGGAGGTGGGAGTTGAAGTTCCTCCTGACAGGAGATTCCGCCAGACTTTCCCAGCAGACCCTCACTATACGCTTGGGCCTGCCAGGCCTAGCCAGCTTCCTCCCCCAGCAGCGGAGCCAACCCACTACCAGGTAGTGATCAGCTGACAGCTCCACCCCTCTCTTCACCCAAGTGTCCCTCCATCCCTCTCTTCACACGACTACGAAGTCGATCATCAAACTGCTACCTAGGGTGTCCTGGTGCCAAGTGCACATATGGACACCCTTATTCTTGAACATGGTGTTCATTATAGACAATCCACAAAAGCTCAATAACAAAACACCGCTCGGGTTCAGATCGTTCCTCCCAATCACGCCCCTCCAGGTCTCACTGTCATTGCCCACGTGAGCACTGAAGTCCTCCACTAGAACAAGAGAGTCCCCAAGAAGAGTGCTCTCCAAGACCCCTTCCAGGGACTCCAAAAAGGGTAGGTATTCTGAACTGCTGCTCGGCGCATAAGCGCAAACAACAGTCAGAACCCCAAGAGGGAGGCTACCCTCTTGTCCACTGCGGTAAACCCCAATATGCAGGCGCCCAACTAGGGGACAACAATTATGCTCACCCCTGCCCGGCGTCTCTCCCCATGAGCAACTCCAGAATGGAAGAGTGTGCAACCCCCCTCGAGGAGATTGGTTCCAGAGCCCAAGCCATGCGTCGAGGTGAACCCGACTATATCTGGCCAACTGGCGCTCACCATCGAGCCCCACCCCCAGGCCTGGCACCGGAGGGTACCCCGGTGACCCGCGTCTGAGCAAGGGAAATCATGGATCCATTGTTTTTTTCATCATAAGGTATCTTGTGAGCCTTCACTTCATCTGGTTCCTTACCCAGGACCTGTTTGCCTTGGGTGACCCTACCAGGGGCATAAAGCCCCAGGCAACTTAGCTCCTGGGATCATTGGAACACGCAAACCCCTCCACCATGATAAGGTGTCGGCTCCAGGAGGGGTAGTATAAATATATGTCTGTTTAAGTATATAGACAAATATCTATTAAATATATCATTACTTTCACCACTGCAGAAGTTGTTTGTTACATTCAGGTTTGAAGGACTAGCCCAATAATAAGAGGTTAGCCATAGATATGTCCCATTTAGCCTCTCGAAATCACCTACTGTATCCTTTCTTTGTCATTACTTTGACTTTGAATTTATTTTGCTTATTGTGATTCCTGTATGTCGCTGCTCAAAGGTAACCCTGTCACTTAGCCATATCATTTCACATTATATGGTACATAATAACCAATTGCTTTTTGTTAACGTATTCTGTTAACGTGTTTTTTGTTAACATATTGCATGTTTTGAATTGGGCTGAACGAGACTAGAAAAACATCACATTGTGATATTTAGAAGTTTGAAAATTAGTTCTACATTTGGCTATATAGTTATCTACCTTTAACTTAATATAAACCAACAGTCTATCAAATAACTTAGTGTTGCCGAAAGTTGTGCCAACAGATGCAAAGCAGTGCCAGCAAACCACTTGCCTTTGCTCATTGTCACTTTAAAATACAAAATATTTCCATACAGCGGAATACGAATGGCTTTTCGTGACCAGCTCTTATTCACCTTTCTCCTCTTACTCATTTTTTGCTTAATATCTCAACAAACATGCCACACAGTCTATGAATCAGTCTAACTGAAAGGACGAAAATTATATGATTGTCTTGGAGATCACATGCAGTGCTCATGCAAAAGCATCGGTGGTAAACTTTAGACTGATTTTTTTAAAGCTATGCTAGATAATGATGAAAAGGAACCGTCATTAAAACTGCAAAGCTTGCTCAGTTTGGTTTTCTGTGACTAAGTAAATGTCTTAGTGCAATTTATTGTTGTTTTGCAGACTATCGTGATCCTTGAAATGTGTTGATTGCATGTGCATGAAATGCCATGTTGATTCTAACACCATACAAGCTTAGCAGTAGAATGACACACTGGGTAGTGCTGTCACCACACTACCGCAGCGTTCGTGGAGTTTGCATGTTCGTCCTGTGTGTGGGTGCCTTTTTGGCAGATCTGCCAATTTCCTTATACCAGTGGTTCTCAACCTTTTCTGCACCATGACCCAATTTTTACCTTGCCAGCTCAGTTGCAACCTTATATCAAGTATAGGTTTAAATTAACACTATGATGATTGATGAAGCGCGCAGTGAACTCTGCAATTTATGCCAGTCAATGCCTGTTGCACAAATCTGATTTGATTAATTTTAAATTAAGCATCTGTGTTTTGGCTTCTGGGAGTGGTTGAGTGTTCATTAGTTTTGCACTAAGCAGTAGCAGACCAAAGAGCTATTTATATACGTTAATTCTAGGACTGGGGCTGAGAAATCTGATCGTGGATCAGCATTGGAGCTTGTTGGTTTTAAAATGCCTATGTTTTCAACTCTGCCTCCTGACCCATTCACAAGTTGCCATGACCCAAATTTGGGTTGCAACCCATGGGTTGAGAATCGCTGCGTTATACTGCCCAAAAACATTAAACTTAAACTTAAATTAATTGAGTGTGCACCCTGCAACATGTGGTTGGTTCCTGCCTTGCACCAGTTTCAATGTATATATTATATTATATTATATTATATTATATTATATTATATTATATTATATTATTTTATTTTATATTATATTATATTATATTATATTATATTATATTATATATGAACGATTACTCGAATCGTCAGATTAATCTGTAGATTACTCAATTACTAATATAATCGATAGTGACAGCCCTATTATGAATATGAAAGTTATGTAAATGGAACAGAGATGGGATAAATGATACTCATTCCAAAACAAACTACGGCCATTTCCAATCTCAATTTGAGGTCAGTGGGCTAAGCCTCTGTGCCTGTGATCAGAAGGTCGCCAGTTCCACCCCAGCATGTCCTCAGGTCCTTGAGCCAGAACCTTAACCCCCAGCTCCCTGGGTGCTGCAAGAGGTGGCTGCCCTTCACGTCCATCTTGCTCTTACCTACAGAGAGCAAACTGGAGGAGGCGTAAAGAGAATTTCCCTACAGGGATCAATAAAGTATCAATTAATTACTTAATTTTGTACTTCGGGTGCTGATTTACATGTTTGTTTTAAAGGTCCGTCGGCAATACAGAAAGTTCTTTAAATCCAATGCAGGAAAGAGGATATACAACTTCATCATTCAGAGAACTGTAAGTGGAATGTTTAGGAATCCGTCAATGAATTGTCTTGGGAAGCTAGTATTTTTGCTTTAATGCAATGTTGATACTGCCAACTATCTTAACGATTTTTAAGAGCACATTGAAAGAAGCATATGCAGAAAACTGAAATGTGTCAGCCAAATGGTGTTCTTTAGAAAAAAAAGCAGTATAACATGATTTTTTTTAAAAAAAAAGACAGTAAAGTAAATTTATCTCTTACAGAATAGGGTGTGATGTGTAGTATGTCCTTCTCTCAGATGCAAAAGTACTTTCTGGAGTTGAAGAAGACAGTGCCTTCTATGTCACCCACTGACAAGTCCTGGTCTCCCCACCCCTGTCGGTTCATGGTGGGAGCAGACAAAGAGATTAGGAGAATATTCCATCTCTGGAAGGTCAGCTTATAATACCAGCTACCCTTAATGTGCTGAATTTCTTATAGCGTTCACTTTACTTTGCATTCTCAGTGAATTACAAGGAAATTTTAAGGATGTTGAGGGGTATTCTTAAGTCACAAATATGTTATGTGGTAGTTGAATAACTCGGTTGAATAATAGCTTTGTATATATATTTTGTTCAGACTAGAGATCAAAGACCTTGTACTGTAGACAATGATTTAAGCTGGTACTGTATGTCTTGTTTGGTATTCCATTTAACAGTAACATCAAAAAATCACGCATAGCTGTAAGGAGTAAAATGATAGTTTTATAGATATTTATAGATATTTATAATTTGAGTAGGCAAGCTATTTGACAAATTTATTGCATTGCAATTTTGATCATAGTAACATTTTGCAAGAGGTCATTTGGAAATGGTCAACAACAGTATGCTATATTCCAAGATGGGATAAAGCATTATAGTCTATAGTTATTACTGAATAAATTAATGAACAATACATTTATATAGTGCTTCTCAAGACACCCAAAATGCTTTTTTTTACCCACCTCACTTGCTGTGAGAAAGTACATGTTCTACAATATTTAAGACCATTTGCTTTTTGATAAATATTGTTTTATCAATGTTTGCCTCTCGCCAGTGCAAGAAATACAGGGACCAATTCACAGAACAAAGAAAGGCCATCTATGAGGAAAAGCTGGCAGCCAGTGAGATCTTTAAGGACAAGAAGGCCCTGTACCCTAGCAGGTAAATCCAGGGGTTGAAAGAGTTAGGATTCTCTAATTGTAGGATATGAACTGTAGCCTCTCACTCAGTTTTGCCTGTAGAGTTCCTTCCTTGACACTATGTATGAGTGATGTTTGTATGTTCTTATGCCTGTGTGGGTTTCTTCTAGCTGTTCCATGTTCTTATCACAATTAAAAGAGAGTAATTTTAGGTGGATTAATATTTAGATTGCTTGTATTATGTGACTTTTTGCCCTGTGCCTATTATTTTGATAAGTAGTTTTGGAAAATTTATGTAATCATTGCCATAGAATGTTTTCATTTTACAACCGGCCATTTATTCATGTATTGGTTTCTTTCAGTGTCAGCCAGCCATTTAAAGGGGACTATTTAGAAGTCAACCAAAGCCCCAAGTATCAAAAACTCAAAAGCATGTTGGAGGAAAAAGTCATCCTATCAGATGTGGTCAACAAAATCAACAGGTCCAATGGCAAGGCAAGCTCAGTAACTTGCCATAATAGTTATTAATAGTATTGATTAGTAAAAACACAGATTCATGTCAATCAGAGACGTTAACATGATCAAAGCATGCATTTGTTCCCCAAGTGTAACTGTGTCCATGAACCTGATGTTGGGGGGATTTTTGTTTATCGCTAGTTGACAACGTGACTAACATACAGAATTATGTTGCAACTTTTTGAAGGAAAAGCTATACCTTTATGTCATCTTTAAGAAATAAACTGTAGTCTTAATCAGAGGTGGAAATTTCAGGCCCGAGAGTACAAATCCAGACCAAGATTTTGTTTTAACTAACCAGATGAGTACTTTGTGACTGTGGCTCTTTATGCTCAATTGGTTGGTTGAAAGTAAATCATGGTCTGGATTTTTACTTTCTGGGCCTGAAATTGCCACCTCTGGTCTTAATTGTTTATCCTAGCTTAATTAATATCCGTTTGTCATTCTTAGGGAGTGGCACGAATATTTCTGCTGACCAAAAACAACTTCATCTTGGCTGATCATAAAACTGGCCATTTTAAGGCCAGGGTTCCTCTGGTAGATCTCCGCAGTATGTCTGTCAGCAGGCTAACTGATGGCTTCTTCGCTCTGCAGTTTAAGGAGGTGAGGTACAGGATTTACCACTTACCACCATTTGTAATCTGTCATTTGCAGATTTTCCATGTCAAGCCAAGGTGTAATGGGCTTAGCTGCATTACAGGATTGATCCAGCTAGATACAACACAAAATCTGTTAAATTACACACTTTACATCATAGTACATCATAATTGTCTTTATAAGTCAGGTATTTGGAGTAAGAGCAGCATAGGGAAAATGTTTTAGTACCTGACATTAGTTTTAACAAGCTACATGCATTGTGAAGGAATAAATAATGACTGGTAAATATTATCTGGATTTATTTCTATATTATTGCATATTTGCATATATTCAACTATAATTAGAATACCTTATTACATATATTGCTTGATTGTATGTTAGGAATTATGAGAACCTTTTCAGGGGACGGCATGGTGGTGCAGTGGTTAGCACTGTTGCCTCACACCTCTGGGACCCGGGTTTGAGTCTCTGCCTAGGTCACGTGTGTGGAGTTTGCATGTTCTCCCCATGTCATCGTGGGGTTTCCTCCGGGTACTCCGGTTTCCCCCCACA
>JAODJX010000001.1:33141912-33156850 GCA_026776945.1 Isichthys henryi
GTGTGTGAATGGTGTGTGAGTGTGCCCTGCGATGGGCTGGCCCCCCGTCCTGGGTTGTTCCCTGCCTCGTGCCCATTACTTCCAGGATAGGCTCCAGACCCAGTAGGATGAGCGGTTTGGAAAATGGATGGATGGATGGATGGAGAACCTTTTCAAATTTTCTCTTGTCAAAATACAATTTGTATTCTACAGGAAAGGAAAATTGAATTGCAACAACTAAGAACATAGAAAACTCTTCTTAAAATATGTTATTTCCTAGTTTACCTCCTGATGTGTACATTACAGGAATGTTGATTCACTGTATCAGTAATAGATTTAATGTATTGACATAGTTATGAGATTTTGTTTTCCTTTATTTTCCCACAGGGCTCTGCTTCAGCAGCCAAAGGGGACTTCTTGTTGAGCAGTGAACGACTGATTGAGATTATAACCAAGCTGCACTGCATCACAGGCTCAGCTGCAGAGAGGAACCAGATCAACATTTTAGATGAGTACGAGCCTATTTGATTTTCTTTTTCTGTATTATTTAAATTGTATTCATGTTCTTTTCTTATTGTTTGTTATAAGTGCCAGTTCCTTGGGAATATACAATAAGAATCTTTCATCTTTGGAGAACACATAGTTTCTCCCACAGCATAAATAATACTGCATATAAAACTTGATTACAAATAAAACAGTGGTCAGTTGTTATCATTGCAGCAAGTCCAGTTTTGGCCTGTGGACTGTGTGCTGTTTTCAGGCTACTCAAACTGTCTCTGTTTTCATCAGGTTTGTAGTTCATTTCAAAAAGGAAAAGGTGTGTGTGAAGTTCATCCAGGGTGAGCTCAAGAATGGCAGCAGTGCCACATGCAAGCGCAGAAACAACCGCCTTCTGGAAGTGTCTGTGCCTTCTCTGTAAAGACAATTTAACAAATGAATACCTCTTCTGGAGTCATTTCCTCATAGGTTACTGTACTTTTATCAACTGAAATAAATATGAAATTATGATGGTATGCTTCCAGAAGACCAGTGTACCAGAGAGGGGAAAAACACCCAGAAAACCTTTCATATTACAGACTACATGTTTTTTTATTATTTACATCTTAATTTATCTAGCTATTCATTTGACAGGTATGATGTTCAGGAATAAATTACCCAAAAGTTCCACAATGGATTAAGAATGTCATTGTAACAGCACATAGTCTGAGCTCTGTAAAATGCGTCTTTAGACAACCCATGCCTGCTATACTCAAAATAGAACAGTCACGAGGTATGGAACCTCCAAAAGATTGTACAGTTTTTACAAAAATTGTCAAGCAGCAGCAATAGTATTGGGATGCTCTGTTTCACTTGCTGTAACATGTGATACTTGTACAAGACAACTACATTTGCAAGAAGTTGGCCAGTGACACCATACTTGTGATATTCCTTGTGAATTTACTGTTGCCAAGGCAATGAATAACCTATGGGTATGGGAGGCTGTTTGGCATGGGCTTTCTGTTTTGAAATAATGCAAACTTTTCTAAGTATAGCTCACAGCTTTGCACTTTGCAATATCTGCAAAAAAAGTCAAAGTAAATGTGTATATCTTTCTCCAGCCAAATCATGTCTACATAAAAGTGCTCTACATTAAAGTTTATGATCTTCCAATTCTTGGGATTTTACTGGATATAATTACATTAAAACAATTAGTCAATTTCCATTATGAAAATAAACTGCACCAATGATACTCACTACTCTTTACACTAAAGCACTAAATCAACTGCAAAGGCTTGTTAAATCTAGAGTAGCTTCCATTATGTACTGTAAATGTACTGGAGCATTAAGTAAATCTCTTCCTTATTTGTTCAAAACATCTGGGAAGTGTTCATGCAGTATGCATACCTTCGTTTTCATTTTTGTAAAGAAAAAAGTAACCATATTGTGCCTAATTTAACTGTGTTTAACTGCAATTCATTCAAATAAAATTGATGGAAAATGAAACTTGGGCAAATGCACATCATCACAGTGACAGGAAAATTTGTCTCTTTTTGTGCAAATATGCACCAGTCAAACTATGTATCACGCTGTTATCTGCATACATGTCAACAACAGGGAAAGCACCATTGAGAGCACTGTCAGAAGTTTCCGTTTCAGGGGGCTGAAAATTCTGGAATAGTGTGTATGAAAAGCAAAAGTTTGTGTTTTTAATCGAAAATATAGTGTGCTGCTCAGCAGACCCAGGCTACAGCATATTTCACAGTTACCACCTCCAAAATACCACCTCCAACATCTCTCTACCACACATATCAAGGAAATGTGGGGAGGTCCCATTGCACACAGTGGATTCCACACACAGTAATTACAAACTGGCTAAAGATACATGAAGATAAGTCAGGAGTCACACATTACTATAAAAGGCTGATTAGGTTGAAATACTCCAAAACACATACTACTTTTTTACACTCACATACTACAGGCTTATTTATACTTGTTCACGTGCACATACTACTTGCTTATACACTATATGGACAAAATCATTACGACACATAATCATTGAATTCAGGCGTTTCATTCAGACCCATTGCCTCAGGTATATAAAATTAAACACCTAGCCATGCAGTTAGGTTTATTGCAAAGTGGCAGCATTTAGGAACAATCAAAACTCCACATAAAGTAACATAGCATCATAAAAGTTCCGTGTAGTACAGATGTGCCTGGAAATAATTTCATTGTAAACAGAAAGGGCTTAAAGTGCAGCACAGTTCCAAAGATCAATTAAACATGAACAAGTCGCTGTTCCTGTATATTTTGATTGGCGGTTTCACGGTTTATCAGCCATTATGCATTACTGGCCATAATGATATTTTAAATTGAATATTTTGGTAGCTTAATGGTTAGGGAAGTGCACTTGTAATTGAAAGATTACAGGTTCTAATCACCAATCAGCAAGGCACCACTGAGGTACCCTGAGCAAGGTACTGTCCTCAAGCACTGCTCCCCGGCCACTGAATTAGCTGCCCCCTGCTTTATCACGACGTCACATATGGGGACACATTTTGTTGTTGTGTATTGTGTGCTGTGGTGTGTCAACAATGACCACTGATCACTAAATTCTGAAAATCCTTGCTTCCACATATTGCATTGTGTTGAATACAGAGCTGTCAGGATTACTTGATTAAATTTGATTATTAAAAAAATCAACTACAGTTCTTTTCTCGATTACTCTGTAACATGGTGGAAATAAGATGGCACAGTGTCCAAATTCAGATGTTACAGATGGGCATGATGAAGGTTGGAGGATCCACATTGTGGCTTACAAGGATGGGACTCTCTTGTACTCAACAAAAACACAAGAAACCAAAGGACCATAAGGGGTTAAAAACAAAGTAGGTGAAAGACAAAATCGGGGCAACGCAGGAACAACCGCAGTAGAACAGGAGCAAACACAGGACATCAAAAGCTACAAACATACAATGACCAACTCAAGCACAAGGACAGGCACATATGTACAGATTGCTAGGGTAAGACAAGGGGCAGCTGAGTGCTAATTACAATCAAACACTAGGGCTGTGAACAAGACAACACTGGAAAGGGTCATACTGACAAAGGACTCAAACACTAAGGGGTGACCAGCGGCTTTTTACATATCTCAGCATGCTTGTGAGCTGTGTAAATAGCCCCTATATGCATTTGCTATTGTAAGTACTTGTGTACTCCTGCTTGTTGTGTGTGTCCTTGCTGTATCATATGTGAACCCAGTCTGATCCTTGGGTGTCTTTAGTCACTGTATAAATTACCCATGGTGTGTCAGATCTCCCTGCATTTCCACGTTATGTGTTGTCGGAGCTGTGCTTGTGATTTTTGTGTAGCCCTTTTAAGGACCATTATTAAAGAGCACATTCTTTTTTTAAACTATAGTGTTGTTTCTCTTGTTCCTGACACTGCAATGCCTGGGTCTGTCAGATATTACATTGGTACCGGAAGTAGGACGGTGACTTTGTGGCAAGGCCAGCACAGGAATGCAGGTATAGCAAAAGGAAGCTCATCTGCTGGTGATGTGGGGAGAAAGGGCACTGGTCACTGGTCAAACTGCTGCTCAGCCACCCACACCAGACCTGCGCTCACAGAGCGGTGCCTCCTGTCCTTCCAAAGTGTGGGCAGACACTTCGTAGAATTTGAACACTACACAAAAACCATTTGGTCCATCTGTAATGTCATTTATTGAGGAGAATTAGCTGAACAGATAGAATGCTGTGCTGTATTGGAGTCCTTATATTAGTACCAGCAATTGTCACTGGTCACCACTTTCCTAGTGTTTGAGTCCTTTGTGATTATGACCCTCACCTGTGTCTTGCTGTTCCTAGCACTGCAGCGTCTGGTTGATTGTAAATGGGCCACACCTGTCCTACCCTCATTATCAGTGTACATACAGCTCTGGAAAAAAAATAGGAGACCACTCTATAGTTATTTAAAAATCTGCCTTTATAAATCCTGGCTTAATCCTGGCTCTGTTGGCAGAAGGCTCAAAGTTTCTAAGACAGCATTAGACAAGAACAACGTGAAGCGGAAGATGCAAGCAGTAACCAAAAAAACCAGCCAGGTAGACGGCAGAAGCAACTTACTAATGCCAGAAGTCACCTTCAAAAACAATGGGACACATTAAGTGGTGTGTAGGACACTGCTAGAGCTATTCATAACAGGTGCCTAGAAGCAGGACTGAAGACCCATAAAGCAAGGAAGAAGCCCTTCATCAGTGAGAAGCAGGGAAGAGACTGGCTGGAGTCAGCAAAAAAAAACTATATTTTACTGAAGTATATATACCCATAAATTGAGAAATGAGCAAAACAGAATATTTTGTGGTGGTCTCAATTTTTACAGAGTTGTATGTGCATGTCTTTGCCCTTGTTCCTCAGCTTGTCATTGTGTTTGTAGCTGTTGTTGCCCTGTGTTTGCTACTGTTCTACTGTGGTTGTTCCTTTGTTGCTCCCTGCTTTAGTTTTTGTCTTTATCTACTTTGTTTTTGACCCCTCATGATCCTTCTCTTTGTTTTTTCATACTGTATTTGAGCATAATATAGTCCCATCCTTTTAAGCTGCAATGTGGATCGCCCATCCTTCATAATGCCCATCTGAAACAGAATGACCAACTCAACTTGGCGATCTCAAGAGTCAAGACTCGACCATAAGCTGTCTCATGCTGGAATTTGCATCCCTTGCACCCTCACCTGACCGAGCAGCACATCGGTCAGAGCACTACACATAGGTGGACTTTCAGAATTGTTGCTGCACACTGGATAAATTCATAGTGTGTCCAGGTTACAGCTCAACTTCCTCAGAGAGGAGACTATTTCTCCAGCATCAAACAAGCCCTAGAGAGAACCAGGCAACTAGAAGCATATTTATACAACCCAGCTGGCAACATGGCTGCCTGGAAATCTTACCCCTACATTGTACCCTACTCTGCCTGCCTGGATAGCATGCTAGGGACTTTTTAGCAGTGTAGGTGTGATCTTTAGCTCTAAAAGAATATGCCTTGATGCAAAGAATTTTGAAAACCTACTTCTGCTGAGTTTAAATGGAACATTCTGTAAGGCATTTTATAGATGGGTTTGTAACACTGGAA
The DNA here is from genome assembly GCA_026776945.1 of Isichthys henryi. NCBI lineage: Eukaryota > Metazoa > Chordata > Actinopteri > Osteoglossiformes > Mormyridae > Isichthys > Isichthys henryi. Next base: position 33,147,496 of record JAODJX010000001.1, read on the forward strand.
AACATGTTTTTGAAAATTGCTATTGTTTTATTCGTAGAGTTGGTGTACAGGTTCATGAATAACAAATAAGACAGTTCTAAATTAATATTCGCTAACAATGCCCAGTTAGGCAGCTTTTAATTTTTACTTTGACCTTAAGTAAATATAACAATGTACGTGCAGCCTACTTTTATAGTTCAGCTTGAGTAAATCTTACTGAATTACCGGAGTGAAGTGGATATTTGCACGTTAAGTAAAGAATGTGTGTAAGCCTGGTTTTCTGCCACCTGTGTTAATAATGGCATTAAATAATGATATAATAATACCGGGGGCGTCATGGTGGTGCAGTGGTTAGCACTGTTGCCTCACCCCTCTGGGACCCGCGTTCGAGTCTCTGCCTGGGTCACATGTGTGCGGAGTTTGCATGTTCTCCCCATGTCATCGTGGGGTTTCCTCCAGGTACTCCGGTTTCCCCCCCCACAGTCCAAAAACATGCTGAGACTAGTTGGACTTGCTAAATTGCCCGTAGGTGTGCAGGTGTGCATGTGTGAATGAATGGTGTGTGAATGTGCCCTGTGATGAAGCAAACCCTAAAAACTATTTTCAAAGTAATAAAACTGTTAGATACAAGTAAATACATATGCAAGTGTGCAGACATGTCTCACTCCAACCAGCTGACAAAAGTTGGCAATCGAGCCGTTGGCTTATGGTGAATAAATGACAATTATGAGAAACTAATATCCGTAAAGATTTATAGTAGCCTACTATATGTTTTTAACTTAAAATCAGTTTTCGTATACTTAGTCTAGTTACTATAACCACACTATCATAAATCTCAATTGTGCGTATTCTACTGATTAAATTCTGTTTATTGTAAATACATTTTATATTTATATACAATTTCGTCACTAGAGGGAGCCAGAAAACTGTAAGTAAATCTAATGCTTTTCAATGAATTGGTTGGTGTTGGGGGGCAGCATGTTCTCCCCATGTCGTCGTGGGGTTTACCTCCGGGTACTCCGGTTTCCCACCACAGTCCAAAAACATGCTGAGGCTAATTGGAGTTGCTAAATGCCCGTAGGTGTGCATGAGTGAGTGAATGGTGTGTGAGTGTGCCCTGTGATGGGCTGGCCCCCCATCCGGGGTTGTTCCTGCCTCGTTCCCATTGCTTCCGGGATAGGCTCCGGACCCCCCGCGACCCAGTAGGATAAGCAGTTTGGAAAATGGATGGATGGTTGGTGTCGAAAAACTGCAAAGTTAAAGCATTTCTAGGTTTTAGTAATTTGAATTGTTTGTTGCGTTATTCTCATGACACCCAGTGTGTAAGAGTGTTCAGTTAGGGGAATGACAGAGTAGTGTAGGTTAGTACAGTGTTTCTCAAGTGCTGGGTCATAACCCATCCATTTTCTGAAACCACTTATCCTACTCAGTCATGGGGTGTCTGGAGCCTATCCCAGAAGCTACGGGCATAAGGCAGGGAATAACCCAACCTATCACAGAGCTCACTCACGCATAATTTGGTAGCTGTTTTTGGACGGTGGGGGGAAACCAGGATACCCAGAGAAAACCCCACAACACAGGTCGAACATGCAAACTCCACACATGTAGAACCCTGGCAGCGACTTCAACCCAGGTCCCAGAGGGGTAGGTGACAATGTTAACCACTGCACCGCCATGCCACCCCTGGGGCTGTAACCCCCCCCCCCCAGACCATTTTCAGTGAGTTGAGTCACCACCTTGTTCCAGCTGGCAGCTTTTACCTCTAGAGTCGACAATTTCTATCATTAATTTGGGTTGTGATTTACTGAACAATGAAATAATGTGGGACTTAAGGCTAAACCAGTTGACAATCACTGGAGTAGTAGAGGTGTTCCTGGAACCGATGGATCTTGAGGTGTTTTGTAAAGGCTGAAAGGGAATCTGATGACTGGATGTGGTTTGGTCTCATTCTATCATTGATGAATTATAAATGAGATACTAAAGAGAGAGGGATCTTCAGGCAGTGCTGGGTAGCTGACTGAAGAGGGCGAGGTGGGATATAGATCTTGAAAAGCGACTTCATGGAGATGGGTGCTGTCTTAATAATGGCTTTGAATGCCAGGACCAAGGACTTGAATTTGATGTGAACACCCATAGTGAGCCAAGAGACAAGGAGTTTTGTAACCTGAGAGCATTTTGGCTGAATAGCAGATGCTGACCAAATATATGAGACCTTAAAGGCCCTTCTGAAAGGTCAACAAACTGTGGTGTTAGCAGAGTGGGCATGAACCTTCCTATGAACCTTAATCCTGACTCTACATTAAATCTGCCTTGTTGTTAAGGCTCCACTGTAGCTGAATTAGGATGCCAACTATCTGGTTTGTCCATATCACTGAACCAAAAAAATGTCGCGATCTTTATGTATTATCAGTGTTACTACTCAGTATTATTATTATTATATCTGTTTTAGTTACAGTAGTTAATGATAGTAATGGAAGAAAATAGGCTTATTAAAAAATACTGAACAAAAATATGAATTGACTTTTCTGTAGAAAAGTACAGAAGCAGGCAGGAAAAGTCAGAAACAATCATAGATGTATTTATTTAATTTACTTAATGTTAAAAAATAGTTTTATATATTTATACATCCATCTTCTACCGGCTTACTTTGGTCTTGGTCGCAGGCCTGCAGCCATCTTGACAATTGTTAGGATCCATCTTCACCTAAACTCTGTGCAGCTTAAACAGCTTGTCCTGAAAAACAGGAACTAGTACATATACGTATAAACAAGAACTTAGATAAAGGAGATATCTCAATGGAACCTTTCCAGAGTATTTTGCATCCCCTGCTGTAGGCAAACACATCCATCTTCTACTCACGTACAGAGTTCGTCAAAAGTTCAGTTTATGACATGAATCAAGTCTCCCCAGATACTGTTTAATCTGCCATCAGTGAGGAAAATAATTTTTTGACCCCATGCTGAATTCGTAAGCTGACCCATTAATAAAGAAATGAGAAGTCTATAATTTAAAACCTGGTAGGTTTATTTTAACAGCAAAAGATAGATTTTCATCCACTCCTCTTTGCAGACCTTCTCCAAATCTTTAAGATATTTAGGCTGTCACTTGGATGCATGAAGCTTGAGTTCCTTCCATAAGTTTTCTATGGGATTATGGTCCGGAGACTGGCTAGGGCATTCCATGACCTTAATGTGCTTCTTCTTCAACCACTGCTTTGGCCGTATGCTTATGGTTGTTGTCTTGCTGGAAGACCCACCCGCAATGCACTTTCAGTGCCCTGGCTGACTTTACGGTACATGGCCCCATCCATTTTTCCTTCAATGCAGTCCTGTACCCTTGGCAGAAAAACACCCCTAAAGTACAATGCTTCCACCTCCGTGTTTTGACGGTAGGGATGGTGTTCCTGGGGTTATAGCCAGAATAAGGGGTTATAGCCTGTGGACAAGGGTCTGGCTTGGAAGGGTGGTCGCGGTGGAAGGTTTCCACCAAGGATGAGTCCAGGATATCAGCAGTGGAGACCCAAGAGTGCTCTTCCAGGCTGTTGGGAGCCGCCCACTGGTCCAGTGAAGGAATCCAATTGGGCAGCTGACTGCTCTTAATGCACGTAGGTCATTCGAAGTGCTCCTAAAAGGTCCAATTTATGTATTTTAGGGCTTGAGTTAGAATATTCTAGCTGATTAGTTTAGGATTGTCCTGTCCTACTTCTATGCCTACAGTCGATTAACTCCGCTTATTCTGGCAGTAATACTGTGTGGGATCTGCCTTCATCCAATTAAGCGAGATTCCCGATCGCAATAAAAGTTTACCTGAATCTCAGGTTCAGAGACTGTGGTGCAGCCACAGCATTTTAAGCTATCTGCTTATTTGATCTATCTAGCTCAGGGACTAGTTCCTACCAAGAAGCAGTATATATGAGTGATACCATTCAGGGGATGCACAGCAAGACAGTCTGTTTGCTCACCTCAGCTTAATGACTAAATGATGTCAGTATATCTAACTAATTCAACTCAGAGGCTTAAAATAATTCAACTCAGAGGCTTAAAATACAAAGCCAGCATGTTTGGTTAACTAGCTCAGTGACTGGTCCAGTATATCTAGCTCACCCACCTCATAGAGCTCTGTTTTCCACCTGCGTTAAGGGTAATACAATGTGGTTTTGCTGAATTTGTTTCCTCACATTGCTCAGTTTCACACCATGTACACACATCATCAAAATAGCAAATGATTTTGTGCCTCATTACACACAGAGGTTACATGCTCAAGGTGCACTAATGGGTTTATATTTTAATTTATTTAATTTTATTTGATTTAATTTATATATGTTTTATTATAGAGTACATCTGATCCTTTCATGCAATCATACTGTTTAATATAACACCAGAAGAAAAACAATAAAAGTAAAGAGCAAACTGTATCATTAAAAAAAAAATTCGAGTTCATTATCAGAATTAAGCATGTACTGAAAATTGTTACTGTCCAGTCTAGAGTTGGAACACAACAGATAGGGAAGGGAAGAGGGAAAGGGAAAAACAGGACAACCAGGGACGGAGGAAAGGGAACACGGGACACAATCGTTTTTTTTATAATTATTCACAGACACTTGCACAACAATAGGTGTAACAGACTTCGGGAGTGACCATGCCCAAAATAATAAACAAAACACCACTACCACACGAACGCCCAAACTAAGATAATCCTAACTGAGAAAACGAAACGCAAACAAAACAACAAGACTAATACTTAACTCCCTACCCAAATTAACAATAACACACCACGTCGCGCAAAAACAAACTGGCAGTCACTCCTTACACACCAAGACACGAACTCACATGAAACATAGAATCTGGCGATAGTACAGAAGGACGAAAGCAAACGCGACATGACAGAATAGCGGATCTAGAGGTGACCCCCCTGACCAAGGATTGCTACCTCGGTTTAGTCGACGTGGTCACCTACTTGTTCGCCCAGCCCGAAGTCATTGGCGATCCGAGGCTTGGGCTCTGGCCTGCCGGGTCTTAGAAGTGATGTCCCTTACAGATGACGCATACCTTGCGGTGCTGCAATCCTGGACCCGCAGTGTTTGCCCCATGCGTCACTGCCGCCACATCACAGCAGCCACCTGCCTCTCTGTTGCCCGGATCATCCACTACCCCCGAGAGTTTGCCCGTGGCTGCGCAGCTAGCACGCTCACCTCTTCCGGGGAATGCACCTAACTCTTAAGTGGGCCAGGTCTGTATTGGACACAATCCTGCGGATCCCCAAGGCTCGTAAAGGGGCAGCGCCAGCTACCCGGACGCCAACCCCCGCTCCAGCCCCAGTGGTTCCTGTCCCATCAGCCAATACACTGCCGCCTGGTTTTGAAGTTCAGAACCTGTTTATTGATGACGTTCCTGACCCGCCTGTTCTGCCTGTCGTTCACGACCTGCCTGTGCTGCTCAAGCGTGTTCTTAAAGGGTTCTTAAAGGGGCAATGCCTGCTGCTGAGGCGCAGAACCCTGCAGCGCCCCCTGTGGTTCCTATGTCGCCGATTCCTCCTGCTCCGGCCCATGGTCCAGGCTTCGCCTGCGCCTCACGCTCCGCCCCAGGCTCCGCCTGCACCTGAGGTTCCGGCCCAGGCTCGGCCCATCCCAGTTCCTGACCCTGCTCTCATGGCCCCTGTCCTCGAGGAGGTCCCTGACTGCTGGACCATCGCTCCTACTCCCTTAGTGGAGAAGGAGGAGCTCGAATATCCCCTGATATCCCCAATGACTCCCCCTGTTACTCCGCCTCCACAGCAGGGGAGATCCCGACCAGGTCCCCACCTTTCAGTCTCCCGGATGGGGAGAGGGCTTCGACGCCGGGGTCGTGTCCCTCCCGCCCTGCCCCCTGTCTCCCTCTGTGCCTCCCATGTTCACTCCTAGCCCTTTCGTTCCTCCCGTTGGTGTTTCCCCGGTGTCTCTCTTTCTGCTTTGTTTATCTGACTTTCATGTCCTCTGTCAGGTGTTGTCTTCCTTCCTGTCCCTGTTCTGTGTGTCTCTCGTTGATGTTTCTGCTATTGTCTTCCAGGTCCCTTGTCCCCGGTCTTGTCTCGTCCGGCGCCTCCCCTGAGGCGTGCCCAGAGTGCACTCTGGGGGGGGGAGTGGTTCTGTCACGCCCAGCTCATCCGATCCTCGTATGTGCTACGCCCCCTTATTACCCATGTGTACTATTCTGATTGTTCCCAGCTGTTTGATGTTGTTTCCAGCTTGTTCTGTGTATGTCAGTCCACATCTTCATCCATTTCCCAGATCCATCATCAATGTTGTGTGCTGTGTTCGCTCGTTTTCCCTGAATAAACCTCGTTAGCCTGTATTTATGGCTCCACTCATCCGTTTGCCGGCTCACGACGTGACATCTGGATTGCTGAACATGCATTTCAGATATTTAGATAAGTTAGGTGCAGCCCTCAGAAGGTCGTGGCATTCTTTGTTGCATGTTGTATGTTGCATAACATTCCCATATGTGATGAATGTCTGTCGGACGTAAATGAGGATACGTTGGAGGACTTTAGAAGGCATGATGCTGAACTGCATGTGCTGATGCCAACAAAGAGTGTTTGCCGCCAGCAGCACGGGCAAGGAGGGATCAGCTGGCAGAAGAGCTGAATCGTCTGTTGCCTGGTAAGGAGTGTAAATTATGAGATGTAGAAAAATAACAGCCCTATTGCCTTTCATTCGAACATTATAAAACACCTAAAGAACTATAGGTTGTGTTTTATTTATAAAAGATTGTACTTCATATTTCACAAATTGCAGGCCCAAAATTAAGATAAAAAAAAAAGACACACACAAGCATAATTACATCATTAAACTGCTTTCGGCACTGCGCAGATGATCTGTTGATGCCTGAAAACGAGAACACACTCACTGCTACCTCATCCCATGCCTGCTTCACCTCAAAAATCTTTGGTAGAGCAGTGCTGCTCCCATAGATAATATGCTTGTTATTTTCACTTTGCACATGAGCACATCAGTTTCCTCAGCCAAAAAGTGATCTGGTTTTTCAGGCAAACGTGCTACTGAAATAGCAATCCCCAGTAGATTATGCACCGTTGTCTTTTAAAGGTGAGGTGAGGTTCCATTCCAGATTGGCTTTCCAGAAAGCGACCGTTCTTAGCAAATAATGAACCAGATAATAAACGGCGTATGTGAGTGAGGTCTAAGTGTGTTTCCAGAAACCCTTTGTTATTCCAGAATTAACAAATGAACTTTAAGTAGTACTTTGTTGGCTCCTCCCCAGCCTCTGCATAAGAAGAGCACAGACTGTCGATAACAGGAACATCGATCCCACATATTTCAATGGTGAAATGTTATTTGTGTGTTACCATTTGTGAGGATTCTGCAGCTTTACTTGTTTCACCTTTCATTTAGCACTGCACATTTTGTCTTTTGGACTGGTCTTGGTAACATTACATGGTGATATGCCCAGACCAGTGAGGCTCTGATTCAATCCTTGTCTTTCTACATTTGGTCGGTATTCATCAGTATCAGTATCTGTTACACTTTTTGGTATGATATACATTGTCTTTTTTTTCTGCCTGTCGTGTGTCTGTCTGACCCTCCCATCTCCTCCCCAGCGTATGTCATCGTCAGTCATTGTATAAAATACCCGCTTGTCTTATGCTCCCCAATTCAGTCATTGTCATCACTCAGTTGCCTGTGGTGATCTCTTTGCCAGTCAGAGTTGCTCCTTTGCCCAGCGGTCGGCAGCATTTGCCTTTGTAAGAGTGTTTCATATGGCTAGTTTCCCAGCACCTCCTCTTCTGACCCCAAGCAGTCCTTTTGTTTCTGTTCATAGTGTTTTGTTCTTCAAATAAACCCCTTCAGTTTTTCCCCTATGTTGACATCACATCGGTTAAACCGCATTTTCCTAAACTTTCACTTAAATCACATGCACACATACGTATTGTTACACACACCTCGACGTGAACAGACGGGCTCATTAGGAGAAGTTGCCTCCCCTATCACTAGCCCTTTAAAAACCTGGGTAATGTTGATCCATGTGCTCACTTACTGAGCATTTACTGTTTGTCTTTCGTGCAGCCCTGACCCAATCCACCTGATGCATTCCTGTCCATTCCTGTATACCCACAATTCCTGCCTCATGCCTGCCATGGGACCCAGGTACATTGGTCCACTCCACATTCTCAGCCAGGTGGGAGCCATGACTTCCCTGCATCTACCAGATCTCACCCTTGTTCCACATGTATCTCCTGAAGCTTGTCTGGTACAGCGTGGCCCATCCTCAGCAAGGCTCCGCCTCCGCCCATGCTGCTGGATGACAGTGAGGCAGGGGAAGCTGCAGTACCTTGTGAGCTGGGAGGGTTATGATCCAAAGGAACAGGCCTGGTTGCCAGCAGCAGATGTGCCCTCAACCCTGTGCAGATTGCTGCCTTCAACTCTGACCACACCAACATGCCCACTCCCCAGCCTACTTTCCCCAGTCCCTTGGCAGCTGTCGGGGCAGGAGGGGGGGGGGGATTCTGTCACTGCCCCCCTCGTGAATGAACACACCAGCTTGTTAGAAGTAGATACTGCACTTGTCACTGGGCCTTTAAAGACCTGGGCTGCCTGTGTGTGGTATTGTTGATCCATATAGTGACTTACTGAGTATTTACTGCTAGTCTCTGTTGTGGCCATGACTTGACCCGCCTTCTGTGCTCCTGTCCGTTCCTGTCTAACTCGGATTCCCATCTCGTTCCTGCCCCTGTCCCGAGTCTTTTGTGTAGGACTGACTACCCTGGCTTTCCTGATCTCCTGCACCTTGACCATAACCAAAAAAACTGAACATTTCTTCAATGGAGCATGGTGACAAATATGAAGCCATGTTGCATGGAAATCAACACTGATCAACAATAGCACAAAGACAAATCAGACAAATACACAAGCAGAACAAAACAGGAGTATCATCAGTGGTTAAACACAATGAAAAACAAGTGAAAACAAAGGAGACAATGACCAGTCTAATAAACAGAATCAGGGGAGGGATGGAGACAGACACACAAGGAACAAATGCACATGGCTACGATAACAAAACAGCACGTGAGAAAGTAAACAAAGGCACATGGCAAACAATGATGACAAAGACCCGAAACTGTTAAAACAATATTGGGTACCTTAATAACTTTAGTGGTGTTCCAGTTGCCAACTTCTTATTTTGTGCATTTACTAATTAAAACATGTATTAATCAGTGGTACGGTAAATTGGGGGGGCGGCACGGTGGTGCAGTGGTTAGCACTATTGCCTCACACCTCTGGGACCCGGGTTCGAGTCTCTGCCTGCGTTACATGTGTGTGGAGTTTGCATGTTCTCCCCATGTCGTCGTGGGGTTTCCTCCGGGTACTCCGGTTTCCCCCCAC
>JAODJX010000001.1:33156960-33168090 GCA_026776945.1 Isichthys henryi
CCTCGTGCCCATTGCTTCCGGGATAGGCTCCGGACCCCCCGCGACCCAGTAGGATAAGCGGTTCGGAAAATGGATGGTAAATTGGTAATATTGGCATGAAATAAAAGTGCAAATTCATTTTTTTCATTATTAATACCTCATAAATCAGACATTTTATTGCTTACAGAGATGCACCTAATATCACTAACAAAGTACTACAACATGAATAATATATATAATAATGTAAGAGATCTGATGTGGTTGAATGTAAAGATGTTGAATGTAGAAGGCCCCAATAACTTTGTTTATACAGCAAATATGCAACTGTGGGCCAACAATTTCAAGCATCTAGTATGACCACTTCAAAAGTAATGATTCATGGAGCTTTGTAAGTTTTCAGCACCAAGTGTTTATTACGGGTCACGGCCCCTTTTAAAATCTTCAATATCACAGAAACTAAAGAAGATACAAGCCAAAAAATTTTGATGGGTACAATGACATTATCTGAATTACGTTTGAATCCGCAGTGAAACTACAATAAGCTACATGTTCTATACGGTAGGCTACTGTATTATAGCGCTATATAATCTGAATTATACACAATTCAGTGATTTAATTTGTGCAGTACTGACCCTCCTTCCTAGTTCCGGGTAAACGGAACCCTGATAAGCCAGTAACCCCGCTTCGTAGTACAGGCCACTGGTAATCACTCTAGTCTAATTCTGTGGTTTAAACTTCCAAGTTAACAGATTAGCGTTTATCGAAGCTAACTTTTCGGTTAGCCGAGCCCACCACCAGGGACCTGAACATTTGTGGATTTTGGTATCCATGGGGCATCCTGGCACTAATCTCCGGCAGATACCATGGGAAGACCGTATTAAAAATTGATTTTTAACTTTCTTGTAAAACTCATTGCTGTGAAGAATTGTGATTTGTCACTGAATCAATCCTCCATGACCCTTTCCTAGTCTTTATGGATGTATGCCTCTTTAGCTGTGGTGTGTAGGACTATTGGAGAAAGTCATAACTTCACAGTTATATTGATAGGATGAAAAGGCTTTAGAACACCCATGTCAGTCATGTTTATAGCACTGATACGCTGATACAGGCAGAGCTGCCCTAACTCTTTTTAGGGCCCTAAGCAAAATTTGATTAACCTATATGTCATTTGTCATGTTCCTTCCCGTTCTGTCAGGCCCCCAGACCCCCTGGTGGTTGCTGGGCCCGAAGCAGCCACTTAATTCACTTCAGCCTTGGACTGGGTGACAGATAGTCACTGAAAAGATTCACTGCCAATGCCATCCAGGCTGGGCCAAGTTTTATTTGTTAAGGCAAAACATTTCAGCACAAGCCTATAGATTGTATATTCACGGGGGTGCAGCTGGTCAGCTGAGGGTGTTAGGGCACTGCCCTCCCTAGTTTAAAAGGTATTTTTGATTTATCTTTCTAAAATATGTATTTTTAAATAAACAACAATTACTTATTTTTTTTGTGTGTATGTGTTTAAAATGCATAATAACGTGAAATATATATTTTTTAAAAATCATTATGTTTGCGGTAAAATCAGCTTCAAGCTCATCCTACTCTCATTTGGTCTAATTCAAATATTTCTTCTTCTAGAGAAAGTGCCCATTCCATGCAGCAGTGGGTAAAAGAATTTACCCCATTCTGGACAATTTTTTTGTACTACAGACAGAAGTAGTATAATACTTTTTTTTCTCTCTTTTGGGATCTGGGTATATACAGTATAAAAGCCAGTATAGATGGATATAATCGTGGCTCATATTTTGTAATCTGCTTTTGTCCATTTTATTTTGCACAAGTAGCAGAACTTGAAGTCAACTTTCTGTGTAAGTTCTCATTCCACATGGATTTTAAGAAACAGAAGATTGAGCACAAGCTGTGTACCCTGGGTCTTAGGCCTGCAATGCAGATCTCAGTATTCATTTAAATAATGATTTATATGTGAACTTTTAATCCCATATTTTCATCTTTTCATCACTGAGGTATTATTTTTCATTTTTAAAAAATCCACCATATTTTATTTTGTGTTCTCAACAGACAAATGTGAAGACACTTGAAAAACATGCACAAGCTGGAAGGTTTGTGTAAAGGATCAGCAGCTATGGAATGTGTTGAGTTTATTGGCAATAATATAGTAAGGAATTTAGTTTTCTCAAAATTTAGTTTTACTTTTATATGGGTTTCTTTTTAAACAAAAAAAATACAAAAACTGCCTAAAGACTAGAACATCCTTCCATCCATCCATTTGTTGATATTCTGTCTTTTTCCTTTAAAATAAACCAACCAAAACAACTACAAAGCATTCATTTATTTGTAATTGGGCAAACTTATAAATTCAGCAAATAGTTATTTATCCCACTGTATGTAATACACAATAATATGTGTACATTTTTATTACAATGGCATTCTTTAAAGGGGATTTATGTCATTTTCATTATGACATTTTTATTTTGTAGCACTTTGAGATGTGCTTCAAATGTAAAGTGCATTACAAATAAAATGTATTATTATTATTATTATTGTAATTATTATTTTATCATTATTAACGCAAACTGCCACTTGTTTAATATCGATATGAACTTCATAACTATGTACAGTATGCACTGTGCTAGTGGCTGATTATTAATAGATACTTTTCAAATCGTCTGTATGACTGCGTTCTCTCTTTGGAAACCCACAGAACATTATGACATTGGATGCATTTGTAATTTTAAAACATACTTCTCATGTTCAGCATGAGACATTCTTCAAGTTTTCTCCCACCTGTAAGTACGTCAATGCATTGTAAACGTAAATTTTAAGTTGTTGTTTTTTCAAATCTGTGTTTTTTCAGTACATAGACATAGGATAAAAACATCAGACCCTCACATGAATCATCCTCACTCTGTTCTTAATATGCAGATGAGTACATGTCAAAAGAGGCCGACAGACTTCGAAGCTTATTTCCCACAAAGATGGGATCTGACAGCTGCAATGGCCTGCAGAATTATTGGTAAAGATGATTGAAAGGGTTAGAAAGAAATGTACTTAATCTCACTCCAAAAATCCAACCTTTAATTGAATTAAATTGATTCCAGGAAAAAGCAACCTTTTTAAGACTTTTCTATAGGACACAATGAAGGTTGGGTCCATGTTTACTGCATTTTTGCACATTCTGATGTGGCACTTGCATGTCTCAGCAGAAATTGAGATTCATCACACCAAGTAACAATTTTCTAATCTATCCAGTTTTCATGAACCGGTGACACTGTTGCCTCAGCTTCCTGCTTTTAGCTGACATGATGTGGCCTTCGGTTGTAGCCCTTTCATCTCAAGGATTAACAAGTTGTGCTATTGTAAAGAGTGGTATTTGAGTTGCTGTAGCTTTCTGGTCGGCTCAAACTAGTCTCCTATCACCTCTGTCATCAATGAGGCGTTTCCACCCACAGAACTGCCTCTCACTGGATATTTTTTGTTTGTCGCAGCATTCTGTGCGAACTCTGGAAAATGTTGTACGTGAAAATCCCAGTAGATCAGCAGTTTCTGAAATACTCAGACCACCCCATCTGGCATCAACAACCATGCCACGGTCAAAGTCACTTAGATAACATTTTTATCTCATTCAGAAGTTGTCAAATTGGAAAGTTTAAGAAATACTGTTGTTTTGTAAGATGCCGTTTCTATGTTGTTTTTTGAAGTGTTATTTTACTTTCTGTATATTTAGCAGATCCCCTTTATCCAAAACAACATATATACTTAAGAGAGAAGATGGTATAATCACTCTGCTGACCCTGAGATATGAACCTACAACTTTCAGAGGATAAGCACATCTGCCTACTGTGCTTTGTATTTCCACTGCAGTCCAGGATGCTCTGCATAAGAACCCCATCTTTCCAATGCTATCGTTACTTTTTGCAGTCTAAAACTAATTGCCTTATTCTTATTTATTCACATGTTCTAACAATGACCATTTGCAGGTAGATATTATTATGGACAAATGAGGATTTATAACATTCACATGGCTCATGCTGAAATCCTGATTGTTAAAATGTATGTTGGATGTATTAATTGTGTTAAGAGGACAGCAGAGTAACTCTGCAAGTGCCACTGCAATCCCTCAGATTCAGACCAATCAAAGAATAAGTAATTAGGTGAATTCCATCCATCCATTTTCCATACTCACTTGTCATAGGCAGGTTATAACCTAGGATGGGTTGCCAATCCATTTCAGTAGTTAGGTGAACTGGTGCCTCTGAATTGCCCATTGTGTGTGCCCTGAAATGGACTAGCTTCATGTGTCTACCTCATATACAACGATGGGTTCCAGGCTCAGCATGATCCTACACTGACTAAAAGGAAAACAGATAGATTTTGGGTAAAAGAAACACATATTGTCTACTCACATTTGAAATGTTGATGATTGGTATGATACCAGCTGTGTGAGGAACTGAATTTAAAGCAAGCAGATATCTCTCCAGGAAAGGGATCCTAGTACAGCTGAGAAAAACATAATTATTCTGCATTAAGCTTTTTAGAAATTCTGTTAGTCAAATGCATCTTTTCTTTAAAGTCTAGTACAGTTAGGGAATAAAGGCTCCCGAATGTCAGGAACATTTACTTTATCATCGGTTATGCATTGGGGAGTTAGGACCTGTCTAATCTTTGTGTTTTACACTATCTGCTTCCCTACTACTGCTGCTGAAATATAAAAACACAGCACTTTCAGATGGCCTTTTCGTCCTTTTGTACTTTGAAGTGGATTAGTTGTACTCCCCCACGATTTGGCACTTCAGCCAACACAGGATGGGATCTGCTTGCATAATATGAACATCTTCTGGACAGCATATTCAAGAATGAGCTTGAATTTAGTGCCTGTATGCACAAATGCAAGCTGTGTCTCTATATACAGGTTTAACCTTTTTTTTGTCAGACATTAAAAAATGGAGAAGGTTTTATTTAGTAAGTAGCAGTATGGTATCTCGGTGGTTAATACTGTTGCCTCACACTTTCTGAGTTTTGAGTTCAGTTCCTATTCCCAGCTCAGTGAATGTGTGCTTTGCCTCTTCAACTCATACGAGTGTCGGTTACCTCCAGCTGTTCTCTGCCCACACTTCCAAAAACACGCTCAGTGAACAGATATGACTAAATTGTGTGCAGCGGGGCCAGGCAATTAATTGAATTTTAAATTCAATTACAGTTTCGGCTTCCATCGATTATCAAAACAAAATATTCGAGAAACAATTATCGTACTACATTTTGTTTCACGACGGTGCCCCGTTCTGTCTTCTGTCATATATCCAGCGCACTGCTTCCCAGCCCCTTTTATTAGTTCCTCAAATTAATTATATTTAGGTTCAGGGACATCCACTGTTAAATAGACAAGATTAATAAATGCATGATATTTCCCAGGGTAATGAGTATTTTTGTTAAACAATCATGATCTGAATATTGACCAAAATAGTGATTATGATTTTTGCCACGACTGAACAGCCCTAGTGCGTAGTGTGTGAATGTGTGTCATGTGACAGAATGTCGGCCCATGGTGTCCCTGAGCCTTCTGGGATAGGCTCCAGGATCACTGTGACCCTGTGCTGGATACAGTAAGTAGCCTGAAAAATGGGCTGTTGGAAGGATGGGTGACTCGAGTAATATTAAAGTACTTGTTTACCCTTTTTTCTATTCTTATTTCTATTCAGAGTCATTCGTGCAGGTTGCGCATCTATCAGTATCCCCGATACCCGTCTGGATCAGCCTTTGTTCTGTGAAGAATCTTATACTGTATCAGTTGTAAGCTGGCATCCAAACTTTAATGAGACTGGACAAATGTGACCCATCACCACGAAATGAGTCTTAAGTCGCGTTGGTAGAATTACCCCCATAAGACTCATTTCGTGGTGATGGGTCACAAATTTGCCTAAGGTAAACGGTCTGGATTTGGTCTTTCTCTTTACATTGCAGTTATACTCTTTGCAGTGTAATTATGTGTAAGGTGTTGTTGCAAACTACCACTGATGTGTGGTATTTATAAGACTGAGCGTTATTATAAGAGCCTGAAGCTATGTAATCAGAATAATCAACGTTTGTCTGAGTGTTCTTCAGCCATGTTTTCTTTACCTCTACCTCTAATGATATGATAGATCATGTGCCACATGGCCATGGGCCATTAGAGTAGATAGATTTTAAAACTCGTCATTCTCTGACCACCCCCAGCTATCCAAGAGCTCCTGAGCAACGTCGATCATTAGCACTATTGCTGATTTAATTTTATTATTGTTTTTTTTTCTCACCCTATAGTTTGATATAATTAACATGTATATGCTAATGTTCATTATTTTTGCACAGTACAATATTATATACTGAGAGTGTGGTGCCCTGCTCGTCCGATCCTCCCGTGTGCCACGCCCCCTAATTACCCATGTGTGATTCCCTGATTGTCTCCAGCTGTGTCTAGTTACTTTGATTAGTCCTGTGTATTTAAGTCCTGGTCTTACCTGTTCCCCTTGTCAGTCATTGATGTTGCTGATGTTACCTGCTGTTAGTCTGCGTGAGATGTTTCCTGCTCCCCGTCTACCGAATAAATCCCCGTTTGCCCGACTTTGGCTGCCTCCTGCCTGCTTACCTGCCCGTTCGCCTTCCCCGTCTCCGACGAAGCGTAACAGAGAGTTAATTAATGTAGATTTTCAGCATAAAGGAGTTTATTGTTACAATGGCAGGAAACGAAGGAAGTAGGAGCAGGTTAGAGGACAATTAAAAGGGGTTCTATTTGAGTAACGGGAACAGGTCTGACCAAAGCAGATGAGGTGAGATCAAACAGAAGGCACAAAAAGCAATGAGGGGAGCACTGGAGTGCACAATAGGGTGACGTCAATGGCCAGACTGAGGAGCTCAATACAGGGAGGTGCTTTATTCATCGCTGATGAGGGAGCAGACGAGAGGCAGCTGAAGTACTGTAGGTTACACGATGGCTGAAACAAGAGGCAAGACAAATAATTAATAGGTGTGGCTCACTAGGGAGAGAGAACGGGAGGGACAGAAGCAGGGGGTGACAGTACCTCCCCCCCCGACACATGCACAGGACTAACACAGGACCAGAAGCCAGAAACCACTAGGGGTAGAAAATGCAGCCAGGTAAGAGCAGATGAGTACGGGAACCATAGCACAAGACCAGGACAGGATTTCCAGATAAGTGACATGAGAAAAAGACAGGACACTACGAGGGGCGGGGGGGGAGGGGCGTCAGGGAGTGAAGAAAAGTGGAAATAAGGAGTGTCAGGATAGACCAGACAAATGCAGGGACAGAAGTAGGGCAGACAGGTGGACGGATAGCCAAGACAGGGACACTAGGAAGGCCCATAGGGTAGGAGGAATAACTGGCGGGACCGGGTACTGGGGCAAGTATGGGGACAAACAAACAGCAGTGGGGTCTGGTGGTTGGTGGTTCCCCCTCTACCAACAGGGCATTGGGGCACAAACTCAAATGAGGCTGGAGGGAACAGGGCTGCAATAGGGGGTCCTGTGATGGCTGGAGGGACCAGGGATGCACTAGGGGGTGCTGTGAACCCTGGGAAGCGGGGTGTTGAGCCCAGGACATGAGCCCTCCCCGGTCTCATGAGGCCAGCAGGACCAGGTGGAGCCAAGCAACTAGCAGGGATGGGACCGAGAAGCACTGTGGGGGCTCCAGGGCAGGCAAAGGGGAGCATCGCTTGGACTGCAGGACAGGTACCCAAGGGAGAAGGGAAACCTGAGGGGCAAGAACAGGGAAGGAGGCAGGAACAGGAGGGGCCAGAGGGGCCCGATGGACAGGAAGGCCCTGAGAGGCTGGCACACAAATAGTGTGCCCCCGTCTTCCTCTCTGGGAAATCAAGACACTGCCAGCCCCTCTCTTGGACCCCTGATGATACCAGAGGCCACTTCAGGACAGAGGAGAGTGGCGTTCTGGTTCAGGATTGGAACTGGGGTCCAAGGTGCAGGGCCCAGGGCCAGACCAGAGCGGCCCCACTCCAGGCCATCCAGTGGGGTATCCTCCCCATCAGAGTGGACAATAGCCAGGCAGTCGGGCCAGCGGGAGCCAGCTGAACGGGTACTTTGTTGACAGCGGCCCAGGCACGGCGGGCACTGGGCTGATGGTGGACAGGGCTCAGATGCGACATCAGGAGACAGGCAGAGATCCTTCGAAGACAGGTGACTCAGAAGGGATCAGATTGTGCTCAGGGCTGGAGATGAGCTGGAGTCAGAGCAGGAGCTGGGGAGGTAGTGGAATGGCCACAGGTGAGCAATAGGCAAGAGCCGACAACTGCGGAGCACCCTAAGGTGAGCAACAGCAGAGCACCGCCAGGACCTCTTGTGGCGAGCGACAGCCAAGCATGGGCATTCCGGGAACAGGCAGAGCCAAACTGGGCACTTGCCAAGTGGTGAAGGTGGGGTCTCCTAGGCAGGACACCAGCTCAGCCCTCCTCCTTAGTCTCCACTTTCTGTGGCGGGAGCTAATGGAGGACTTTGGGTGGCCAGTGGTTGGATTGGATGTTGACTTTAGGTGGTCTGCAGGTAGATTAGCAGCCTTGTCTAGATTTAGGTCCAAGGCAGTAGGCCTGCCAGCAAGACACTTCTCTTGCTCCACTGGATCATGTGCATTCACCTCAAGCCCGAAAGCTTGGATACCCTCTGCTATTGGCACCAGGGGTAAGGGCGATGATGCATACAACTCTCAGAGACAGGCTAACCTCTGGGGAGAGAGGTGCAAGAAATAAACTTGAAGCAGGTTGTGCCGATCGGTAGGCAGCAGTCCACCTATTCGCTGGGGCTTAGGGATTCCATATCATTCCGTCACAATGGCATGACAGGGAGGAGGCAAGAGCAGGTGTGAGGACAAATAAAGGGGGTTTTATTTGAGAAATGCGAACAGGGCAAACCAAAGCGGACCATGCGGACGAACAGAAGACACAAATAGCAGTAAGGGAAGCACTGGAGCACACACTAGGACGACATCAATGACCTACGACAGGGAGGCACTTTATACATCAATGACAAGGGAGCAGACAAGAGGCAGCTGGAGTGAGTCACACAAGGGCTGAAACGAAAGGCACCACAAATAATTAGTTGTGGCTCACTTGGGGGAGGGAATGAGAGGGACAGAAGCAGGGCATGATATTTGTATAGTTTTGCTGTTGGCTGCAGGTCCTGTTTAGGTGTTAAATTTGACAGTCTCACCTCTATATGGAAGACACACAAAGAGGAGTAAGATATGCAAAAATGAACACACACACAATCACCTGTAAAAAATTCATTTAATTGTATTTCAAATGGTCCAGCTCTTTACAGTATATCCTACATGCAGGAAATGTATTAGACTTCATTTTTGCACATTTTTTAACATTGAATTTGACATTTTACTTTTTTGCATTTGGGTAGTGAAATAAGTGTTTATTGTGGTCAGTTATACCTATTGTATATGTGGAGTGATTTTTACCCTCCATTGTTAACTAATATGATATTTAGGATCTGGTGTTTGAATGATTTAGTAAATAAATATGGCAGATATTGACTGACCCTGTTCAATGTAAATCATATTAATGTTTGTCTTTCACCTCACAGTGTAGTTGCCAGCCAGGGGCGTACCTTAGAAATTCAGGCCCCCCCTGACACAATTAAAAGATTTTTTCAGGTGTTAATATTCTTATCAATATTAGAGTTAACAAGCCATACATGCTTTATGCAAAAGTTTGGATTTATTGTTGGAAATCTATCACAATCAATAAACAACAACAAAGATTGTCCAAAGGTCATCAGAAACCCTTCATCACTTAAGAAAAACCCAACAACAGATCGTCATGTTGACCTGCTAAATGTTACACGTTACTTAGTTGTATAACTAAGTATAGATCAGAGGTTGGCAACCTTTTTAAAACAAAAAGCCATTTTATCCTAAATGTCTGACCAAAGACAATGGATAGAGAAAAGGGTTTGACATATGATTTTTAATGTGATATCGGTATGCAGGCGCTCCTCTGCTTACGAATGAGTTACATTCTGAACGGCCCTTCATGACTTGAAATGTTCGCAAGTCGTTATTCCAACATCATTTTAAGGGTATACGCCAGTACAAAGAACTACGACACTGCTGTGTGGCAGGAGTAACAGCCAGAAGTCGTACAGTACTAGGCGGAATTAGCGTGCAGAAAAAAAAATTGATGTTGCGGACAGGAAACGGGAGGCTAAGGAAGACAGGTTGGGCTTACAGTCGTTTTCGGTTGTATGTCTGAAAGTTTGTCAGTTGAAAGTTTGTAAGTAGAGGACCGTCTGCGCAAATGTTGTCACTTGAATTGTCCCCTGTTTCCATGATGGGGCCTTGGCTGGTCCTTGGCTGGTCCATGACAGATCCCTGCTGGGTTCTGGGTGGGACCTTGACTATAATGAGATCCCCCACGATGATGTAATTAACACGGGGGCCGGCATGATCCGCCCCTTACCTCTTTGTGTGTAAAGTACTTGCGATGATTTATCCATCCACCAGGGAGATCAGTGATTATGAAAGCTGAAGTGACTTACCTGAAACCAAGTATTGTAATTTCACTGCAAAAAATGAAAATCTAAGCAAGTATAATTTTCTTATATTTAGACAAAATTCCAATTTCATTAATAAACTGACTACACTGCAATAAATGGCCTGTGAAATTTAAGAAATTGTTTCTGTTGTGAGGCAATGGTGGCCTAAAACTAGCAAAATGTATTTTTATTCAGTTTATTGATGAAATTAGACTTTTGTATTTTCCTTCACTTTTTGGAGATGAGACGGACCCAAGATGTGTGCAATATAATAATTACAGACCTAAACAAAGTAATAAGATTGATATTGTCAAGCAATGAGGGAAAATTAAACAGATTTGAAGGCCATCGAGCTTGTTTGGCACATGATGAAAGACTTCATCCGCAAGGAGGCCAAGCCAGGTACAAAGCAGCAGCGTGTCCAAGCAATAGAGTTATTTTTGGAGAGGAGAGTGACCCAAGATGTGTGTAACAGACTAATTACAGCCCTAAACAAAGTAATAAGGTTGATTGCGGAGAATAAAGGTGCACAGAGTGGAAAATGAAAAATAAAAAAACATATGGTTCTGTACTGTGCTTGAATAAAACAGACACATTCCTTAGTGT
>JAODJX010000001.1:33232359-33243441 GCA_026776945.1 Isichthys henryi
ACATGGGGAGAACATGCAAACTCCACACACGTGACCCAGGCGGAGACTCGAACCCGGATCCCAGAGGTGTGAGGCAATAGTGCTAACCACTGCACCACCATGCCGCCCCTTGTTATTTCATGTTCTATATAATTAGAAACATGGCCATTATTATATCTGACAAAACATTGAACTATTGTGTCACTTCAGTTAATTATTAACTTAATTATTAATTATTACAGTTACTTTTTTTTTTTTTTAAAACAATCTACATCATCCTACAAATCCGTTTAGGTGACCACACTACTACATGTTGCTACGATAAAACTTTATTCAATGCATGACATAAATCTTCTACTCATAAAATGGGGTACAAAGTCAAAACTTCAACATTACATCTTAAAACAACACAGTTGCTTGTATGGAATTATTGGTGGACAACTTACTTTTTCATCCAAATATTGAAGAATTAGCTCTTTGATTGTGTTCGGAGGGATAAAGCGGTAGCGCTGGTAGATGGAGGAGTGATGCTTCTCTTCAAACAGCCTGAAGGCCATGTCACAATTCCCACACTACAGTACAGCTCAGTGACTCAGCAAACAGGCTGAGTTTACCTCCAAATGATCTGTCAATCATTACATGAAGGAGGTGGATTGGACAGTTAACTCTTTGCTAGTATTCAATCGGGTGGCCTGGTTAAATTTCAGACTTAGTAGCATGGATTTCAAGGGCACAAGGAGATCAAAGTTATCATATACTTAGGCTGAAGTAAACATCTTTTTAATGAGCAAACTAAAAGTCAGCAAACTAAAATCTTAGCAAAAATAAATTCAGGACACCTACTGTATGCATTACACAAGTAATTTTTCCACCAATTGTTTACAGACATATTTCATTATTAATTCGCTATAATTCCAGTAGGTCAGAAATTTTGATACACTTTGTCAGTATTTGGTAGCATTGCTCTTAAATTGTTTAACTTGGGTCAAACCTTTCTTATAGTTTAAGAAGCCTGTGGAAAGCTAAGTTGCTGGAATTTTGGCCCATTGCTCATGACAGAACTGGTGTAATTTAAGTCAGGTTTACAGGCCTCAGTGCTCGCAGACACTTTTTCGGTTCTGCCTACAAACTTTCTATTGGATTGCGTAGGTGTCAATTCTCATGTTGCACCCCTGAGACTCATGGTTTTTCGCCTTTTGCTGCTATTACATGCAAATCTCACAGACTGTGATGCCCTTAAACCAAACACAAAATGTTTACTTCAGTATCAGAAATGACCTGTTGTGAATGAGTCTTTTTTGATGGCTCAGAGTTTTTACCAAAATGTACCAGTTTTCATCCAACTCCTTGTTTTCACTACAATTACTGTAGAATGATATGTACGGGATTGAGGTTGGGGCTTTGTAATGGCCACTCCAGTACCTCAAATTTGTTGTCCTTAAGCTATTTTGCTACAATTTCTGAAGTATACTTGGGGTCATTGTCCATTTGCAACCTTACCTTCCCAACTGATGTCTTGTTGCTTCAGTATATCGAAAAATTTTCCTTCCAGTTCCACCTGCAGCAGAGTACCCCACAACATAATTGTCACCTCCGTGCTTCACGGTTGGGATGGTGTTCTTTGGCTTGTGAGCCTCACACTTTTCCCTCCAAATTCCTACAACTTATTGTAAAAAGCTTGTAGTATGCTACCACATACAGTATAGGTGTAATCTATGTGTTTGACCCAAGTTAAACAATTTAAAGGCAACATTATCAAATACTGACAAAGTGTATGTAAACTTCTATTACAATTAATAGTGAAATAATCTGTAAAGAAATGTTGGAAAAATTACTTACCACACACAAATTTGATGTCCTAATCAACTAGCCAAAATTATAGTTTGCTAACATAAAAATAATTTCAACCTAAGTGTATGTAAACTTCAACTGTATGTGAATGTACAAGCAAATACATTGACAATCTCCATGAAACTGCAAAATTTCAATAACTGATATTATATACAACCCACTCACCAGTTTTCACTGCATTATTATACCCTGTCATACTTCAAAGTTTCACTTCTTAGCTACTCATCAACCTATAATTGAATGAAGGCTACTCTGACATATCACTGAATCATACCCAGTTAATGTGCAGCACACAGTAATGTATTTCATGAACAAAGAGTCCTGAACACATTCAAAGGTTGAAATTCATGAAAAGACAGTACATCCTATTCGGTATGTTTCAAAACTGATCTGTATGACATGTCATTATTAAGTAAATTTAGATACAGGTAAAAAAAAAATATTAAAGTTTAAACAAGACCAGACAACAATCTGGATTCACCTGCAGAATGACATGAAGGAACCATCCAGTATACTATACATATTTATCTCAGGACTGTTATTTTTCATTACTTATAGCTTACGTCAAAGTTTAACTCTGGATGGATCGCAGCAGTCAAATGTACCTAACATGTCACCTAATGACTAATGTATTTGCAGACTGCAGTTATAAAACATAGACTTGTTTGAGTTCCAGGAGCGGAATTAATAGTAAATACGTTGCCACCCCGCATCAAAATAATAGTTAAATAATAATGATAAATTATTATTCGATTTTCTAAGCGATGATATAGAAGAGACACTGAGTGGCGAAATTTTCTGTAGGCGCCACTTCGAGAACTACGAAGAAAAATAAAAATGTTGTATTTATTTAGATCTTTTTGGAAAAGTTTAAGCTGTCAGTTCGTAATTTAAAACACTTACTTTCCTACTTTAACTATGTCCGGCCTTTATAAGGATGGTTACAGAATGCTAACATGGTTTCAAACTAGCAACATCAACCGGTCTAATCGAAATTCATTTAAATGTCCAACACGATCTTTTTCCAAATTAATTTTGCATTTTTAATTTCTACAGACTTTTTCGTTCGCTTAATTTATGGGTATTCAATAACGTCGACCGGGATTGTATGTAAAAGTATCAGGGTCACTTTAAGTCCCGAATGATTTGGTAAAAATGTGGGTGTGGATAAAAGTATAATTTCATTACGAGTTTTAAAAGTGTAAAACGGAGAATTACAAAGAAATTCCATCGTCAAACGGGAGATTATGGGATTTGATGGTAAAACTCTGCCCCCAATGAGAATACAGAATGTTAATGTGAATACCCGGAAGGACAGATAGCACGACTTATTAAATTCTACATATGCAACATTTTCTAGGCTGTATTACGCGTGTGTGATGCAACAAGATTTATACAAAAATACGACAAGAAAGTATTACATTACTTACAGCTACTGACATACGACACGTCCCCGTAACTATTAAGTCTGTTCCATCTGTGTAATTCGCTTCAATTTAGTATCTCCAGCTCGGTTCATACCAAGCAGTCGCAAAATGAAGGGGGGGAGAGTTCAGTGATTAACAGTCAGTTATGGCACAGGAGATATCAGAAATCTGAGGGATTTCAATGAATTTAGGAAAGAACAACTTACATTTTTAAGGCAGGGCGAATCCCCCCCACACGCACACACACGCCACAAAAGTTTCATGCTTAATTTTGTTCATACATGACATAATCCGGGTTAACAAAACCACGCGGTGTAGCAACGCTCGGCAGCACTGGTTCTCAAGACTGGTGCAGTAGCTTGGATGTGTTAATCTGCATAGTTTTACGCAAACGTCTTACTGCACAAGTGACTAAAACTGTAAATTACTTAGGACACCTGTCTAATAGGGAAAAGTGTAAATGCTTATGATAATGATACCTTATATCATTCTACAAAGTGTGAATTTAATCAGTATAACAGAACATGCCAATCACATTTAAACATTTCGGATGTTGTTGCAGTTTCCCTGTGCATCATACTGGTTTCAGCTAATTTTCATAGTTAAGAAAAATAAAATAATAAGTTAAATTTATATGATTTATGTATGGAACATTTCACATTTCCAAGGTTCATTTGCAAAGAGGGAAAAAAAATCTAAGCAGACATGGAGAGAATTGTGCATTAAATAGGAAAGTCTCTAAATCAGATTTAAAAGTGGAAAAAAGAAGAAAAGCCATGGATTGAGGAAGAGAATTACAGAGTTTGGGGACAATGGCTATGAATGACCTGCCACCAATAGTGAGAAGCCTGGTGTGAGGTACAAGAAGCAGATTACAGCTATATGACAGAAGACAGTGAAGAGGAGAGTAAAGAGTCAGAAGTTTCCCAGGGAAAGGGGGTGCAAGGCCACATAGTGCTTTGTAGGTGATCAACACGATTTTGAATTTCACATACAGTAGGACAGAACTGGTGACTAGTGTAGCTGTAAGAGAATGGGGGTGATATGAGCAGAACACTTGTTGTGGGTGAGAACTCTGGTAGCAGAATCCTCAATATACTGAAGTTTTGTAAAGATATAGCAGGAAGGCCAGTGAAAGGGAAATTACCATAATCAATACAGGAAATGATAAAAGCATGAACTAGAGTTTGTGCATCATTACTCTAGAGAAATGGCTGAAGGTGAGCAATGTTACGGAGGTGGTAAAATGTAGTTTCGGTGAGGAACTTGATTGTGGTCAAAATTCAGTGATGGGTCAAATAGTACTCTTTGATTTCTGATAACAGGAGAAGATTTAATGGGGACACCATCACTACAGACTGATAAATCAGATGTTCTGGATAATGAGGACCTATGACTAAAGTTTCACTATGGTCAGTATTTAGTTTGAAAAAGTTATGCATCCAAATCTTCAAATCAGAAATGCTTGCCATTACTGTTTTGGAAGGTCTTTCCATGGGAGAGTTATACATACACTGAATGGACAAAATATTGGGACACCTGGCCATTACCCCCCAGGAATTTTTATGGCATCCCATTCTGAATCCATAAGCATCAATATGGAGTTGGTCCCTCTTTGCAGCTATAACAGCTGCTAGTCTTCTGGGAAGACTTTCCACAAGATTTTGGAATGTCTGGGAATTTTGGTCCATTCATCCAGAAGACTATTTGCGAGCTCAGGCACTGATGTTGAACATAAAGACCCAGCTCACAATCTCCATTGTAGTTCATCCCAAATGTGTTTGTTGGGGTTGAGGTCAGGGCTCTGTGTGGGCCAGTCAAGTTCTTCCACACCAAACTCACCCAACCACGTCTTTGTGGACCTTGCTTTGTGCACTGGGGTACAGTCATGTTGGAACAGAAAATGGTCCCAAATTGTTACCACAAAATTGAAGGCCTAGAATTGTCCAAAATATCTTGGTATGCTGAAGCATTAAGAGTTCCCTTCACGGGAACTTAGGTGACCTAGCCCAACCCCTGAAAAAGAAAACTCATACCATTATCCCTCCTCCACCAAACTTTACACTTGGCACGGTGCTGTCAGGCAGGTTACATTTTCCTGGTATCTGCCAAACTCAGTCTCGTCCTTCAGACTGCATACAGAGATGTGAGATTTTTCACTACACAGAGCACATTTCCACTGACAATGTGCTTGACACCAATCCAAATGCTTCCACTTTGCAAGAATATCACTTACAGTTGACCATGGAATATCAAGCAGGGAAGAAATTTCACAAACTTACTTATTGCAAAGGTGGCATCTTATGACAGCATTACGTTTGAATTCACTGTGCTCTTCAGAACATCCCATTATTTCACAGATGTTTGTAAACCTGACTGCATGGCTAGGTGCTTGATTTTATACACCTATGGCAATAGGTCTGAATGAAGCACCCATCCAAGATTGAGAGGTGTTTCCCAATACTTGTGTCCATATAGTGTATGTCTGTGACCCTTGATGGGATCAGTGGTTGGAAAATGGATGGATGGATATACTAAATACATTGTATGTTATATTAATATATTAATGCGACTTTAAATACCAAAGTGGTTAAAAGAAATAAAAATATCCTTACATAATATAATCACTAAGCACTTTATTAGGAACATCTGTACTCCAGACAGGTTGCTTTGAGTATTTCTGTAACTGCTGATCTCCTGTGAAATTCACATACATTAGTTTCTGAAGTTATGATGCAAAAAACATCCAATGAACAGTGGTCCTGTGGACAGGAGCACTTTGTTGATAAGAGAGGTCAGAGATGACTAGTCAGACTGGTTCGAGCAAACAGCAAGGCTATGGTAACTAAGATAACCACTCTGTGATGAGCAGAAAAGCATCTCAGAATGCACAACACTTCATACCTTGAGGCGGATGGGCTACAACAGCTGAAGATCATAATGGCTTCCACTCCTGTCAGCCAAAAACAGAAAAACTGATGCTGCATTGGGCTCACTGAAACTGGACAATTGAAGACTGGAAAAATGTGGCATGGTGTGATGAAGTTTGATCTCTGATGAGGCACACAGATGGTGGGGTCAGAATTTGGCATCAACAGCATGAAATCCATGGAACCAAACCCGCCTTGTGTCAACAGTCCAGGCTGATGGTGGTGGTGTAATGGTGTGGAGAATGATTTCTGGGCACACTTTGGGCCTGTTAATACCAATCGACTATCGCTTGGATGCCATAGCTTATTTGAGTATTGTTATTGGTCATGTGCATTTCTTCATGACTACAAATTACCCATCTTCTAATAGAAACTTCGAGCATGATAATGCAGAATGTCATGAAGAAAATTCTTTCTCAAACTGGTTTCATGAACGTGACAATGCATTCAGTCTTTTCTGTGGCTTTCCCAGTCACTGGATCTGAATCCAAGAGAACACCTCTGGGATGTGGTAGAACAGGAGATTCGTAGTTTGGATGCTCAGCTGACAAATCTACAGAAATTGCATAATGCAATCATGTTTGCATGGACCAGAATCCCAAAGGAATGTTTCCAACATCTTGCCGAATCTATGTCAAGAAGAATTGAGGCTGTTTTGACAGCAAAGGGAGTCCCTTCTCAGTATTAGTAAAGTGTCTCAAATAAAGTGCTCAGTGAGTGTATATTAAAATAGCTTCCATATTCATTTAATGCAAGCCGTTCAACGTCAGTTTTTTAGTGATTAATACCCACAAGCACCTTTCTTATAATGGCAAACTGCAAATGACCTTCAGCAACCTGAAAGCTTTTGAAAAGTGCTGAATATTTCATGTTCTGTAGCAGTGATTGCTGTGCCATTCTTGAAAGAACTGTAATGCATTAAAAATTAAATTAAAAAGAATGAGTTAACGGTAATCAAATATGTTTTAGTTTGGAAATAGAACTCTGAAAGTAATAGATTTGGACTAAAGTTAAATAGTTTCTACTGAGCAATGTTTTATGTCTTATCTCTTAATTCTCTGTTTTGATTTCAGGTCCGCTCATATTGACATCATTTTTTTAGTTGTTGTTGAAGACAGTATTTGAGAAATACTGGTAATATTAATTCCATCTAAATCTATGCACACATATTTATAAAATGTTTAGAACACTAGGATGTTTGCAACAAATTGTACAAGAGCATGTGGCTTGGAAAAACAGCAGACCTGCAGGACAAAACATTATATTATATCAATGCTATCAGCATTTTCCAAATATTGGTACAGGAAGTGATATATGACAGAAAACAAGCAAAGAAAAGGCCAATGTCAAATGAAGCGAGAGGTCATTGTGTTTTCTGTAGGCTATGAAATATGTATCCATATTATTGTAGAAACAAATCTGTTGGTTTTACTTGATTCTGATAATTCTGTTAACAAACATTTACCCATTTATATTGAGCCAGTTTCTGCTGTAGCATAATAATGTTACCCTAAGTATTAACATTAATGTATAAGTACATAATAATTATTAATTCCAGATATGGAATAAAGATATTTTCAGCTTGTTGTAGCAATTCAACTTGACCCAAACCTTTCTAAGGGCACAGATTTCCAAAATATTGCTCTTTCTCAACTCATTAGCTGTTTAGAACGTGCATTTAATAGAGTTAACCTAGAAACTAAAGATTTCCTTTAAATAAAAAATTTAAATCTATCATTTGCCAACTTTGTACTACACAGAAATAGCAAACTGTTTATAAGTAATGAACAAATAAGTGATTTTGGATGACTAATCTTATAGGCATTGTTATGGACTACAGTTAACTGAATTCATTCACAGTTAATCTTTACTCCTGAGTTTTGAAATTAATAGTTTACCTATCCTGCTGCTGGCTAGTTTTGTCTTGTCTATTCTGTTTGAATAAAAATGTTATTTGAAGAAAAATCTCTAATGTGACCAGAAACCTTTCCAACTATCAGAAATAAAAGATGTATAATTTAGTGGCTTGCCAATTAATATAACCATTATATCTATAATCAGGACTTCAATACCTTCTGAATATCTAAAGAAACACCAGCAGTTCTTATTTTGTTTGGGATTTATATGTACTTTGCATAGCTGTAAAGTATATGTAGTATATATAACTATACAACTAAAATGACAATGACCGTTTAAATGTGTGGTGCAAAAATAATTGTCTTAAATATTCATAATTTTTTCTGTTGTATGGACATTGTTGTCATGTAAGATTACAATAATATGATACATATTCTGTTCATAGTGTATCTTGTGTTACACACCGTGTCTTGCTTAATAGGTTTAATAAACACCTTCTTAAAATTTTATTTTGTCTCTCAGTTTTTTTTTTAAACTCCTACATTGTTAGTGTTGTCAGCAGATGGCAGTACTGGAGTGAAAATACATTCATTTTTATAAGGACATGCAGGGCTTATAAAATCAGACCTTTTTTAAAGAGACCACGAAATACTAAATGAAATAATAGAAAATAATCCATATATGAACCCCGAACAAGAATGATTTCCTTTGCTCACAAAATTAAAACCCTGCCTCTTCAAATTGTCAAGGCCTAGTCTTCTTTGTGCGTTGTATAAAGCCAAGGGTATCTGAAATGAAGGCATTCATCAGCAAATTGAAAAGGGATAACAATAGATAAAAGGTTTATTTGTAGCAAAATTTCAAAATGTATGTAGAGGGGCAAAAAACAAGCTTCTCCAATGAAAACAAGAGTCAGTTCATTCAATTAATTTAATGAAAAACTCAGCCATTGGAAAAGGACGCCTGCGGTATCTTGAGAAAGAAAATGCAATTAATTATATATTTTTAATTCCTTTATGACATTGCAATTCAAGTCAATAATTTACACTCTACCTATTTTTGTAGTGTTTTCAGTAAAGGATGCTCTTCAGTATAAGAAAATTGATTCTTTAATTACTATAATACACCACTGATACCTTGTCACATCACCTGGATCAACCATAGATTTAATACTGTAAATTTAGTTTATCACGTCTCAGACATGTGTTGAAACAGATCTGCTACGGTTATTGATGGTTCAATATATAAGATATGTGAGCCATGTTCGCAAATAATGAATCTCTGTATGTGTGTGTGCGTGTGTGTGTGTGCATTGTCATTTTTTCAGACCTCTGTTTTTAGTGAGATACAAAATGCTGAACAAATGTACACAAAAATTCTACCAAAGAAGCCCAGTTTGTTCAGCATATGAGGTCACAGTTGTCAGATATATTCCAACGCTATAGCAGCGAAGCTAAGTACAGTACCAGAGGGCATTTGATTAACAGCTAAAGATGTTTAGCTTGCGGTAGAATGGCTCAGCAACTCACAGATGCTGAACAATCACACAGTTGGAAGCCAGGTCTGAGCTGAGTCCAGTCTAGTCATGAAAGGTTCATCGTAAGACCTTGCAGTTAGTTTGAAAGAGCTCTTTCAGTAAACGCTGGAATAAGGGATGGTTTCTGGACACTGCCTGGTGCACATCCTTGTTTGGCTAACAATACAGGAAATTTGTGTGGGCCAAGAATTCTGTTGGCAGAATTGTTGTACTGGGAGTTATGGTTCTTTAAACCAATCAGGCAAACAAATGTGTAATTTGGTGTGGCTATCCATCAGAGTTCACTAAGCTGAATTGCTTTAAGAGTACTGCTCCACATCATTCATTGTCATTTAAAAACCATTGGAGGGTACTCTGGCAACCTACCATAATGAAGATTAAATTCTAACCGCAGTACATTCTCCTCAATAATGATACTAGTAATCTCTTCGCTCATATCACCCCAATCCAGTGATAGGAACAGCCTAATGACTCAGGGTTTATCATCTTACCATTGCACTCTCTACCAAGTAGTTCGTATTATTTCATAGTTACCAGCTGAGTCAGGAAACAATCAAATGAAGAACTCAGCCATATGGACTCAGCTAAGTCCATCCCTGCTGTGTGCTTTGATGCTGTGGTTGTGTCACAAGGTCTCCTGCATCAGGGGCTCACATGCTGTTCAACATCTCATCTGATCCTGCACAGTGAATATGTTTGCTGTGGAGGCCATACATGGGCTCCCTGTTATGGCACTGTGACCACATCTTGACCTTCCTCCATAAAATGAGCTTTTGGCTCAGTTTATCCTGTAATTGCTACCAGCACAGAAATCTGTTAGTGCGGATGTGTTTTCACATGCATGGTACTAAATACATAATAACAAAATGATGCTTCTCATGAGCTCCTGTGGAGAGCTCCATTGAAAAACATAAAGACATTTATGTCACAAAAGCTTACTTTCCACACAGCCGTCATCAGTCGCACAGTTTTTGAATTATTACATGAAATCTACATCTCGAACGACCGCTAATTAGTAACGTCGCATAGCTACGTGCAGAAATTGAACGAGCTCCGAAGGCACTTGTGTGAATAGCATAGCAGCTGATGATGGTAAGAAGAACCACAAAAATAACACATATAAAAGGTAACTGTGTGCTGAAAATTAAAAGCCATGAGCAGGGGCATTAGAGAACTGTGCCTGAAGTACGCCGCTTCCATGACATATGGTGTTAGACCCTCCTGTTTTCTACCTTATGTCTTTGAGCCATAAGATCAAAGTCGTCACCCGCTGACATGTGACGTGGTTTACCAGCATCTTGAAGTGATCAATTTTTAATGCTTATTGCAGAACAGGAGATAGGTCTGTTGTGCCAAATGACAAATTCATTATATATATATGTCGTTCACTTCTTCCTTACTATCCTCTTACTTAGTCTCTGGGGACTCTATGCCGCCGGGGCGGGGGGGGGGGGGGGGGGGGGGGGGGGGGGGGGGGGGGGGGGGGGGGGGGGGGGGGGGG
>JAODJX010000001.1:33250814-33261474 GCA_026776945.1 Isichthys henryi
ACATGCAAACTCCGCACACATGTAACCCAGGCGGAGACTCGAACCCGGGTCCCAGAGGTGTGAGGCAACAGTGCTAATCTTAATTCATTTACTTATTCATTTTTCTCTAGTAAAAACTAGCGAATATACTTACATTTAAGGATACCTTGTTGGTTAATAAGGTACCACCATGCCACCCCACCTCTGTGATCGTGATCACAATATCATTGGTTTGAACTCTGTCCTTTGCAGAATAGTAACTTCTCAGATGAGCATTTGAGCAAGACCCTTAACCCCACAAAATGCTCCAGAGGCACTGGAAAAATGACTATGCTGACCCTGTGCTCTGACTCCTGGCTTTCGCCGCTGCGTGTGTGTCAAAAGGACAGCAAAATGGGATATGTGAAAACGGCAATATAAAGCATCACTTTTTACCCCCAATTCATTTTTTTCCTCTTTATAAGAGGATTAACTAATAGCAGTGAAGGTTTTGCTACTTAAAGAAGTTTATTTTTTTCTCTTCTTTTGTACATCTTTCACCTAGCACTGCCCAACAACCATAACAACAAAAGTCTCAGCTTTTAATATAAACAGCACCAGCTACATGTTACACTGCAACAGCAGAGTGTAGATTCGACCTAGTGTCAGCGTGATGTAGAGTGATGTCGCTGGGGCTTTAAGGTTCAGTGAGGGCCAGCTGCTTCAGGCATGGTATTACAGCAAACCACCAGCAGGGAGGCCCACACCAGACATCAGGGGTGAGAGGGCCCAGCTTGAGCCCAGAGCATGAGTAAATCACACCTGCCCTTTACCTGCGGCGGGCCTCGCCACCCCTCCCTACAATCCCCGGTGTCCTCATTGCTGCTAAGCCAATAACTGAGGGTCTGTATGATGGAAACCTATCTGCATCCAATGAGATTAGACACGGTATTGACAGAGGACAGAGGCACTGGACAAACGTCATATTCCTCATTTGGGATACACCTCCCTGCAAGCAGCCGCTGCTACTTGCTGCTCTAAACCATTCCTTACATACATCACAGAAGTCTTCAGCAAAAATAGCTAAAAAAAATCAATAGGAACAAAGGCCTGAAACTGATTTAGTAAGCATCCACTCCTATACTCTACTGAGACCTACAGTAGTACATACAGCATGCAAGAGCAAGGAATGAAATAGTGCAGGTGCAAACTGAATTTGAGCCACATCAGAAAATAAAGAGCACTGTCACTGTTAAATGCATACCCACACAAAATCATCCTGTAACTAAATCTACTACAAATATATTCTCATTATATTCCAGTCCTGGAGTGATGTAATTGTTTCTATTTTCTCCTTTATTTACTAAATTGCTGACAGAACATGTTTGCAGTGAAAACATAATGTAGATCCTTATTTTCAATGTGCGTATATTACATCTAAAAACTGAATGCTGATTCTACACATATAGCTGTTGTTTTATTTCAGAGTATATGAATACCGTCTCTGTATATACATATGCCTTAATACACATATATACGTTCATGGTAGTCTATCACATTCTCATTTATTTTACAATATATTAGCAAACAATAGCATATTTTAAACGCAATGAATGTGTGGGACTTGCCCTTGTTTTAAACTTCATCGTTACGATGTTGTGCTTACCCTAGGTAAACAGAATAAGGATCACTTCCTTTTCCTATGGGAGACGCTAACACCACTGGTTCTCAAACCACTTATTTGGAACATACTGACAAAGATGACGCAATTAATAGCACGAGTGTTTTCTTAGTTTCACTTCTTCGTCGATATTAAGTTATATCAAACAGGCTCAGTAAGAGCGAGTTCCCGTCTTTAATTGGCATCCTTCAAGTTATTCTCTCCTAAGCAGACGTGTATGTTGTGCGTAATAAACGTTACACAACGACCATGCCGTCAATGTTTTTTTCTTGTTATAGGAACTTTTCCTGCAACCTACACATGTGCATCGCAATGGTAACCCACCGCGATAACAGCAGAAATTTGGGTTTAAAATTTTTACAAAAAAAAATTCAACATTTCCCCGTACACTGCAAGCACAGGTTTCTGTTTTCTCACCAACTCTCTTTCTTGGAGTGTACAGAAGCCAAGCTACTACATTTATATAGCCCTCTAAAAATAGCTCACCTTTCTCTGCCATTTATGGCTTGACTGACATCCAGCAGTAGCAAATAGCAATATTATATGGCCCATAACCCCGCCCAAAACCTTTACTAGCGCCGCCTTAATTGGTCGCATGTGAGATCGTCAACCCTCTATACCTTATATGGTCACGCACGGATTTGACAGACAGCGAGCTCCCCGTCCACTGGCCCCCCCCCACCCCCGCTTCTTGGCTTGCTCCGCTCAGTAGAGAGCTAGCCCGGCTACTTACCTGCTGATACCAAGCAGCCAAAAAAAGAAAAGAGCAACCTGGAATTTAAAGCGCAAAGATTGCAATTTGGCAATGCGGAAATAGATGGACGTTTCATGTCGCTGAGCTTGTTTCCCACTTCTGGACTGACTACTTAACCGTTAACACTAGAGAAGGGATTGCATTTTAGTGGCACGAGCTTTTTTTAATGTTTTCCTTGTCTTTATGATTTTAAGTACGTTATCTGTTGGTACATATGCATTCAGCTATCCTGGATCTCAAGGAACACGGATTTGAAAAGCCTTTTGCGCTCATTAAAACAAAACTGGGCTGCAGTTTGCTGGAGTGAATTAATTTGTTTTACACCGAGCATCACCATGGATGTGTTGGCAAATTACAGTATTTTTCAGGAACTCCAACTCGTGCACGACACAGGCTACTTCTCCGCGATGCCATCCCTGGAAGAGAACTGGCAGCAGGTGACCGATTTAAGTTACTCTAGAAAGCTAAATCTGTTACTATAGTAAATGCTGTCAATTGCTACGCAACTTTGTTGCTCTGATTTACTGACGTGCGTTCGGATGGAAAGAGTCTCAACTCCTTTTCACCTGCCGCCCTGTGCCATGGATTTTACTTAAGTTTCTCTCTTTAAGCAAGCTTTTGGCTTTGGAAAAAAGGTTATATGCACATATATTTTATTAGTGTGTATTAGTATTTATTAGTGTTCCTATATTAACACTTTATCGGGCGATACTTATTCTGTGATTAGTTAACAGACAGAATGAAACCCAGCAAAAACAACGTACTGAATAGCATCATCTAATTTGTTTGTTTATTTGATGCAACGTCTTGGCGTATATTTTCTTTAAAGTAACATCTTTATGTTCTTCGTGGGGCAAAATGCTGGAAGATGCTCGAAGGATTTATATCGATTTCTGAATGCTTAGAGCAGATCGATACGCCCGTCTGTCAGTTGTTATGTTTTGTGGATTTCTAAGGAACGGTAATCCGAGCGGATAGTCTAATTGTGATTCTTTAGATGCCAATTTTCGAAGGCGAGAGTAATTCAGACAGAGAAGATGAAGACTTGACTAATAGCAAACACACTTATTCTTAAATAATGCATCCGCATCTGTCAGATTACTTAGAGTTTTCTGCCTCTCGGTACGGCCAACATTTCCCAATTCTAATGCATAATATATTAGCGCAGCTGAGAGGATGTGTGCGTTCAAGATAAGCGGAGCTGAAGGAAGTGTTCAGAAAGGATGCTTTAGGAATGAAACTGGGCTCACTTTGCAGTTTGCGTGAATTAACCACGAAAGTCTATGAAATCTATCTATCTATCTATCTATCTATCTATCTATCTATCTATCTATCTGTCTATCATCTACGAAAATCTATGAAATCTAAGTCATTCCATGCGCAGCGTGACACATGGTGACATCGTGTTGGCCACGCACTCATTCGTTAGAATTAAGTCATCTGCAGGGCTGGCAGACAAAGCTCTTGGCAATGCACATGGTCAGGCTCATTCTATAGATAGATTTAATCTTCTGCAAGACTTTTTTGGGAAATAAATGCTTAACAAAAGGTCTAATATCAGAAGTTTTGCGTTTTGTTAGTGACGATACTGTTAAGATTTTACGGTGTGATTAGTCAACATTGTTGCTTCTGCCCCACATCCTTGTGAGGACTGATGGTGTTAGGGACATTTTGGGGTTTCGGTACACTGGGAGAGGTGAAAAGAAGGCGGCCCCAGATTTTTTTGCCCCCGCCGCACTCTGATGTGCGCATGTACTAGCTGGCTGTCCTTAGCGCATTGCCAGTCCATGTGTTCCAGCTATGAGGATGTGCTCTGGGTGGTTATTTACAGGTTCTGTATTAGTGTAGTTGATGGTCTATTCCCTCCATGCTCAGTTAAGGTGTTAAGGTGGACTTCGGTAGTATCAAGACACTTTACTGAGTGACTGGTTGCCCCTTGTCAAATTGGCAGCTCCATTCATCACCTTTTCAGTTTTTTTTTTTTTTTTGGCCATTCTCTTTTTGTTGTTTAATTTACTTGTTTACATTTTTGGAAACTACAAGCTGAGCCACACACTGAATCCTTTTGTTTTTAAATACATTTTGGCTGCTAACTGTGTGGTATTACCTTTCTGAGGTTTCGTGGACTGCAGTGGTGCTGAAATACTGAATTTTGGGTAGTCTGTGTGCATAAGTGGAGGGGTGAAGGAACTGTTTTTATGGTTGTGGTGGGGGGGAGGGGGGGGTGGCTTGATTGTGAATGACCGTAAAATTTCACAATGCTCAGGAATGACATGTGTTCACTCACAGCAGACCAGGAAAATTGAGACATACATTGCTGGCCCCGGATAAAATATTGCTCAGAAGGGTAAACCATAAAAAGGACCATTTAAAGGAGAGTGGAATTAAAGGGCCAAGTTCACAGGACAGGTGAAAAGAGGTGTTTATTTGGAGGCTGGCCGTTAAAGTGTGATGCTTTTACTGGACCTGGTGGTTTTATGGTGGCCTTATTTCTTGCAGAGGAGGTAAACAAGACCCTTCGTACTTACAAGAAGATGGATTGTTGTGTTTGGTCTTCAACTCATGGAGCATGAATCAGAAGCTAATGGAGGCAGCATGGACTGCATTTTCGAGCTTTAGCAGTATGAAATGAATCGTGGGGCACCTGCTGTGACTAGCGTTCAGGAGGATAAGCTTGCGTTTGGTGAGGTCATAAGTTGGTGTAGGGGCCTGGGGAGTATGATTGAACACTAAACTGCACTGCCCTGTGATAAAGTCTTTTGGACTGATGTGTAGTGCTTCGGTCCCCCTTGTTCCGCTCTCTCTCACAGCCATGGCTGTCTTTGCATGAACAAAGACACCATCCCTCACTGTCACCAGTGATGGGGAGGAGAGGGGGGCACCAGAGAGACGGCACAGTAATCATTCCCCGCTGGCCCGGCCGCCCACCCGCTCACTCGCTCGCACAGGGGGGATTATTTAAGTGACCCGCAAGGAGGTTAATTCAAAGAGCGGCTGTTTGCTCAACAAGAAAGCCCCTGTTCCCCTGGCCTCTGGCTGGCGCATGTGGGAACCCTGTGGCAGGGAGCGCCGCGGAGAGCAGGTGGAAAGGCTGGCCGACCGAGACCAGCACAGAAAACAACATGATTATTATATGAAGAGTCAGCTGGGCCAATTAGCAGGGGATCCACATCACCTGGGAAACAGAGTGTCAACGAAGCCACTCCCTATGAGACTGCTCGGGGGGAGGCCGCCTGTCTGTCTGTGGCTCTGTCCCCACGGAGCTCGCCCCGCACTCCTGGGGCTGCGTTGCCTGGCTCGCCCCGCTATAATGGGCTATGTGAAAATGGGTCATCTCATACCTCTTTGTCTCAGTTATTGCACGCAAAAATGTTATTCTTTTGCATTCCTTCGTTTTTTCCCCTCATTTAACTTTTTTGGTAAGTCTATATTTGAATCCTGGAAAAATGTAAAGCATCCTTTCTAATTGGTTTATTTTCAGTGCCACATATTTTTGGCTCTCAAATAATATTGGGCTGAACCGAACTGTAGCCAAGAATGGCCGAGAGGGTCAGGCAGGGCTTTCTTAGGAGGGGCTGTGAGCGCGGTTTGTTTTGACTTATAGGGTGAACCTTATAAAGTGTAGAAAAGCTGTAGTCCCCTTTGATTTTTAGTAATCTGTCATGGATGAGGGAGGCATCACTGGGTATTATCACTAATTAACATGAAGTTTTTGGCTGCATGGATGTGATCTTTTACAAATATTTTTCATGCTTGAGAGATTGTGCTGTGCACCATACAGTTGGTGTTAATCCCCTGGGGAACATAGGATTGCTGTTGCTGTACTTGTAATGCTGGACTTTACATTTATCAGACAAAGGATCCAAAGAACCAAGCTGATGCAGCTAAAGACTGTAGGTTACAGTCCAGAGGATAGTGGATGTGGCCTTCAGGCAGGACCTCTCTCCCACCATGGGGCTGAATCCTGACAGGATGATCAGCTTCACTGCTTGCATGCCCTGAAGGCCTTAAGAGTTCCTGATGAGGGAGGTGCTGAAGACAACACTGTTGCAAAAGGGCTGGACCCTGTTAAATCGTTGCCCCAGAACGATACCGTGTCCTGTGAGGCATGAGATACGAGGCAGCTTGCTTTGAATCTCAGACATAAACACCCATCTCGCCTCCCACGTGTGCAGAACCATCCAGCTGAATACGCTCCCATTACTTTAGGCGATAACTGCTGAAATGTGTGTTATGTAATCCTCCGTGGAGCACAGCTGGTTGCTCAGAGAGGAGCTGTGGACTGGAGCTGAGTCTCGTTGGCTCACTCCTGGACAGTATTTTGGATTAAAATCACATGGCATGACAAAACCCTGGTGAAAAGGAGGTTCGGCGATGAAAACCTGATGGTAGGATTTCCCAGTTTGGAAGAGACACATCCGGGGAGTGTGTTGAAACCCGGAGTGTTCAGTATGTAACCTGTTCATTCTCCAGTTTAATTTCTCAATGAGCTGCAGGTGACCCTCTTTCTTAGGGGTATCTAATATATTCAATACCATCCCCAAAGTATTTCACAGCACTAAAACATCTAAAAGAATGATTCTGGGATTTTTTTTTTCTTAAAAAACAAATTCCTTTTGGAAACGTATAAATATCTTTTCACAACCAGAACACACTGTAATTCAACATATATATAAAAGAGGGGAAAGCAATGCTTAATGTGAATTTGTATCACATGATACTAACATTTTCCATGATTTGTTGAGTTTTTAAAAGGAATTCAAATGGCAAATTGTGTGGGAGAAGTGAAGGAATTCAAATAAATGTGTATGTTTTTACTTTAGCTGAACAAAAAGACCTGCCAACCCTGTATTCCTTAAACATTTGAAAGATCTGTAACCTCTATGCCTTATCAGTGCCTGAAAGATAGCATAAAACACATTTTTGATATGTTAAAATCAACTTCTTAAGTTGAATGGTACAACACTGATGTGTCTATGACTGAAGAGTCTGTTTTTTTTTTTTAATGTAATTATTCTCATATAAGACAATGTGGAAAAACTAATGTATGGGAAAAGCTGACAAAGAATGCTATAAATCAGTTGTTGCCAACCTATTACAGCAACAACTGAGTTGCAGCTCTTACATAGTCTTTCCAAGAGAGTGTGCTGATTCCTGCATGTGTAAGGTGGTAGCTTTTTGAGTGTCTCATTAAATCACCAGAACTAAATCAGATGCATACTATAATATGAGCAATTTACAATCCCAGCAATCTACAGGAACAAACTAGTGAAAAAATAGTGAAAGTGTAGTGATTTTGCTACCATTTTGGGCAGCAGCCTGCAAAGCAGTTGTGTCCTTTACATTACAGCCAGGTGTCAATATGCGTAGCGCGGATGGAACACATTAGATAGCCAGTGAGAGGCTCGACATGAGTGACATGCCAGCAAGGCAGTGTATTTACAGGGTAAACGTCAGCCTGCCCGAGCCTCGAGCTCCACGGTCGAGCAAGGACAACAGGGACACCCTCCCACTCATACCAATCTTGAACCAGAACGATTCGATCGCAATTCCACTGCCCCGCTCATGAGACGTGACAAGTCCCAGCGAGTGGAGTGATTATTTGCGCGGCTCAGGAGATGATTGCGAATCAGCACCGTCATTGTCGTTGGCGCGCCGTTGGGAGATGAAGAGGTTCGCGACGGCGGCGATGAGGGCACCAGGCATGGCATTCATTTGTCTTGCGGTTCCTCGAATGGCTGTCAACACCCAGCCCATGGACAGAGCACCGAACAAGATGAGCATCACTGACCTATCTTTATGTATGAGGCCTGTCATCTCCACTCCACACTTTGATTAACAGGGGAAGTGGAGGTAGCCATTTCTCTCACACAAGCATACATGGCTTAGCAACGACTTTAGTATCACTTGAGTGAAAATAAAAAACCTTTACAACAGATCACAGCAGCGGGATATGGATCAATTATATATCACCATCTCATCTCACTTTTATTTCTTTACCCCTTCAGATTCAGTTTTCACTTTTTAATATAGGATAGGCATTCGTAATAACTGTATTATTATTATTGCATAAATATCCCAAGGATCACATTTAAAGATGCTCATTGCAAGCTGTTTTTTTAAATTAATGGGCATATCACATTTTCATGTAAAATTTATGTTTGATTAATAGTCTAATAAGATGATCAAACTTCAACACTGAATATTGGTGCAGGGCTGCATTAACCTTGTCTTAATTCCCAACTGAAAAGTAGCTTCAGAATGTTCCCTTGAGAGCCATGAAAATATGTATAATATTTGAACAGATTAGCAGTTTCTGGCCTCTTTAATATTGTATTCAAATTGCTTAGATTCCAAAGACTTATCGCTGATAAAATTATTTGAATGGAAGGTCAAAAAAAGACTTTTTCATTGCTTTTCTTAGTTTTCTTTTTGTCTTACACTTTGAAATTATATGAGGTGTAGATTAAGACAAAAGCTGTTTTATTCTATATGTTTGCCAGTGGGGTACAGCACATGCCGGAGGATAACTTTGATAGAGCAAAATTTGATTAACCCAGATATCCAAAAACACCTGTTGCTAAGCAACTATGAATAATCATAGGCTATGCTCTGTTATTTGTTTTGCTATTAGTAAAGATGGATGAATCTAGCTCTGCGGATACACAATTAAGGCAGACATGCAAGATTTTTAGGCATATGGATGTTTTTCCAGAGAAACCAGTTAGTGCGGGGTGTCCTCAGGAGGAGGTATGGAGGGCAGTCTGCTCTGAATAAACACCAGATTTATAACTCATCAATTCCTTTTTGTAGCATCACAAAGCTTCAAGGACATGTTAGCAAAAGGTGGACCATGTTGTGTGGTGCGTAGGTGGTGACCATGCATATTGACTTGAGGATGTCTTCACTTTGCTGAAAATTCTTGCAGAGCAGGTGTTTACATTTAGGGAGCCACATGGCAACATACAACAATATTAACTTTCTTGTTAATTGTGGTGTAAAGCAATGTTGCCTTTTTGCAGAAACCTTAATTCAGTACTTTATAAACCACGCAAAACCCAACTGTCCTCCTAGATACTGGTGTTGGGATCTAGGAGTAGCTTACATGCAGATTTAGCAGTGTTTACATACTGTATGGTCATTGTAAACTCTCAGGGGTCCATGTGACCTGGCTGTGTTCCACCTTTGCATTGACTCAGGTATGTGTGCAGCTTCGTCTAGTTTGCAGTCATGGTCTTCTTGCTGTGCTGCATTTTAGCATAGTCCTCTAACGTAGACTCTGCTGAGTAATGAGATGTAGGAGGAAAAAATTGGAACAGGTGTCTGGACTGACTTAGAATTCATTCGAATTAGTAGCAGGCTTGGGAGGTGTCCTTTGATTCTTTCCACTGCTTTACTGTTCTGGAAGTATTGGCAATGGACCAGGGGTCTTTGGGGGCTGCACTATGGGCCTAAGTGCAATCCGTAGCCAGAAAGCAGCTTTAGAAACACAAAAGGAAGCCAGAAGTTATGGTTGACATGCAGGACATTGTGAGCGCGATGTTTCCCATGACTCCAATCAAAGGTCCCGCCCCCTCCACTTCCTGTAGTTCAGGAAACCTGGACCTTGTTTCCAGTGTATGAGTGGGTGTGCATGTGTGTATCTGTGTGCATGTGTGTGTGTCTTTCCTCAATGCTACAACATCCCATCCCAGCCCCCACTCCCCACTAGCACCATGACAGCTGGGATTGCACCAGTTTCCTCATCATTCATCACCTGGTTCCTGCCTTGCTTCCGGTTGTTGTTCCAGTCCCAGAAACCATCATGTGGCTGGCAGAGCATTGTGTTGTTCTTATTTTTGTGTTTTATTTTAGATCCTTCCTGCCTTCACACATTTTGGATCTCACCAGGTGGCAATCTGTACACCCAAGTAGAACTCTTTCTGCAAATATACTCTGCTTCGTTCTGGGTTTATACTAATACTCCTGCTCCCTGCAGTCCCAGTCTAGAATGTGTAAAATGATTTTCATTTGTCTTAAGTAAGTTAAGTGAGTGACACCAAGAATCATCTTGCTTATTGAGGAATTTACATATTTTACATTTCTGTAGCAGTGAGGGCGTTTTGTTCATGACATGACATTTTTGATGTATTAAGTTGCATTGATGCAGTGGTTAGCACTGTTGCCTCACACCTCTGGGACCTGGGTTCAAGTCTCCGCCTGGGTCACGTGTGTGCGGAGTTTGCATGTTCTCCCCATGTCGTCGTGGGGTTTCCTCCGGGTACTCC
>JAODJX010000001.1:33261574-33278799 GCA_026776945.1 Isichthys henryi
CGGGTACTCCGGTTTCCCCCCACAGTCCAAAAGCATGCTGAGGCTAATTGGAGTTGCTAAATTGCCCATAGGTGTGCGTGAGTGAGTGAATGGTGTTTGAATGTGCCCTGTGATGGGCTGCCCCCCCATCCAGGGTTGTTCCCTGCCTCATGCCCATTTCTTCCGGGATAGGCTCCGGACCCCCCACAACCCAGTAAGGCTAAGCGGTTTGGAAAATGGATGGATGGATGGAAGTTGCATTGATGTAACATTCCAGTTTGCAAACTCATTTCTTGGCACACAGCTGTGTTCTTTCACTGACTGGCTCTACAAGAATGAAAGGCAAGTATGATGGTGTCAGAAACCTGAATTTAGACCCACACTGTAGTCAATGCAGCAATGCTGGACACTGCGCCTCATGACAAGTAGGGAGTCAGAGCGTTTCGCAGGAGCAACGGAACCATGCTGGAGCTATATGGGTCGAGAGCTATTTTAATCATAGATATGGCTGAGAATACCTGAGGGAGTGTCCCCGCGCTGCTGGAATGTGGGCTGTTGGCATGTCTGTGTACACGTGCGAGTGCGTATGCGTACGTGAGCTTCTTTGTGTGTGTTGCTACATTCCATGGAAATGAGCCCCCGCCCTCTTTCACTCAGTCAGTGGTGAAGACGATCAGCACCTGTCCCACCTAAAGACAGGAA
Source organism: Isichthys henryi (assembly GCA_026776945.1). NCBI lineage: Eukaryota > Metazoa > Chordata > Actinopteri > Osteoglossiformes > Mormyridae > Isichthys > Isichthys henryi. The sequence goes on from JAODJX010000001.1 coordinate 33,262,256, forward strand.
ACTGGAATGATGGGTAGGTATTTGTGTCCCAGCTGAGTTTATGAAAGCTTAGCAGCACCCGTCGTTTCGTCGGGTAATGAGAAAACACATTGTCAGCAGCTTCAGCTCTACTTCACTGATGAGAGATGATAGGACTCTCATGCCTGAGCTTCCTCACTCTAAACTGTGGCTGTAAGTGCCTGGCCTACATTCTGGTAATGGGATGGGGTTGGGGAGCTGTGGGGGAAGGGATTCTGAATACTGCCTTGACATTCCAGGTGAGGTTGCGAGTACCAGTATAGATATAGGATGGTTTTCTGGCTTTTCTGAATATAGACTCCATTGTTTCTGTCACTTCATCTGAAAGACAACAGTTAATGGGAATAAGGGGTTTTCTGGCACAGAAAAGTGATGGATGACTGGAATTGTGACTGTTGACAGGTGTGGTGGCAGCAGGGGTCTGGCCACAAAAAACCACCATGACAGTGGGGAAGTGACTTCAAAAGCAGTCCCCTTACAGGCCAAGTGTTATTTATAAACTTAGCAAGTCTGGCAACTTTGTACAGTGGATCATCAGGGAGATGATCTCAGGTTTGTCATGTGGCCTCAGGCAGCAGGTCACCATCCAAAAAGATGCCTTCTAGCTTCCTTGGCCAACCCATTCTAATCTGGAATTAATGGGCCACAAAAGCGTTAATCAGCTCTTTGTTAGTTTCCCTTTCTGTTACATCTTGTCCAGCTGGGATAATTGGGTCAAAAGCGCTGTTCGTTGCTCGCAGTTAAATAGCATTGTACCAAACATATGCCGTCAACACAGCCAAAGCATCTAGCTTTTCAGGAAGGCTTGAGTTTGCAGATACCAAGTGGCTGTGGTATGTCTTATATGTTTGTGTACGCCTGAATAGTCAGTCATAGCTTTTTTGTGTTGTTTGTTGGGAAAAAAACGTACAGTGAGTCTGTCCAAATTGTTGTATTTTTGTGTGAAAGGTGAGGCAGTGACACAAGGGCAGCATGGTCATTATTCTCCTTCCTCCAGCAACTCGATTTTTAATAAATATGCCCAAAAATATTCAATGAGAGAACATTTTATGTCTTCTAATATTTTTCATCATGCTTTGTATATATTTGCTTGGTGTTAGTCTGTCATGACTCCATGTGGGTTTAATAACTGGAGTGACTTCATCTATACGGTATTAATGATGGGTTAAATTCTGAAAGTGGTTTCACTTTGCTTTTGCATTCACTTTCCTTTTGTCCACGGTTCTGTTTTGAGCACCAAAGTCAAGCCACCGTTCCAGCCAAGAACAAAGCTCTGGTGACAGAATTCCAGTATCTGATTCATGCTCTTCATTGTTTCTGTCAGTATAGTTTGTCTCTAGGCAGCCAAGTCTCAGGAGTGCCAAGTGAGCGAAAAAATGTGAACCATCTTCAACAAAAGATCTTGAAACACCCCTGGGCTGAATAGTATGGTCAGGCAGTTTCTACTACCTTCAATGATAAAGCGTTGTTAATGGAGGAAGGGATGAATGAGTATGCCTATTTGAAAGCACTGTGTACTCTGTCCTCATAACTAAGATTGAGGCAAACAAATTAAGAAGACAACGTGTGGATAAAAAGGCTTCTTTGATGCTTTTGTACTAGTAAATGAATGAACTATTTGAGCTGGTGCATAATTCGGCCTTAGACATCGTTTGCTCAGAACAGAGATACAGTGGTTTTGTTATCTCTTAGAGGTGAGCTCACGCGGTGTGTCTTCTGTGGAGTGCCGTAGCCAATCGGCGTTCTTCAATTTGTTTAGAGAGCTTTTCTGCATGAATAATCAAAACGGGGCTGCTGCTGTTTCCTACCCTATCTATGTTAGCAGCTAGCACAGGACATATGATATGCGGATCTGCAGAGAGGGCTGCCTTTGGCCACCCCCACACTTGCCCGTCCTGACCCACTTGTCTGGAATTCAGATATTATCAAAGCACAGGCAGCCAGATCCTGGCAGCCAAGCGTTGTTCTGTCAGCACTGGTGAGTCAGAACATAGGGCACCATGTCTGCAGGCAGGGATTCACATGTTCTGCTCTGTCCTACCTGTGCAATTTCCTGTCCCATTTCCCCCTTATGAGGCAAAGAAAGTTTCAGTCTGTTGAAATTGCTGTTAAGAAAGTGGGGAGAGGAAAGAGACTAAGATAAGAGATGAGTGCTTCCTGTGTGTTCAGCCCAGGTCATGGCTTTTCGTTCTGACACTTTTCCATGGTGCAGTTCCTAAATAGGGGGAAAAAAGCCCATTATTCACTCATTCATTCATTCATTTATTCATTCACTCATTCATTCATTCATTTATTCATTCATTCACTCATTCATTCATTTATTCATTCACTCATTCATTCATACATCTATCTGTCTGTCTGTCTGTCTATCTATCTAGGGGGGCTGTAGTGTCCCATTATACCATTGTCCCCTACGTGTCCCCTATGTGTTAAGCCGTGAGACCTGCAAGATTGTTTGTCTGGATTTTCCCATTTGTTGAGAAATGAATAATTGGACACAAATGTTCTTCCAAGTAAGATTTGGAGAAAACGGCCTCTCCCAGGAATCACAGGCTTTGTTGACTGCATTGAAAGAGAGTTTCCCTGACAAAACTGAGAGGAAGCACATGATGAGCAAGAGGCTGCTATTTTCTCATGAACCTTTCAGTTCTGCAGAAACTTCACTCGGGGTTCCATTGTTTTATCCAGTGTATTACGATAGTGCTTTGGACCACTCCATGCACGTACAATAGTGATGGTGCTGCCCGAGACGTGCGTTCTGGAATTCGTTCAACACTGCAAAACAGCGGATATCCTGTGGGCCTCTCGAGGGTAGCTTGTTGAGAGAGGAAGTGGAAGCTGGACTGAGGGGGGCTATTGTCACCACTGGCAGGCCAATGGCATGAGACTCTTGTCCAGAAACCTGCAGCACTTTGACACGTTTTCTCATTCAAGGTGCTACTCATACTAACGGGGCTTCCCAGTGCAATATTAACTAATACCCATGGTAACTGAAATCCAGTGGGTTTCTACATAACAATGACATAACCACAGAGGAAAACACTGGTCTGTTCCCCTGGCCACATTCACGGCAGGGTAATTTTAGCAGCTCCTCATGTCGCTTCCTGCATTTGATGTGAGGGGGCAAAAGTGCGGAAGTATTTGCTGGCTGGCAGCCTAGAGCCTGGAGAGCGCCTGGAAGATACTGGAGACCTGCTACTCACTTCTATATCAAAAACCATCCAGAGTGAGGCTCACAAAGGAGACAGTTCAGTCACTGGATACTGATGTGGTAAAAGGTCCTAGGTGGCTAGCCTCAGTAACCCCTGTAGGTCCATCCAGAATATACTCCTCTCTTAACATTCTGCTAAGTAATAATAGAAATCCATCCATATGTGGTGGATATTCATGTAGTCATATACTTGTGCACCAATCTGCTGGAATACTACACAATGATTTGGAAAACTCTTAACCAATAAAAATATTGGGTATCCTGTTTTGTCATTTGAAAAGATAACATTTTTTTTCCTAGAAACCATCTTCTGCTTGGAGGCTTCCAAAACGATAATTTAATTCAGAAAAGTGAATAGAATTAGAATAAAACAACAAGTTTATCCTCATGACGTTGGCCAGTGGATGCATCATTAATGGCCGATCCCACAAATATCGTTCACTAGTACTGAGTATTGCCCCCTTCCTGTTGGGATCTGAGAGCATTTTTAGCCCTGGGAAAGGTGGGGAATCTCCAGCACAACTCACTCTAGACGCGCCAAACTCATTGCCTTGCCTTAGATACATGAAACCAGAGCTCTTGCAACAACACTTAGAGAACCATGTATTTGATAAAAAAAGATGCTCTTCAATCTCTTTCTCTCACTATCTCCTTTTTTCTCCTTTAGCCCCCCCCCCCGCACTACTAGCATGGCTGTTGTTGTTTTCATACCTTTACCCTCCACCAATGGAATCCTTCTGTCTCGCCATGTAGCCTGTTGGCCCAGTCCCATTCTACTGCCATTTCATCATGTTAAGTAATAAAGATTAGCTTGCCACGTGGCACAAGGGGCCACAATATCCCTTGCACAGACATCCCAATCTTATAACAAGCTGTTAACCCTGTTTAAAAATGTCCCCTTTAAATGGGCTTGTGCTGGGCAGTAATCCTGACTGAGCGATTTAATGAAAATCGCCATATCCCGATTAGATTAGCCTGTGTCGCCAGCAGACTGTTATTAGCCGACCCATATACAGATAAACTACAGCTCTCCCAAATCCAGTTAGCGGAAGGTGGGGATGCAGCTTGAAGCCAGTGGCTGCCCGTGGGATTATCCCACCATTGGCGTGTTCCTTCTCGTCACTCCATGTCACTTTCACACGCTCACACCTCTCATGTCACTTCCTTGACTCTTTGGTTTAAGTTTGTCCAGCTTAGCCACTCATCACAAAGGCCTCACCTTTCCGCTACGCTCAATATTGAATGGCAGAAAGCTGTTCATTTTATTTTTAAGAAAACACTATCATCAATAAGTATTCCTTTTTGTATTGTCTTTTTATTCCATAAATAAAAAGTATTGTGAGAAATGTGCATTAACATAAAAATGACTAAATCTTCATGATAAATGAAGTAATGGCTGTTAATCAGCCCCAGGGCACTGCACTCACTCGACTCAGTCCACTGCAGAGTCAATAATGTATTTACAGCCCCACCTCTACAGTGCAAATGTAAATACATACGTAGTGCTTTCTGAATTGTGGGAGGCATGTGTGAAAAGATGAGGAGAGGGGGGTTCAAAGGCAGGATGAAGGGCATATTGTCTGCCGCACATTTGTTTACTGATGAAGCAGCTGAGTGGGGTAAATGTTAGCTTTTCTCCTACTGTTTGTCTACAAAGTGACGTGTGACCCGTGTCAATTTGCAAGCCAAGGAGAAATAATTGGGCTATAACAAATAACCATCCCTGAAACCTAAAAGGCAGTTTCACATACGACCTTGCTAAGTGAGCTTGCAGAGTAGCTGGGTGCAGATGACAGGATTATAGCCTGTCCTTATAATCCCCCAGAAAGAAATACTTTACTTACTGAAGGTGACTATGGAGGTGCTATTGGCGGTGCATAGAGTTAAGACCGCTGTTCAGGAAAAGCAGCTCTTTTGGACCCGTCTGGGCGATGAACTCCACACCCCACACTGCTGCTAGGGTGATCTGGCTGTGGCAAACACAGCGTGTGAGGCCTTTGGCTGTCCCCAAATCTGGCCGCGATCATATGTGACTGTGGATACTGGATACAACTGTGCAGGTCTTACTATCAAAAGAATCCTGCTAGAAATTTGGCATTGTTCCATTTGTTAAACATTTTTCTGCCAAAGGCTGTGGACTAAAAATGTATGCATTTAATGACATTAAGCATACTAGTTATTTATTGGTTGTGTTAGTTACAGTTCTGTATAACATCGGATGTCCTGTAGGTCTCTTGAGGGTCAGTTGTTGGAAGAGGAAGTGTGAGAGGGCCATTGACCAGCTACACGGTGTTGCCATAAGTTCACAGTCCAGAATGCTGTAGCATCCTGGCAGGACCTCTCCTTCATTGTGCTGCCAGGACTTAGGCAGCATGGGGCCCCTCAGTGCAGTATTATCTTACAGGCTTGGTAACCGAAATCCTGATGACATAACAGCCCCAGATAACACTGGCCTTTTTGCCCGGCTACCCGTCACGCAAGGGTAATTTTAGCAGCTCCCAGTATCGTTTCCCACTTTTGATGCACGACAGCAAAAGTCCAGAAATCTCAAAAGCTTATAGGTTCAAGTGCCTCAAACATTCTCAACCTTAATTACTTCACTAATACACCCGCTTTGTGTGATATGGAAAGAAAATGTGCCACCTACAATCCTGGACTGCTTTTGCTAGCAATGTATACCGTTTGAAAGCTTGTACTTTTGGTGTTTTAAGGTGTTGTATACTGGAAAGCACTGTAGTATTAGATCATTCTTTGTGCAATGCCTCACTTAGCAAACTGGAATCCCCTGCCATGCTGAGTGCATTAGGGAAGGAGTGGTGCTCTTCTGCTGCCACATTATTTCGTAGTACATCAAAGCCGTGAGCGTAGCAAACATTGCAAACCTCCACTGCTAACTGAGAGCTGACTGCTACCCCTATGGTGAATGTTAAGAGCAGACTTTTGGTCTGTCCAGTTTCTTTGTTTAACAGCAGCTGCAGCTGTGTAGAACTTCCCTCCTGTAACAACATGCATAGCTAAGTCTGGGGGTACTTTTCACATGTGTGAAAACAGTCCAACATGCATCTCAGCACACCGCTTTTCAGATGCTAATGGCTTCATGTATGTAGCCCTGATAAGACTCGTACAAGATTTTGAACAAGCAATGGTCTTTCACAGGACAGAGAAAGATATTACCACATGAACTGCATGAAGCAAGTAAGATGAGGCTTATAACTTGTGGTATGTCAGAGGCACTACAGCTGTTTCAAGATTCAAGAGTCGTGATGTTTATTGGCTTGGAATGTTTACTTGTTAGGCTCAACCCAGTACAAAGACCCATGAAAAATATACAAATAATAAGTAATAAATAGACAATAGACTGTAAATGTGCTTAAAATATCTTGAAAACAAGTCATATTTAGACCTTACAATTCACATAAAATGCAGGTGCACATACTACTATTGGTGACATGAACGGGTTGGTGGTACAAGTTTTCTTGGTAGTAGGTGTTCTTGAGTATGGTGGTCAGCATCCTGATGTTAGAAGACCTCCCATTAGCCGCCAGGGGTGGGAACTACAGGCTGGGTCCTGTGGTATACTCTCGGCGTTGGTGTGCTGGCAGTCAATGTATATTCAGTTAATGAATGGCATTTCAAGTTACACCATAGCGTACTGCTGTACCACCTGTGAGGACACTTTCAATGGCATTAGCAAATAAGTCGGTAAGTGTGACTGTCTCAGGAAGTGAAGATGCTGCCCAGATTTTATGAGGATTGATCTAGTGTTCTGTATCTTACCCTGAAATCAGGAGGCTAAGGGACCAGAAGCTTCTGATGGTTTCCACTGGAGAGCCATCAGTAGTGACTGGTGTGTAATTCTTGCTGTGCCTCCTGAAGTCCTCAAGGATCTTTGTTTCATTAATGTTCAGGGTGAGGTTTTGTTGTGGCACTACTCCTCTAGTTCCTTCACCTCACATCTACATGCAAATTTATCATTATGGTAATGAGTCCACGTACTGTAGTATCAATAGAAAACTTGATGATCCGATTGGTTCCAAATTTGCAAAGTTATTGTTTATGATGGAGTACAGCCTTAGGGTCATGCAGGAACCCCAAGGAGTCCCCACGTTGAGAGACAGAGTGGATGAGGTTATATTCCTGATCTTCTCCACCAGGGGTCTGCCTGTCAGGAAGTCCTACACCCAGGTGCAGATGAAGATTCTGTGGCCCAGTTCCCAGAGTTTACCCACCAGCTTGTCTAGGATGAAGTTGTTAAAGGCTAAGCTACAACTCATGAACGACAGCCTGGCATAGCTGTTGTGCAGGTGTTTAAGGGTGGTGTGAAGAACCAGAGAGAAAGTGTCATCCATTGTAGGGGGTCTACAAGTCCAATAGTACTTCAGGCACTATTAATGCACAGTGGGACACTGGACAAGGACAAAGAGATGTTGTAGATGTCAGTTTAAATGCGGCAACTGTTTTCTGCTTGTCTTTAGAACATCGGAAGGGACGCCATCATGGCCAGCAGCCCTGCAGACTTGGACCATTGAAAAGTCCTCTCCATGTACTGTTCAGACAGCTGCAGCACAGATTCCTCCTGGTCCACTGGGAGCTTTGCGTGTCTGGTCCATGTTTGGAGCCTCAGACCATGAATTCCATAAAAGTTACTCAGCTCTTCGGGTAGTATGATCAGATTCTGTAATCTGACACGTTTTTTTTTGTAGTTGGCCTTGCTTTGTGTTGGCACCTCACATTGTCATTCCAGCTCTTCTGAGCCACCCTGGGTTTCCAAAGCATCAAACCAGTCCTTTAATTTTTAATGTTATTATTCAACTAGGGATTTTGATTTGGAAAAGTTCATATTTTTATTGAAATACAAATATCAAAACATTGCACCTCTGTATATCCGTTAGTGTCTGGCTGGGTCTTTGAATGCATTCCAGTCTGTGCATTTGAAGTAGTCAGCAAGTCATTGCTGTACCTTGCAAGACCAGCTCTGAGTGGACCTCTTCACAGAGGGCGAGTCTTTCAGCTGTTGTTTGTATCCGGAGCACAGAAGGATGGAAGTGTGGTCGGACCTGCCAAAGTCTGAGTGCAGTACAGCATGGCACACCCATTTATTAGCAGTGCAACAATGGTCTGGCCTTTTAGTGCCTCTGCTTGTGGGTCATGATGTGCTGATGAAACTTTGACAGAACTCCTCAGGTTACAGTGGTTAAAGTTCTCTTTAATAGTGAAGGAAGGCTGGGGATTCAGGCTCTCCTGTTTGCTTATCACACTGCACAGCTCGCTGAACACCGCCTAGGCATTCGCCTGTGGCTGGATGCAAGAATAATGGAGCTGAATTCCCGTGGTAGGTAGAGAGACTGGAATATGAGCACATAGTGCTTAATGTTTGCAGATCGAGACTCAGTATAGACTCCTTTTTAACCAGTCAATTCCTTTACACTCATTTATCAGCAATGGTGAATATCCATCAATTCTTGTTCTATCCACTTATCTACATCAGGGTCATAGGGGGGCCTGGAGCTTAATAGTGAATATCTCTGAAGGGATTCTTAACCATTTGGACCTATTATGTCATTTGGATACCTCCAGGACAGGAAAATTCCATTTATCAACTAGTAGATGCTTTTATTCTGCTTTCCTAGTAGCATTTTCAGCTTGAGTTTGCATGTAGCTTTTTAAATGCTTCTGTGAAACTCTGCCTATATATTGGGCACCTCTGTGCTGACTACACTACCTTCTGAGTAGCTTCTATACTGAACCGTGGCTCTAGCTACTGCTACTCCATATACCATTGGCGAGGACATATATATCTAAGAAAATTGTATATATATAGTAGAGACGCTCCTCACCTACCAACCAAGTTCTGCTCCTGCAGCCAGGTCGCTAAGTGAAGAGCTGCCCCTTACCAATATTTTAGACATTCTGTACTGGTAGTAAGTATGTGGTAACCATCTTTAGATATTTTGATGTCACCTTTGCACCATTTAGTATGTTTATAATGTTTATACAGTAATGTACTGTATACTGTAATAAACAAAACAGAGTAAATGAGCTCTGATATATATTATATACTGTAGGTTTGCAGATCGGAGAGCTGGTTAAGTGAGAAACGTCTGTATGTTTGTGTGTGTGTGTGGTCCAGGTATACCTTACCTTGTGGGGACCAAATGTTCCCACAATGTGATGAATACCCAATTTCCTGGTCCCCATTTGGGAGATCTCTATTTTATACAAATCTGTGACTGCAATTTAAAAAACAAAAAATGCAAGAACTCTTGTATTTTGTTTGGTTGCTTATGGTTGCGGCTGGGTGGGTGTATAAGCACAATTTATATTGTTAGAATCTCTGTTTCTGTTTTAATCTAAGGATTTATTAGCTTTATTAAGTTCCATATCAAATAATATTAGTAGTTATAAATTCAGGTCCAATAAACCAAGGCAAAACGGCATTTTCTTAACTTAATTAGAAACTGATTGTAGTATGAGAGGTCTATTCCCTTAACAAACCTGTCCTTTAATGTTACCCAATTTGTGCTTTGGTCTCTGTTCTATAGTCCTTCAACCATTATTACAAAAGTCGCTGTCCTACACATATTAGATACCAAGGCTCTCGGGAACTGGGCTTGATAATGGAAGCAGGAGCTCATGCCCATCCCCCACAGTGACATGTTTTTTTCCCCCTTCTCATATTTGTACCGTGACAATATGGAAGGAGTCGAGAAGCTTCCGGACTTCTGTGTTTCTCATCTGAGCCTCGGTTTCTGCTGGCGTGCTCCGGCACGTCTCAGTGGTCAAGCTGAGGAAACTGAGGGGAGGGCCAGAGCATACGCAGCATCGCCTGACTGTGGAAGGGTCTGCTTATGATGCTGAGGAAGGATGTAGCCTGGCGTGAGGAGGCTTCTCACAGCCACTGAATCATCCCTCTTTCGAGAGCAGAATACTTCTTACCTTTTCACATGTATCTGTGCTTTCTGTTGTTATAAAACGTAAGTCACAGGAATCACAGGAGTTATTTTGAGTGTGCTAATTTTGTGGCAAAACTGACAAAATGGAAATTTTAATTCTCACGTACATGCCTCAATGAACTCTCAGATCGTGTGGTAAAGCGGAACGAACCTGTTCAAAACCGCTACTCAGGTACAGAAAATATCATTTATATTATTGTGTTTGAAGAACTGATAATTCCTGCTGGGTTCATATTAAAATCTCATTTAGGGTATTGCTGTGGTATCCTAGAGTTTGAAATATAGTCTTTTGAAATGACCAGTCTTATACAGTAATATATTTCCAAGGCATATACAGTACACTTCTCTCATTTGCATACATTTTGTCATATAATGACTAAAACTATTATTAAACAGACAATAAAATGCAGCTGTCATGAAGGGCTCTCAGTCATTGTCAGTGTAAAAATCAGGCTACTGCATTTAAGTGATGTTACACAGTCATCGTGCTCCATTAGTAAGGCTGAGGTGCCAGGCAGTCCCAAGGCAGCTAGCCTTGAATGTTTGCTTTACCGTTGGAGTGGTTAGCAGTGAAAATGGGCCTACCTTTTGTTTCTGGCCTCTCCCCTGGTATTGATCCAAGCCTCCCGAATGTTTTAATGTCTGCTGCCCAGTGGGCACTGAAGGTTTGCTATCGCCTTTCCCATCATTCATCAAGCAGTCGAGCTGTTAGCTATTGGCGCCGTGTCCTTTGTGTGCAATTGGTCTTTATAATAGTGCCGGTGTCCTTGTGTTTCTCAGCTCCCATTTTTATGTCTTTACTTACACTGCACACCAATCTTCTTCCCTCCCAGAAGGCAATCGGTGCAGGTAGCAATGACATATTCCTAGGTGTTGCCCAGCAAGGCTGTAAATTTCCCCCTCTGCAGTCATAGGTGTTGCCCAGCAAGGCTGTAAATTTCCCCCTCTGCAGTCATAAGTGTTGTCCAGTTTGTGACCAGGTACTACCCTTCCTTTTTACATCACTGACCGCTACACAGAATATCACTACAGGCTATTTAACTGTGGCAAGTAGTCATTCCAGAAACATGACATGTTAGTATTACTTCCGGAACCTTAGTAGTACAGGGAACATGGGCAGTGTATTGGGAAACAAATAATATACATATGTCTGCTTGTGTTGAATTGCTTTTTTACCCAATGCCTCCATATTTGTCGAAGGCGTAATAAATGATCGCCAATGAAGTGTGCTCACTAAAGGCGTGTCTAGAGTGAAAATTCAGATGCATTAATAAACAGCATCATAACGCACTCTCTCATCATTTTTAGCTATCTCCCGTAAAAGAATATTGCTGTATTCAGCTCCTTGGCATTGCTGAACTGGTCTGTGGACAATGAATGCGTTATTTTTTACCATCAACAAATGAGGCATGTTTGAGGACAAGTGCTTGATTTAATAAATAACCCCACTGTGCCGTTTTTTTCTCTGAGTCAGTGCCACTGGGCACTGGTGGCCAGTGGCCAAGAGAAGCCGGATTGAATTATTCCAAAATTAAATGGGCATATCCTCCCTGCCTTTATCCTCAGCTGTTGCTATTTCTCCTTGGCTATAGCTGTGCAGTATTTCATTATATCCATAAGCCGCCTGTGTGATCCTTGGGTGTCAGTTGTTGTACTAGTTTTTGTGAGAGGCAGTGTGTGCGTGTGTGTGTGTGTGTGTGTGTGTGTGTGTCGGGCACATGGAGGCAAAGGGGACGTTGCGTGGGCCATTTTAGAAGGGAGGCTGGCCAGTTCACAAGCAAACGGGAGGGGGGGAGGTGGAGCAGAGGTCACAGGTGCAGAGATGTGGAGAACAGAGGGGTAATTACACAGCAGGAGTCTGTGAGTGGAGCTGCTCCATCAGAAACCATTTATTAAAATTTCATCGAAGCAGGCTGAGACTAGTGGGGCTCTGAAAACTATATTTTTAGACTCAAGGGATGAGGGTATTACTTTGAGATGAAAACGCGAGCATGTGTTTGGGTGTACGCATGTGTGTCTGTCTGAGGTCCTGGGAGGTAGTTGAAAGTCCTGCATTCTTTGAGAACGCTCAACCCAGATCTTTGTGTAACATGGATTAAAGGGACGATCTGAGTTATGTGCGATGCTCAGGTCTGCCCAGCAGCTATAAAATATTACTATAGCCATGCTGAGCAAATACCAAGTGCCGCTTCATTTGTTGACAAAACTTTAAAGCTTATAGCAGTATGAAGTCAGCAGGGTGAGTGTGTGCAGATTCAGCTGGGGTGGGCATTTGAGGAATAGTCTTTTGGGTTCCAGTGGGACAAGTCAATCAGTTACCATAGCGCTCCAGAAAATGTTTAGTTTCGGGGAGCGTTACTTGGTTTCTGACGTTATATGGAACTGATCTGTGTTGACTTTTTAGATCAAAGTCTTTCCCTTCGCCACTGACCTTGCATCAAGCCACTTTCTAACCCCCTTTTGTCGTACATGTTATTTAAAGTCAGCCTTGAAGAGGATTCAGTCGGCTGGTTTTACAGCCTTTTTTCAATTAGAACCACACACACGCACACACCCACGAGCGAACTGTATTTATGGCCATTCCCTGTAACTGTATCCACTAAATGTCAGAATCACAGGGGCTGGACAAGGCTGGGGAGGTGGGGCAAATGGGACAGTGTCCTGAGCAGACGAGAATCCGGGGGCAGCTGTTGTGCCTTTAAAGTCTGTGCTTCCCTGCTGTCAGTCACTCAGGGCAACCTGACATCGTTCCCTGGTACAGCTGAGATGGACCTGATATGGAGAAAGGGAAGGAGAATCTATGAAATCCTGTTCGTGTCAGTGTGCATATCCCAGGCTCCAGCTGACTGTGATGCACAACCTGCTGCGATGATGGTTTGAATGTCATCTGGCCAGATACGATCTACCCCCGACTGTGACGGGGAAGCTGACCAGCTCCCCCCCCTCCCCCCGCCCCGCCCGTAGACTCTCCGTCAGCCGCGGAGACGGACCGGCGCGGGGTGGGAGTCAGCATCCCAAACGTGCCCCTGCTGCTGATCGCAAGCGACTGTCACTTCTCACAATGGCTCTTTCATGGCTCCAGTAATTGTTGTGTCGTTACAGAGCTAATGGTGCAGCAGGCGCCGGCAGTCGCTGCCTCTCACTGCCATGCATATCACGCAGCTTCTCATCTGCAGGGCTGAGCAAGCAGCCGAAATCGGCCAGAATATAAATTACGGGCAGCATCCTAATTTCGCCGGGGAATGGTTCTGATGTTGGGAATGTGTGGGCAATAATAGATGCTGCAGAGTTATAGCACTCAGGTTGATGGTTACATACGCTGGTCGGGGGGGAGGGGGCTGGTAAGCTACTATGGCTCATGCTCATCAGTTGGCTGTATGGATCTGCTAAGCAGAGCCAGACAGGGGACAAGAGCAAGGTCATTGCATAGGAGAATGGTGTTTTCACCTCTTCAATGTAACAACCCATTTTCAGAGACAACTCTAAAGGTTTCTGAACATAACATCAGCAGTTGTATTACATTCTGCTTGAATGCCTGAAAGTCTTTTCTATCTATTGTCTACCACTCACACACACATACACAAACCTTCCATTTATAGAAATTTAAATAAGAGGTTTACCTCCACTGTTTTTTGAGTGGATACTACTCAGAACAGCCTTCTGTGCAACCACATACACACACACACACACACAGAGAGAGAGAGAGGCTTCCCCATCAGCAAATTAACTGAATAAAGAGCGTCTCTTCACTGGTTCGTTTGAGTGGCTAATTACTCATCAGCGCACGCTGTGTGGGGAGGGGGAGAGATCGGTTTTGCATCAAGAGGTACAGCTTCAAACAGCATCTGATGAAAGCCAAAGCACTTTAATTAAAACCTATTTGTATAAAAAAATTAATCTGAACTCTGAGAAGGGGAAAAATACACAATTCCAGCAATGGGGCGGAGATTTAAACCCATTAGTTTAGATAATGTGCTGACTTCATTATTTTGCCAAGAGAGTCAAGACTGGGAGAGTAACTGAATCGGATATCAATGATCATTTCCTCTTTGTGTCTAGTTCAGCTCCAGCCATATGCATTAACAACAATTTGTGAATCGCACCTCCACCATTCCCTTGTCTGGTGACCTTCAAAGTCTTGGAATGAACCTGAAGCTTTGCAGTGTTCACTCATGTGTCATAGATGACAAGTGATTTAAATTGTAAAGAATAGCAATTGGGATTTGTGTTTATGGCACTAGTTAGCTGAACAAGGAGTATTATTTCAGCAGCATTTTTTCCAGCTCACTAAACGGCCAGTCCAAACCTTATATATGCCTTTTTTTTTTTTACCTTGGACACTACTGAGGGGTGGCTTGCAAAGACCCACATAACAATGAAGGGTTCCTGCTATTTCATGTTATCATGTGGTGTTTTAAACGTCAACCCATCTTGCGATTAGCCAGTCCAGGTCACAATTATTTGAAACATTTGTATTCTAAATGAAACCGAACGGTATCACAAAAGGACCACTGGCTGTCTGGGAGCGGAGAGGAGTAATAGGAGAAGATGTCAGAACTTTCTATTGCAATCTGCTCCGCGGCGAGGCAGTCGAGCATTCCTACGTCAGTATGTGTACACGGTCATTTCACATCTTCCTTTTTCGACTTTCCGTCAGGCCCCAAGCTGTGCTGCCTGTTAAGGGATGGCTGGAAAAAGAGGCACTGCAAAGTGCTTTGTTCGTGTTTAAGCTAAGTTCCCCTTCGCCCACAGAGTTAACAGAGACCATTTATCGAATACTATACAGAAAACACTGGGCCGGTTGTAGATTTGTGAAGAAATGTGAATTTAAGGTTTAAAGCTGTGTATCAATCAGTGAAATAGGAAAGCTTCGGGGTTGCTTCTGCAAAAGATAATTAGAACTGTAACGGATACCTTTTTGTGTTTTTGCACCATATGTAAAAAACTCTTATTGGCAAAGTTTATTAGAAAGCATTGCCCTGAAATCCTTTGATTGATGTTCACATGCAAATGTGTTTCTCTGTTGAAAAAAGCAAACATTCTTTAAAAAAAAAAGAAAAAAAGGCAAAGCTTATCGTCAAGCAACAGATGCTGAGCTTAATTTTGTTACTTATTTTCTGGATAATAAGAGTTTGGTAAATACCTATGATGCATTCTGTCATGTTTTAAGTTCTACTAATGGAACTATAGCAGCTATAATTTATATTGATGAAATGGATGAAAGAGCCAGAAGGTTTGGTTCCATTCTACTCCATCTGCCAAAGTGGTTTAGTAGAAAAATGCCAGAGAGAATGTGCTAATAACAAAATTACCAACTGTAACAAAGAAACAATATTATCAGACCTTCTTCAAAGGGGCTGCTAAATAGACATTTAGGCAGGACTGTTTTCCGTGTGCCAAGGCATTCTTTATACTCGAGGATAATGCTATCAATACAAAGGCAAGACAATGTGGCTGTTTTCTACACTTTAATAGAGTTTATTTCTCAGGAAACCAGGTGTAGCTCAAAAATAATTAAGCCCAGATTGGTTCTTTTGTAAGTAATATGTTCTATTTGTATTCGGGGTAAAATATGCGTAATTTTTTTCCTGTGTGTTTTTTTTTCTTATGTTGAATTTTAATAAAGGGTATAAAAGGGACTGTGCCCTGCTTGTGCTGGGACTGATGAAATGCAGTTCAGGGCAGGTCCGGCCAGGATATGAGTAATAATAATAATAATAATAATGATATTAATAACAATTTGTAGTATTTTATCTGGATTAGCTGAGTACCTTAGCTCACAGTCTCATAATCAGAATGTTGCTTATACTGTGTGATTTTAAACCACAGTGTTACTTGATGTGGTGTACATTGAGGAGTGATGATACTGTGGATGTGATGGTGTGAAAGTGATGGTGTGAAAGTGATGGTGTGGATGTGACGGTGTGAAAGTGATGGTGTGGATGTGACGGTGTAGATGTGCAGTGTGAAAGTGACGGTGTGGATGTGACGGTGTGAAAGTGACGGTGTGGATGTGACGGTGTGGATGTGATGGTGTGGATGTGACGGTGTGAAAGTGATGGTGTGGATGTGACAGTGTGGATGTGACAGTGTGAAAGTGACGGTGTGGATGTGACGGTGTGGATGTGATGGTGTGGATGTGACGGTGTGAAAGTGATGGTGTGGATGTGACAGTGTGGATGTGACAGTGTGAAAGTGACGGTGTGGATGTGACGGTGTGGATGTGATGGTGTGGATGTGACGGTGTGAAAGTGATGGTGTGGATGTGACAGTGTGGATGTGACAGTGTGAAAGTGACGGTGTGGATGTGACGGTGTGGATGTGATGGTGTGGATGTGACGGTGTGAAAGTGATGGTGTGGA
>JAODJX010000001.1:33285351-33308823 GCA_026776945.1 Isichthys henryi
CATCGCTGGACATCCCTCCCACTAAAGCCCTGACAGGTAGAAAACCAAAGTGAGGTGGAGGAGGGGGTGTATCATGCTGCCAGTGAGCGGGTGTGTGTTCGTGGGGGATGGAGGGGGGGGAGGGGTGGGGGGGAGGGTCACTCACCATGCTGTACATGCCCCTGCATCTCACTGTGGTGAGAGTGACACTAATTCATTCAGACGTCTTGAGGACGATCCCACGTCTGGCCTCTTTCTTCCTGAAGGGGTCAGTGAGGGAGGGTGACAGAGACAAAGGGAACACAAACTTGGGGCAAAGCAGGAGAGACTGTTTCAGATCAAGTTCAGCCACATCACATCTTTATCTCAAGCCGTGGGATTCCAGCGAGCCTGTAAAAACACAACCAATAAATAATGGAGAGAGCCACAGGCAAAGTGATCCCGTTTCATTATTTCTTAAGTATATTTTTATTTCCTTAGGTCTTATTCATTATAATTTTGATTAATTTTCTAATAATCATAAATATAAAGCAATAATCCTTAACCTATAGACACATCAATATATAAATACATTTTAATTGCAAATATTTTTCAATAACGTGTTATAATTTAGCATTCTCATTGAGAGCGGTAGCCCAGAGTCAAATCGATTACTGCCACATAGTCAATACAATGTGACTGTAATGATTCAAATGGTTTATAACTGATGTTCATGTTTCTCCAATAGTGTTTTAGCTCCAGCATGCTAATATGAATTGTTTTATTAGATTGTGTCTTGATTTGCTCATTTTCTTCCCAGATTCAGTGGATATGAGGCCTCTTATTGAATATGCTTGAAAGTCATTTGTGTCACTGTAGAATGAAGGTCCTTATTTAGAATTCGTTTTAGAAGCCAAAGCCATTTGTGTTCCAGCACAATCCAAATGGTTCCATCTGCACAGGCAACACACCACCATGAGCTTCTGCCACATGCACAACTGCTGTGATAATACATATTGCTAAATAAGTTTGTTTTTATTGTAGGCTGATTCTTATGTCTTTATGTGTTTTATTATTATTCCTAATGAAATATTTGCATAGTGGCGCCTTTATCTAAGGCACTTTCTAGTACTGAGGGGATTATGTTTAATCATAGGATTTAATCAGGCACTATCACTGAGCTCATCGCTTATCATGCAGCCATGTGACCATATCCTGGTTTATTCTGCAATGACATTGTTTAAGAACTCTTTGATTGCTCATAAGTACCGGTTTCCCCTGACAGCCTTCCTGTCTTCTCTGCTCCAGGTGTTTCTCCCGGTCAGATCATCTGGCCCTGCACATGAAGAGGCACATCTGAGACCAAAAGCAAGAAAAAACGAGTGAGAGAGACAGGAAGAAAGATAGAGAGAGAGAGAGCACGAGAGATTGAACGGACGGACGGAATCAGACAGCGTGTAAATGTGTTGCGCGTGCCATCCTGAGAAGGCCCAATTGAGAATATGAATGGGAGCAATGTGTCCTGTTGACACCGTGGCCACCACCAGCGTAAGGGCAAAAGACAAGGGGATGGAGGGAGAGGAACAAAGAGAGAGAGAGAGAGAGAGAGAAGGAGCTCCGCGGTTTTTGTTTATAGACGCACATTGTCCACCAGACTTACTTTCGTCAGCGGATTAACCATGCCTTACTGAACAGGGGCTGGGAATCAGACACTGCCAAACAATCTTGCTGATCCAGTCATGCCCCACATACTCTTTTATTTTATCTGCAAAACACCAGAGAGACTTACAGAATATACACCCAACGCACCAAATACACTCGTACAAACTTAATCTCTTACAAAAAAGTACTATGTGAAATGTATTTTACTTTCTTTTATCTCTCTGGGATCATATCACAGTCCACAAATTTCAGTAATGCTAACCACAAGAGCCAGTCGCTGAACTGTACAACACAGCCAGACTATATTGTAAAAGACCAATGTAACCTGGGCTGAAAGCAATGCCCTGTACCTGGATACTCATTGATGGGGCCAGTACACACCTCTCCACCTGGGGAGCACTTTCTCTCTTATCTTCATGCCCGCCAACTCACAGGCAACCCAACAAATACGCAGCGACACTTTTTTGCCTTTTTAAATTTTCTTGTCTTTTATGAATTAAATGTCTTAAAATACGATTATCATTTGCCTTGCAAGAATGAACACGGATGTGAACACATGGAGGAAAAATTTACTGTGCATAAAAGCCACTGTTTAGCACTGAGAAAAAAAATGGAAAGACAAGTAAAATATGATCGGAAGGCTTTATGATTGTACTCCTGAAACAAAAAGGATTGGTTTCCGGTTTCTCATTTTTGAGGTTTTTTTTTTTTCTCCAAATCAAATTCTATACAATGCGAACTGGAGCATAATTTCTACTCCCCCCCCCCCCCCCACAAAGCAGCAAGACTACAAAAATTGGGATAGCTGGGGGTGACCTAGGACCACCGAGATCCAGGACCTTTCTGGCTAGGGAGCCAATGGACGCCATTATCGAACAGGTGCCTCAGAAAGGGACAGGTGGGGACAGGTGGGGACAGGTGGATTTGACTTTCATGGACAAAAAAGCCCACCTCTTTTAGGGTCTGGAAAACAAGGCCACATCAGCCAAATGAAACTTGCCTGTTTCATACCTGTTGTCTGCACTGACTTTTTCCAATGTGATCCATACTTTTTCATATAGGAAAGAAAAAAAAATCTCAAAACAAATGTAAAAAAAAAACAAAAATAATGAATTACACACAAACACAGAACAGTTTCCTTGCTCATGGCAAAACATAAAGAAGAATAACTCTCAACTACATACACTCTTTAAAATAAAACACTGCATGGCAGAGTCATACACAGATTGCTTCCCGGAATTATTTGTTAAGTTCAGAAACATTCATATACCAATTATCACAGCTGTGTTTCTTGCTTTGTAGCTTTTATTTTCCAGAAATGGTCCGATCGACAAAAACAACTTTGAAGTGATATGCTAACGTAGCCTATCTTCATGTTGTAGTGGATGCTGTAAGGCAGGTATATCAGTCTCACCATCCTGGGGGATTAGATTTCTGGTCCAATCCCGGCATATGCAGCTCTGCAGGGGCTCCACAACCATCACTCCTTTTTTTGTCCTCACAACAGTTTAAATGGCTGCTGAGCAACGGTGGAGAGGGAGGCTGATGCTGTTATCTGCTAGTAATAGCATTCAGTAACAGTGCCAGACACTCTCAGACGATCCCAGAGCAGCCCCTCAGGGGACCGGTGCCACGCATCACCACCAATACCAAAAAGCTGCAGCACGTAACTGCCCAGAAAGGAGGTTTGGGAGCTCGCAAACAACAAGAACAACAAGTGACTCACTACCACACAACGCCTGTCCGTTCCAGCTCACTTCTCTATAAGAACAGAGATCATTTCTATTCTTCTAACAGCTACTTACAGTAAATAAACAATCTCGCTTGGTCTTTATATAAGTTTTTTATATGGGATTTGGTTTTGTGGGGGGGAAACTCATGCCAAATTTGTTATGATTTGGGGGTTTTATTCAACCATGATTATGTACAATCAGGTGGGATTTTTCTGATGTTTTGGTGATCTGCCGCCCGTGAATGTTAGTATAAGCCTCCATTTAGGCCTTGTCTTTTGTGGCCAGCTAAATGCACATGGCTGCTGTACCGTTAAAGCAGCATCGTGAGCTGTTTATGAGGGCAGTAAGGAAGCATTTTACTGAGCATCCTTGGGAGACTGTGGTTGTGTGTTGAATAAGAGAGGTTCCGCTGATTCGTTTTCTAATCATCAACTTCCAGTGTAACAGGAAGATGTTCATTACTGCCCAGTGTTGGGACTAAAAGAATCCAGCCAGTTTCCTATTTTTTACTAATATATATAATTTAAGTAAGCATATTACGCTCTTATGGACCAATTCCTGAGTTCTTTGGTTTTTGTTTGTTTCGTTTTTTGATGGGTCATTGGCATGACTAATGTTGTAAAACAGAAGAACCCTTGGACTACAGGGTGAGTTCAGCTTATGCCACTATGGCCGTGATCAGTCCCCCAGTCAAGTGGAACAGACTGACAGGGTCATACCAGGGGCAGACATTGTTTTCATGCCGAATTTAACAACCCCTGGCAGAGAGATGTTATCTCCACAGTCTGAGTCAGCCCATTTCACTCCTGTGGCTTTCACGCTGCTAAGTGTCAAAACATCTTCCTTCCCTCCATTGCCCGGCAAACCCTGCCTGCCATTGTGGAAGCAGCAAAGCAAACGGTGGTGTCTTCAAATCCAGTCTCCTGTATATCTGCTTTGCTTCATACATAAATGCGGGCTATTACTGCAAAAAAAAAAAAAAAAAAAAAGATGTTTTGTCGTTCAAAAGAGCATTAATATATAGCAGGAAGTATAGTTTAAGACATGTGTTTAACGGGAGTATTTCAGTCCAAATGATGCTCAACTAGATCATGATGTTGATGATTCTGCACCGAAACATGCACGCAGACCTGCGCCCCCCTTTTGCTATTTACGTCACCCTGGCTAAGACCCAGCAGCGTTTCACTTGCTGCAGGAAGATGAAATGCACATTCACACTTTTCCCAAAGATTTGCATATTTGCTGTAACATGCTGAAAGAGGAGATATAGAAAGAGAAACAAAGAATTTACTTTAGAGTCCCATTTTTTAATGGCCACCTATATAAACTTTTCAGAAGTCGACTGAAACAACTACTTATATGTTTACAGTAATATGACAATAGCACTTGTATGGTCTTAAAGAGCCCCTGTTATCCTTTCAAATGTGTAGTGGAGATGTAACTCCTTTCAAGTTTTAAGAACCATACAAGTTTAGTTTTTTTGCAAAATAACTGTTGTCTGTGACTGTACACGTTGAGCATTTAACAAAAATATCAATAGACAACTGAAGTCACAAGTACCAGAGGCTAATCGCATTAAACACCTTAAGCATCCATAACCTTAAGTCTGCTCATTTCCTTTAGACTGTATTTCAGTAGCTTTTACCACTTAGTGCATAGTTGTTAAACTGAAGGATCACGTAGAGGGTAAAAATGCAAACTCTTAGATTCAGCTGAAAGGAGTTTTATGCAATTAGCCCAGGTCCTCTATGACCTTTCCAAGTTTTGATGGATATGAAGTGTTACTCTTCTTCTTCGTCAGAAGCCTACCATTTCGCTACATGATCTGCACACTTTCTGTATTCTGCTAGTCTAGTTTATTGGTGCACTCCTCTGTCAAATGTCCACTTAACATGTTCTGATACTTCAAGATGCATTATAAACCACGATAGGAACCCTTATAGAGATAACTGGGAGACAAAATTGTGGCTGTGTTTGTGAAATTTAAATAGATTAAATCATAAAGTTGATATCAATACATTGAGGATCTGCTTTGGGTAACTTACTCTTTCTGGCAAAAAAGTTTAGGGCCAAGTGAATGGTCAATTACTAATTGAATCATTAACTATAGGCGAATGCATATGGCTATATTGCATCTTGGAGTAATCTTTCTGTCTACTGTTGTCCATACTAGGTGTCAGTATGTACGTCAAGGGTTTGTCAAACCTCTCCCTCTGTCTCTGGGCTCTACCTCCCCTGACTCAGTGTCCTCATAGCTACTCAAGTGTCCCAGTATTCTGGGTTACACTATGACTACTTACGGGGTACAGAAGCCTTGGGGTTAGGGGAGTCCACTTTCCTACAGCTCTGGACTATGACGTTATACATTTTCAACAGGCCTTTGAGTTACTCCTGGATTATCTTTCGTTTTTGTTATTTTGTGAGAGACGGGGCATGGCACAGCACACTTTGTCTGTCAGAGCACCAGGCCAAGACCTGCCACTGTTCCCTTGCTGAAGACTCGAATAACAGGGATAGCACCAACCACACAACTAAAAAGCAGAGTACCACTCAATTTGCGTGGTATTCCTACAAGTGCTTTGTTTTGTCTTTTCTTTGCCAGTTTGAGGACCAAATGCTATGTTCACCAAGGCTCTATTTTAGGTCCTATCATAGAAGAGCAGAATGCATGCCACTCAGACTGGTTTAGAAGGCCTCAGGTCTGTTTTCATTATTGAAGACGCCTTGACTTGTTAGACAGAGACCCTCTCTTTGCCCCCCCCCCCCAAATCCCTCCCCCTCTCCCAGTCCACTGCTTTTGTCCGTCATTTACACTCTCACTTTTTCACTTGTGTTTTTTCTTTTTTATTTGCTGTAAAAAGTGTTTAAAAATATTATTTGTATTATATGATGTTAGTATGGTAATGTTCTTTATTAAGGAAGAAGAAAATTTATTTTTGTTACTGGTCTGTTTCATAATTCTTTTTTAAATTGGTATTGTAAGATATCTATGCAAGAACTGTTCTGTGGAGCATTTTTATTTAAGAATGTAATATGTGTAATAAATGGTAGAATCTGCTTAGCCTGAGACACAATTCTGTTCTGGGTTTATCACTGGAAATAAATTCCATATTAGGACTGGTATTCCGGGATCATGACATCATCATACATTCCATGAAACACATGACCAATGGTCCATTTCTTTCAGAGGACTGAAGCTCATAACAATTACTGTCACTTTGCATGACAATGAACAATAATGGCCAGTAATTGGCAGCCATATACAGTGGCCTAAATGCTTCAGTTGTTTCAAGGGTTACAGAGTGAAGCAGAGCAACAAATAGCAGTAATAGCAATATCATTAGAATGTCAACATGAAGAACAGAGCCATCCGTTTTTTTGGAAATTAAGTACTTTATTAAGAATTATAAATGGTTATGAAGATCTGTGAGCCCCCAAAGCTCTCTCTCAGGAGGATGTTACATATTCTGTAATTAGAACTGTTATTAACTTGTCAATGACTTATCTACCGTTTATGAAGCCTCTGCTTGTGACTGACCGATTAAAAGAGGTAATCAAATAACTAATGGATAATTAGGGAGCAATTACATAGAATTAAAGGGCCTCGCACGGTATATAAATTCTGTGAATGTCTCTCAGTGAGATTTTCTTGGCAGGTTTCTCATTTGTAGCTAATGCCTCTAATTGAAAAGGGGCACTGTGCTTAACATGCGTCTTTGTAAAATCATGTGTCTGAGCATTGTGTCATGTAGACCCAACGCCTGGCAGTCTGTTAAGGACGAGCCCCTCATTGACGGAGGCTTCTCTGTTTTTATTGCATATTGTCATTTCATAGGAATGTATGCGATCTGATTCAGGCACAGTCATGGGATTTGCTGTTACTGACATGCCTGAAACATCTGCAATATGAATTAAGGCCATAAAATTGGATTGGAAATTGAAGCACATTAACCAACAAATGGCATGTGGGGATTGGCACACAAGGTAAACTATTGCACCCATATTTGCATATTAACTAGGAGGAGTTTTCAGTAATTAATTCCAATACAATAGCATTACATGTGAAGGTTTAACACCAGTTTTATGTGTGTGTGTACTTACTCAGGCATTTCACTCCTGGTGATGTCCAACACTCTCTCCTGAAAACTCATTATTCAGCCACAGCAGCTCCCTGCCTTCATATAACAGGAGTGTAATGGACCAAATGGCCATATAAACATTATTGTGAAGGAAAAATGATTATGATAGGGCTCCACTGTGCAGTTTCATGGTACAATAATTGCCCCGAAATCAATGTGTACATTAAAGCAAATTGCTGTGGCTTTGAATGATATTGCCTTAATATAGCTTAAAAGTCATTTTAAAACAAAATATGGCACTAACTTTTTTCAAGTCAGTGAAATCAAAATTTGTCTAACTTTTTTTTTGTTGAGTTAATGAGCAATAAAGGATGCAATGGCTTGTGAATAGCATGACACAGAGTGTCAAAATGTCTCTCTTTTAACCAGAGGCAGAAAGTTCAGGTTCAGAAAGTAAAAATCCAGACCAAGATTTTGTTTTAACCAATCAGCTGTGTCCTCTGTGACTGTGACTCTTTATACTCACCTAGTTGGTTGACGTAAAATCCTGCCCTGGATTTCTACTCCTCATGCTTGTTTAAAGTAGCCAAAAGAGTGTGGCTTTCCTGAAGATTTATGATCCTATAAGTTATTACAGACTTAGCTTCCTCCAGCAATGGGAACAGTCCTGGTATGTCTATTTATAGTTGAATTTACATTACCTCCTTAACACTCTGTATTTCCGGATTCAGCCAGAAAGTGTCTTTTAATGGGGCATGTTAAAACTTGCAGCGATCCTTATTACATAGCTGTTGAATTTCACAGTCAGTGTAGAGTTAATATTCGACACAGGAGCTTAAATATATGATGGGAAATTCATTAAATATTAAATAAAATAATTTACACAATCAAAAGCTTGGATCGAAGATCTAGAAGACTAACTAAAATTAACCGTTAAAGCATAGAAAGAAGCATACCAAATAGAAATGCTTAAATGCTTAATGTCCGGCTTTTATTTTTTTTTAGAACTTTATATTTACGGCAACATTATAAAATAAATATAAAACAAACCGAGATTTCATTAAAGAATATTCATCATAGGGAAAGATTGATCCAGTCTGCATTTCACCAATAAGACCACAAATACATACTCATGCAAATGTACAAGTAATATTTGTATATAAAAATACATTCACCAAACATAGCAGCACCTAAATTGGCTCAGTGGGTAGCACTGTGGCATCACTTCCAGGGTTGGAGATTCACATCCCCCCTTCCTTTGTGAGTGTGAACTTGCATGTTTTCCCTGCATTTTGTGGGTTTCCTCTGGGTACTCCAGTTTCCCCCTGCAGTCCAAAGATATGCAGTCAGGTAAGCTGCCGTCTCTGAATTGAGAGTGACTGTGTGCATATATGCCCTGCAGTGGGCTGGCATCCCATCCTGGGTGTACCCCAATCTCGTATCCACTGCCACCTGGGATACACTCCAGCTGTCTCCACCCCTGCAATCCAGATCAGGAAGAGAGGTCAGAAGCTGGATGGATAGCCCTCAAACCCGTAGAGGTGATTTCCTTCCCGAGTCCGTAAAGAATAGCAGGAAGGGAAGATCATTACAGCATAACGTTTTTGCCATCTGGGTGCCCACACATGTGAGCCCTCTCACACAGACACAGTGAAATACCAAAACACATAAACACTTTTGTTATTATACCCATTTCAGACACACAGCTTTATTCTCAAATGAAGCAAAATGTCCTTTTCACAAAATGACAGTGGAAGATTGTGTTACAGTAACATCTTTTAATCGAGCTTGACAGTTCATAGCAAGACTATCTTTGGCTCATTCATATAGGTATCCAGTCAAAAGGAGGGGTTCCATATTGAATAAATTCAGTTACCAGTATATCTGGAGACTTTAACGTGGCTGGAATGCCTTCCTGTGACTCATACACACAGTGATGTAATTAGCAGAAAAACTGCAAGGAAATGACTGATGAAACGCAAATCGAACAAATCCAATTAGGACTATTAACAATGCTGATTAAAACTGATTCATGTTAAACGTGGTGATTTTCCAACAATACAAAATCCTTGAAGCAGCATGCAGAGCAAAGGATGGCGACCTGGCTGCACACTACACTCTGTCCAGCTGCTTTTCAATCCTCCGAGAAGAGATGTAGACATTGGAAACCTATACATCAGGAGATGATATCCTTTCCGATCATTTCTAGATTGCAGATAGCTAGGGAAGTTTCACATACAGTACATTATAATTTGTAATTTCTAGGGATGGTAAAATAAATACAGATGGTCTTTTTAAAATTAAAACTCCGTCAGGGATTTGGGGGGTTATGCAATAAGACCTCGCTCCCTCTGTCTGCTTTATACATCCTGGCTTCTTTCCTCCATCTGCTTCCTGTCTCTTTGCTCCAGGAGTCATATACAACAACAGATGAGCTTTGTCTTCCATTATTTGTCCTTTAAAAGGAAACAGAAGGTAGTCAGGGATCATAAGAGAGAGGGGCTTAGGATCTGTATCCTTAGACATGACTGCCTCAGTTAACAATAAAAGGATGTACGGATCAAAAAGGACATTGATATGTAGTGAAATGTCTTGCTGCTTTTCCTGAGAGTCAGTAAGAAGCTTCTGCCCATGCCATTCAGGAAATCTCGATAAAATTGACAGAAGTGAATATCAGATGAAAAGTCCTGGGTTACACATAAAAGGTAGATCGATGACGGTCATTTTTTTCTAAATTACATTTAAAAATTTAAAAGGTGATCACTTTCTGAAAGACGTAAGTGAAATTCCAGAATTTATATACTTTCATGTGTCATGCTTTGAATACATTATCTTTAGATAGTCACAGGTCTTCACGGTAAGATGAGTAAAAAATACAATTTAAAATGTAATTTAAAATCTTCTTTTCATCTTGTACTTAAATTTTTTTCTTTATCGCTTTTTTATTTCTTTCATACACACACTATTTTGAGGTTTTGATGATATCTGAATTTACCCTAATCTTCCATGAAATTTCAATTCAATGGCTATAGAATTAGATTAAGTGTTACAAAAATGGAGAGATATAATTTGTACTTCTGAATCTGCTTAATTGGACATTTTCTGTTATTCCTGACAGGCTCCATTAATTTGGTTCAGCTATCCAAATCTCGTTAGAACACTTCTGGTTCTTTAATACAATGTTTTCAACCCTGTCCTCGGGGACCCCCAGACAGTCCACATTTTTGCTCCCTCTCAGCTCCCTGCCAGACAGTCCATGTTTTTGCTCCCTTCCAGCTCCCTGCTAGACAGTCCACATTTTTGCTCCCTCTCAGCTCCCTGCCAGACAGTCCATGTTTTTGCTCCTTTCCAGCTCCCTGCTAGACAGTCCACATTTTTGCTCCCTCTCAGCTCCCTGCCAGACAGTCCATGTTTTTGCTCCCTTCCAGCTCCCTGCCAGACAGTCCATGTTTTTGCTCCCTTCCAGCTCCCTGTCAGACAGTCCATGTTTTTGCTCCCTCCCAGCTCCCTGTCAGACAGTTCATGTTTTTGCTCCCTCCCAGCTCTCTGCCAGACAGTCCATGATCTTTTCCAGGAGCTGGGAGGGATCAAAAACGTGCTGGGGATCCTGGAGGACTGGGTTGAGGTACAGTGCTTGAATACATCAGTACATTTCAGTAGCTTCATCAAGTCATGAAGCTTCAGCCGTTTAAAGTGAACACAGAATAACTGGGAGGGGACCCCTAATATTCGTCACAAATGGCTGCATATTGTTCTCTCCTTTTACACCTGAATACACATTGATTTTGGGTTTAGCTGCAGGAGTCTTCATATCTATTGGTCCTGCTCTGTCCTCCAAGTCAATTGTGGAGAGCTACTTGTTCTACTTCACAGCCTTTCAATTGTGATTACAAAATGGATTAAAGGCTATTTTTTAAATTTGCATACGTAGGTGCACCTTAAATAATTAACATTTTAAAATGAATTGGTTGCCTCACTTCAAACTGATTGATTTACACCTGTGAACATCATTACATGTCAGAAATATTACACATATTGCCCACTGCCCATGTCAAAGCATGGCGTAAAAAGAGATTAAAAGTGATTTATTTATGGAAATCATTGTGATAGGTTTGGGCACATTAGCCAAAAACAAGGAAGCACCATTTCCCTCTTTTCCACAAACTCCCTTTTAATCAGAAAGGCACAAATACAATTATAACCATTTCATTTGTGTCATACACACAGTTTTTAAATCCATCTTTTCAATATGTATTGTGTCACAAACATGCTAAATTCAATGACAGTGGTCAAGGTAGGCATCCTTTGCATTCTGTCCGATAGAATGCTGCATTAGGAGTCTCCTTTTGGGATCGACAGAGAACAATATTTCTTTGTCCTTCAAATGTCCCCAAATCCCGCATAAAACACAGTAGATGGAAAAACGACCCAGTAACAGTATATATTGCATCTGTGTTTCCCTTCTAATGGACCACAGCACAGAGAGGAAGAGAAAGTCTGTTTGGAAGCAGAAATGTTGATGAAAGCTTCCTCTCTTCCAAGGCCTCTGTATTATTCACTTAATGGCTTTACTTTGCGCAGGTGCAGACCACCGGGCTGCCATTCAAAGTCTGTGTTTTCTAATTACTTACCTCTAAATTGCCTTCATATCCATTATTTGACTATGAAGTCAAAGCAGTTATTCCAAATTGTCCTTTTAACTTTTATGGTCACACACTAAAACTGGACTTTCCACAAAAAAATTAAAGACTTCCAGCATATATACTTTTACTTTGTAATTCAAAAATTTAATTTCATTTCTAAATGTAAGGTTTACGAGGCAGAATTTACGAGGCAGAATTTAGGAAGTGCTTCTGAGTCATGTGATCACTGCCAAAAGCTTGTGATGTCATTCCTCCATTTAATAAGTTGGGTGAGTTTGGCCACGAAAGATAAGTGAACATTAATGTTGTGATGTTCGATTCTGACATTTTTATAAAGAAGACAATAATAAGAATTAAATTTCTAATGCAAAATTCTGATTTGTCTGATAAAGACATTTTTAGAGTGGCATATATATGTTCCATATTGGATATCCATGAGGCTTTTTGTGTAATAGTAATTATTAAATTTTTATGATCATTTATCATATGTGATTGTCAGAAGTGGACATTGTTTTTTGGAAAGCACTATTCCATAGTGAAAGATCCACAAAAGGTTAGTGAAACGGTTAAGGATTTTCCATTTAGTCTGCATTATGTTTTACTAACTGTCGGAACTCTGCTTGCGAGATACTTTTATCAGTAAAGCAAATGATTGTTTCAGGTGCCAACAAGCTCCCTGTTGGAAAGTAAAAGAGAAGAAAGTGCATCGGCTGTTGTTTTGGACTGTGGTTGGTCCCTCATGTGATGGATCTCACTTTACAGTGATATTCCCCCGTTCCACTGGAAAACATCGGCTAAAAGACATAGCACTGGCTATATTCTTCTGCTTAAATATTATGGGATAGTGGGTGTATACTAGGTGTATAGCAGGTATACTGTGGACCCATAATGTTTTCTACAATAGACAGTATATCATTTTTGTTGATGGCCATAGATTTGTTGACATGTTATGCAATGTTGGTTTAAAAATCCAACCTTTTTGAGCAGGTATTAAGACAGTGATTAAACTAGATAAGATGAAGTGTTGACAGGACATCGGTGTTGACATTAGAACTGACTGACTTTGGAGTCTATTGCTTACTTTTCAATACTTTAAAATATTACTTTTTTGAGAGGAAGTAACATTCATTTTTCCTACAATAACTTGTAGGACCAATGTTAAAAATAATAAACTGTGTTATACAAGACAAAATATTGGAACCCCTTCAAATCTACTTATATCAAGAATCTAATAAGGAGTAGAGGTACCCTTTGCTTTTAATTCTCCAAAGAATGGTGTCATATAAGAAGTGAATTGTATATACAGTAGTGGGATATTGGACGTTTCTTTAAGAAGAAAATCTTGCAGTTCATGGATTTATGAAGCAGAAAGGCACTACACATTCGGCACTCCAGAGCTACTTAAAAGGTGCAATCTGGTCATATCTGGTGATTGTCATGGGAAGAATTTGACTTGGGGACCTCATCATCTTTGAATATGGGGACGCCTGAAATGTACTGGCATCCTATTCAAGGGCATCCCAGCTTTATACTCTGTGCTGCCTTGATCCTGTCCCCCCCCTGCAACCCTGATCAGAATAAGCATTTGGAAGATGGATGGATGGAATCTGGGCACATCATGAGGGAACAGTACAGTACTACCACTATAATATGCACCTGCTCCCGCAAAATAGCCTCATATTCCTTGGCCATTATACAACAATGGATAGGCATGATCGGATGTAATGAATCCCATGAGATACTTGACCATACCATTGTAGATATTTAACAGTGAAAAACAAACTTTGTGGATTGGAAGCATCCACTTACTTTCTCCAAACCCCAATATAGCCAAGTGTGAGAAAATGGCTGAAAGATGACTCATTAGACCTGAGCACCCGTGTGCTCCTCAAATTGAGGAAAAAATGCATCTTCTGCCACTGGTTTTGGATCCATGTGCTTTCCCAGAGGCTGCACTATTATGAATCCCAGCTATGTGAGGCTTGTAATGTACAGTTTTTGTTGAGGTGCTGATTGAGATGTATGGTCATTTTTGAGGCCAGACCTTTTGTGGTGTTTAGCAACTATACATCTATCCCTATACATCTATCCCTATATAGTACATCTATCCCTGTACATCTATCCCTATATATCTATCCCTGTGCATCTATCCCTGTACATCTATCCCTATATAGTACATCTATCCCTGTGCATCTAGTCCTGTACATCTATCCCTATAGATCTATCCCTATATATCTACCCCCCTGAATGAGCTTTGTCTGCGATCATTTTCCCTAGTGCCAGTGTAGTTTGTGTTTACAGTGCAGGCTACAGGTCAATGCTTGTAACTGAAAGCTCATGGATTTGAATCTTGTGGCTGGTATAGTAATTGAATATTGTAATCAGATCATTTTAACAAAATTACTTTTGATCATACAGTGAAGTCCATGCCAAGAAGCACAGAGTGTGGCCCCATAATAATAATAATAATAATAATAATAATAATAATGGAAACTGTAGGAATCTGGCTTTTAGAAATTAAAAATATTGGTTCATTTTATTAGCAATACTCATTTGTTCTAATAAAAATATGAAAACATAAACTAAACAGTTTTGCCTAGTGTGTGTTTGGGGGGCATCAATTATCCTAGCACAGAAAAAAATGCCGTCCTGTTTTGCCATTCCTTGTTGTGAAGGAAACTCATTTTGCACCTTGGTGAGAACAGTCACAGCAAAAGGATCATTTGTCTTTTGAAAGACACATCCATTTGAGATCCATCTAAGAATATGCCTCATCGAGGAAACAATTTCTTAGTTTCTAGTTGTGGAGTGGACAGCCCTCTCTCATGAGATTAATTAAAATGGATCAAAGAGGAATGTAAACACAGTGGAATACTAATATCCTGTGAATTTCCCCTGAGACATTTGTGTCTTGTCACAGGATTGAAATGGGAACAAGTGGCTGTATCTCCTAAAACGGTCAGACTGCTTGGCTTTCTATGACTGCCGGTGCAGTTTCTTCGTTGTCATTATCTCCATTGCAATTTCCAGCTGCCTTCAGTACAGCCTGCCGAGTACGAGAGTGAGTCATCCTCTGACTGTCTCTTCCCATCCACCATCGAAGCAATAAGGGCTCGAGCAGTGATGCTGGAGTGCAAGAAACGACACAAGTATCTCATCTATTAAGTGAATTTCTGAAAGAACATGGGATGGAAAAATAAATATAAAAAATGTTATACTAGTGGAGTATATACTATTCCATATTGCACTATGATTAGGCATCACACTTATAAGCGTTACTCTAGATATAAAGGCTTAGGTACTTTAGGTACTAGGATTTCGCATTTCTTTTGCAGCGATAGCTCCATTTAAAATAGTTCTGCTTTTAATCTAAATGTGTAGGTGGTGCGAACGGATAATAGTAATGAGAGAACTGCCAACATTTAAAAGATTTTAAAATGTATATAAACCTTGAAGTGGAGTGCCATAAGATTTAGCCATATTACAAAAATACAATAAACCCCCATTCTCTGGGCATTTGGGTCTGTGGATAGAATAAACCAATAATGCAGAAAGTAGCAGTCTGGTTCCTAGAGATTGAGGATATGAGTGGGCTTAATTGCCATGCTAATTGCCTGGTTGTTACACCTGGAGCTTCCACACACACTCCAGCTTCAAAACTAAATGAAGGACACGTCATGTAAGTGAAGGGCTCATTAAGTTACGAGCAGAAACAAAACCCTGGTCAGGTGGCCACTCATCCAGGACCATGGGGAGTTTCTGGTTCCGGGAATTAAAATACGAAGAGCTGCTGTGTCCCTGTGGCCTCAGCTTTACTATGGTCCACATTAACTATTTTTTCTACGCTGAAACCCTATTAAGGACAACCCTCCCATGAACATTCTAAGTCTTGGATTAGCGCAGATGGGCATCTGCAAAGCCTCTGAGAGGCTAATGCACATGCTAACCTTTGTACTGACTATGGCTGACAAGCTCAGATATGGATCTCCACAATCAGCCAGAGAAAGAAGCAAGAGAGAATGGAATCAATAGATAGAAAAAATGAGCTTTTTCAAGTAGTTGCACTTAGGATTAGCAACAAATCTATTTTGTAACAGTCATACTTATGGCACTTTAAATAAGCTAGAAATGTCCTGCTTCTTTGAAGCCATTCAAGAGGTCCCCATATCCACTGCCTTGTCACATCATGAGGCCCAGACTTCTGCAGCTTCTGTTCAGGATGCAATGCAGTGTAGAACAAATACTGCTTCTGTATAGAACTCAATATTAAGGAACCACAGACCAGAACGGTCTTGTCCTTTGGATCGCCTCCTGCCTTGATCTGATGATGCATGCTAAATTTGAGCATTTTGGTACAACCTTAAACCTAGAACTGTCCATATGCAAAAGAACACCCACACTGTGCTTTCTGCCTGGCAAAAGCAGGGAGAGCTACTGTATATCCCCATCCCCACTGCCATTGCTCTGGGCCAGTTTCCAGTGTCTATGGTATCGAAGCTCTCAGGTGAAGGACATCCAGCAGACTGCTCCAACAGCCATGCCAATGGCCTTGGGGGCAGCACAGGGATTTGTCTCTTAGCTCTATTATGCAGACTGTCCCTGTCCCTGACCTCACACCCCTAATAAATTTGATTGGTTGTTTGCATAGTGAGAGGCAGCAAATAACGCGCTTCTGGCAGACGGGCATCAATTCAATAATTAACATGATCTTCCTACGTTCCAGGAAACAGTACACAAAATGATTCTGAAGTGGAAGTCAGAGAGTCACAAGGACCCGGATATGCATCCAGTGTGCATGATGTGAGAGTGTAACACTCTGACTATGGCGGCATCAAAGGCAGAACGTAGCCCACCCTCTCCTTTGCATTACATGAAACCCTCCCACAAACCAATCACTGTCTTTTGAGTGTTATGTTTACGTCACTGTTAAAATGCATCTTTTCCTCACTCTATGTTATCTTTTACTTGGTCTCTACTACATTCACCCTCTTCCAGCTCAATCCCACCTTACTTCTGTATCAGATATTCTTTTCCCTTATCTTTGAAACAGAAGAATAATTGATTATTGTAAACCTCAAGTCAAACAAGTTCCTCTGATTCCACTGACAGTCTTTAGCTCTCTGTTTTTCATAGCAGCTGAGTGTTTTTTTTGCCTCTGACTGGGGGGCAGGGGCAAGAGGGGGGCTCCCATGCCCCTCCACTGATCATCCTGCCCTAACCTCTTCCAGCCACACAGATGGCAAAGGCACCTGCCTTGAAATTTCTCATCTATTGTTGCATTGTTACGGTGCACATTGAAGCAAACATGATCCCGTAAAGGAGATTCAAAATGTATGTTTTTATAAAGGCTACACTGAAATGACCCACATGACCTTACATGACAAAATCAATAAACATGTAAACAGCAACAAAAGGGCTTTCATCTGTTAATTCCCTTCACACTATGATGACCATTGTCTTAGCTTGATTATTCCATCCATATAGGCTGCATAAGTACCCCTGTCATCAGTGTTTACCTTCAATATGACTTCACTGGTGGACTCTACCCAACAGCCTGCTAATTAGCATGTCAGACTCTTCCACTTTGCATAGCATGGCTCCCCGCTGCGATAGCGACTGTTTACTTTCATGTCTGATAGCTTTGCATTCCTCCATGTTTATCAGTATTACACTGAAGCTTCAAAACTTACTCAGGTGATTGCATAATTTTCCTAGAAAGAGCAACGGGGTCGTCAATGTTATGTACAGCGCAGTTACAACATTCTTGTAACACTGTAGTAAAGCAAAAACCAAATGTCCTTCTAATGTCTCAGTAACAGTGCAGCAGTGTCACTGACCCGTCTATAGTGTTGGTGTAATTAAAACCATAAAACAGTTGGTTCTGTAATAATTGTACCACACCTAAAATAAATATATTGCCATTCGGCTTGGCTCGGCCACATCAATAACAATTTTTTATTTCCCGCGGATAAGACCCCCATGGCATGGCTGAATTGTGAAAAAGGGGCCCCGTGAAGCAGCGCAGTTACTCAGCGGGGCCATCAAGACAAACCAATTGGTTTTATGTAAGAGAAAAATCAGTCTGGGCTGTTGAATCTCTGGCAGGCTGTCGGTGTCAGATTAAGGACGCTATCACAGCATCGGACCTTGTCCACAAGCACAGCGACTGGAAATAGATTACTCACTTCCCCAGTTTATCTCTCCCAGTCCACCTCTGTTCTATGGAGCTTCTGTATAAGGTGCTTACCCTCCTGCGCTCCTCCAGCGCCGTTCTGCTCCACTACAACCCAGAGGAGAAAGGGAAAGTTACTAACATTTGCACATACTGGATTGCACACCTGTCCTGTATAAACTTCCTATTTTATTGACTATTTTATACCAAAACATATTCTGAATACAATAAAATGGAAATCCATCCATTCAAATAAAGGTCCATTTTTGAATTTTGAGTTTAAAAAACTCCCCAAAGCCGTAGTTTTGAAGAATTTGTCATTCAAGAAGATCAACTGAACTGCTTTCAACAAGGGGCTTATATTTGTCATCAAATTATCACATAATATTTCTAAGCACACCTGCTTCTTCAATAGCACCCATTCACGTCTGTGAATTAAATCAAGCAAAATAGTGAAATTTACTGATATATATTGTCAAGAAAAAATAAATACTAAAATTAGTTGGATATTACTTTTGCCATGTTAAAAATGTGTAACTTTATATTTTTTCTAATGCCATATTTTGCAACATAAACGGGTTAAGGAAACACATTAATGTGTTTATGTAATGGGAGCCCACCCCCCTCTAGTCACATCCCGTACACCTTTGTTCCTTGGTTGACTCTAATGTATTTCTTTACAATCAGCTCAGAGCAAGAAAAGGATTAAATATTTCTAATTATTGGGAACATGTCAAGCTGACCCCAAGTAATTAAAGCCGAATCATAGAGCAAATTCCAGTCTGGTCTTTGTCAAGGTTTCATTAGTCACATTTCCACCTGCTGCCAGAATCACAGTTGCCCTTGAATTAATTCTGCTGCTCTTACATATATTTTTAAGTTCAAATGATCTGACCCAGCAAAAAAAGACTTGCTATTAGTTATTAAATCTTCCAAGCTGAATAGAATACTTCAAGTGATTTGCCTTGGTGTCATTTATTTTAGAGTGCAGCTGACCTTCTCTAGATAGTGCTTACATTTAGCATTTTATAAAACTCATACAGGCCTGAAGACTCATCCATCTGGATTTTAGCAGACAAGACAAACCACTCATACATCACACACAGTGGAAGTGTGTCCATATAGTGAAAAATTGCCTGATTCCCCATAGATCCTGCAGGGATTTCACCAGAATGGCTGAAGTATCTTGTATGCCTACGTGGGACTGCAGTACTGAGTTTAACCCAGCATTAAGGCAAGGAAATATGCAGAGTGTAGTCTATATGAAGGCATAGATATTTACCCGAACTCACATCTGTAAAAATACATAAAAACAATCTTAAACAATAATCAATAACTAAATTCAAATGAATCAGAAACGACATTTTGACCCTTTATTTATTTTTTATTTCATTTTAACCTGGTGATTACTTCACATGTTGCCAAGAAACTGATATGGATTAATATAAAATTTCATTGGACCGACACTGATCAGATTCCAGCATTAACCTGCTCAGTGTCATCAGCATGATATATCTTTTTTCATCTTGTAACTCCACCCTTCCTAATCATGCCAAGTTTTGCCATGGCATGATGGGAAACGAGATTATGACATCAGCATCAACATCATTCAAAGGTTTTAAGAGCAACATCCTGATAGACTAGAGGGCATGGAGAGAGATCGTCATGCTTACTCAGACACTGAAGAACATGCTGAGTAAGACAGGCATTGCTGTAAAATTCTTTGTGTTTGTATCCTTCTGGTGAATGGAAGATCCCAGAAAATCCCTCCAGTTCATTAGGTGCTGTTTGCCTTCATCGTTGCTCATTCTTCCTAACAAGGCAAGTTACTGTAAGCTGACACAGGGCGGGACAGTCCAGAAGACAGGAGACTATTCCACAGATAGCTCACCAACTAGGTTTATTCGCTCTTTACTAATGAGATGGAGGTTATGTTCCTAAGAACACTGTTTTGTGGGAAAATGGAGTGGGCATACAACAGCTGGAGGCTTGCAGAAGAATGATTGGATAGGACTGGGATAGAGTTACCCAACCAGCAATTTTTTGTCATCTAAAAATATTTGTCTATTATTTATAGTGCTTGTGGGCCTGACTCTCATGTCATTAAAAAGCTTAGCAGTGGGATGTGACAGGAGGGAAGTTGACATTCCTTCCAAATTAGCATGTAAATGGCTTAACAACCGATGCATTTAGGAGCTTGATTGTGAGTGGTTTCTCCATAATCCCTAAATTCCTTCCTTATCAGATGGGGTCCTGTCCTTCAAAACAGCGGCAGTCATTCTAGTGGCTAGGAAGAAGTGGCACGATTTGAGCATGTGTTTGTATTGCATTTTTGGAACATCCTTGCCTTTCCCGGCCTAATGACTGTTTAGTCAAGCTATATAAGCTGAGAAGAATATCCTCACTGAGGGCAGTAACCCATGCTGCCTGGATTCTGGTGCTGGTCACGCAGCTTCCATCGCTGCAGAATGATTTAATACGCAAGCCAACACTTTGCCTTCTGAAGAAATCCCTTTGGAAGTCATTTTCAGCTGTTCCCCAGCATGCCGCTCTTACCCTCCTCTGTCAGGGAAGTCATGTCTCTTCAAAATGGATCAAAGCTCATGCTAGTCTCATGACAGCATACCAGGACCACTGTGAAAAGATGCCGTTATCTGAGGCAAGCATCTTCAGGTCAGTCAGTCAGTCAGAGGAGACATCGTCTCGCTGTTAAAGCCCTGAACCCCAGGCACTTTAAGGAAGACAAGTTTGGGAAATTAGATTTTAGACATTCCTTCCGAATGAGGGTCACCCATTGGTCAGCTGCTCTTTATGACCTACACACAATGAAAAGGGCATTTCTTTTCTTTGAGGAGAACAAAGAAGAACTCCATTATTTTATTCAACAATTCTTTCAAAACAATTTATCTAATGTGCCTGGAGATGCTGCGGAGCGGGGACCCTGTGATTACAACAGAGCCTTTAATTAAGCTTGATGATATAAAGACAGATCAGTGGTAGGATTAATACAGCAGCTCCTTAACGCACACATAGTGTACTTAGGCAAGATTCACCATTTTTAACATTAAAGATGCACTTCATTTAATTAATTTCATGGCATGAACAGTTTGCGTGGGATATTTTATCACAAACTTACCTTGATCTATGTAGGGGGTGAATCAGCATCCTTCAGTTATTCTATTACATAGAATATAAATTATAATAGAATGTATTATATACGTATACTGTATATTATATACAGTATGTAAACCAAATCAAACCTTTTATGTGTCCTCAGAGAAATTTTTTTTTAAATAATTTTAGATTTAAGGTGAAACGTTAAAAGCATGATCTATGCAGTTTTCCTTTTTTTCCATCAGAGAAAATCAGCTGAATGTCAAATTAGGAACATGTGTTCAAAGATCACTGCGTGGTTAGGCTTTGATGTATTTTTTAAGAAGCCCTCAAGTGTGTTTTAAACATCCAAAATGAACAGGGAGACAGACAGAAAGTGCAGCAGAGCAGAATGGCTTCTTGCTGGCTGAGGGATCCAGTATTGCTGAGTATGGAGCTGGAGCCAGCATGAGGGTGTTCGTTCGGGGGAGGTGCACAGTGGGGGCTCGGAGGAGAGAGGCTGCAGCCCACTCACCAACTGTGATGCCTCCTCAAGGTCAATCACTAAGCTGCACACACACAGACACAGGCGCGCGCGCACACACACGTACACGCATACGCACAATACAAATGACATGCGTGCACATGATTTTTTTTTTACTGCACAAAAAACAGACACAAAGGTGCAGACGTAAAAACACAAAATCGAGCATCCAAAACACTCGCACATTCACGCGATCAGACACAAATGAAATAATACACAAAACATGCAGAAAACCGAGACCGCACAGAAATACAGGCTTATTCAAGCATTGTTTGTGAATAAGGAAAAATACGCTCTATATAAATGGAAATTACAGTTAATGTGTATTTCTTAGTTATTTTTCCTAAATATGAACACAACAGCTAAGAATTTCCACAGAGCAAGATTACAATGAAAAAATAACCAGAAATGAAAATTATTTACCTTGTGTCTTAACATAATTCAATCAAATTATAATAATAGAAATTTTGTTAGTAAATCTCATACGGTTTTAACGAGCGGATACATTGTCTAAAAAAAACTCTTTATTTAATGAAACGGACAAAACGATTTGAAATGAATGGAAATTGATGCATTTGTACTTCCCCTTTCCTTTTTGAAAAAATAGGTCTGCCTTGTAAAACCTGTTCCACAAATTGGTCAAAATTTTCTCATTCCCTCAGGATTTTAGCTGTTACAAATTCACAGTCCTCCATCAAACCAACAGGGTCAATTTCCCATACAACGACTTTCATGTCACTATAAAAATGTTTTTATGGGTTGTGACAGCAAAGCACAATCAAGCAGATAAAACATCAAATGGGTATCGAGAGGATTATAAAAAGAATTGCCTCAATAAACCCACAAACAGACGGAACAGCCTTTCCATTTCTCCATGCTGACCAGAAGCTTTGATTCAGGCAATAAACTTGCACTACCATCTTCAGGACATATGCATTTACGTTGTTGAGGATTAAGGATTGTACTCTAAATTCAGACACTGGTCACAGTTATGGAATATTGCCCCCTGCTGGACATATTGAAGTCACAGTTTTTTGGGGTTTTTTTACACACGTTTACACCACGTTTCCTTAGAAATTTCATGTAATGGAGACCCTAGATGAGATGTCAGTACATTTCACACACTCTAAAGGCAATTCAGTCATGGCGATTCATCGGCATGTCTTTAGAGCACATGAGGAAACCTGCCCAAGGAGAACATACAACCTCTACACAAACAGAGCAGAGTAAGATTCGAACTCCAAACCAGAGGTGGGAGGCGATAGCAATAGCATGCAAAATAAGTACACAAATGAAATAACATTTATTTTGTAAATATCAAGTATATAATAAATTCAAATGCATGTTTCATTTTTTTCAAATGTTCTTCCTGGAGACACTGCCTGAGACTTTCACTCGAAAAATAGTACTTACTGTCTTTAAACAACAGGGGGTGAAATAGCTTGCCCGATCAGTCACTGACATACACTATCCATCCATCCATCCATCATCTGCCGCTTGGTCCGGGATCGGGTCCCGGGGGCAGTAGCCTCAGCAGGGAGGCCCAGACTTCCCTCTCCCCGGCCACTTCATCCAGCTCTTCTGGGGG
>JAODJX010000001.1:33310767-33326423 GCA_026776945.1 Isichthys henryi
AAACCGGAGTACCCGGAGGAAACCCCACGACGACATGGGGAGAACATGCAAACTCCACACACATGAGACCCAGGCGGAGAACAAAGCCATTCAAAAGTTGATAAAATAATTACATATTTCATACAACAAAAGCTGGTGTCTTTTAATCATTATTTTTACAATACTAGGTTACATAAGGAAGTGATATTGGAGTAATTTAAAACATAACTATGAACACAAAAAACAATATATTCACACTACCAAATTACTACTAAAATTGCCTTACATATTACTTAACAATAATATTTATAACATACAATATAAAAGTATATATAAAGTAGGCCTGTATGCATAAGTTTTTGGAACTTTGCATGATATTTCGATTGATGAAGCACATGTTTGAAATATAATATTGTAACAGATTATTCACTTTATTTTAATATGCCACATATATGAATGCCCACAACCCTGACGGTTGGAAGAATAGAATAGACTTTATTGTCAATGCACAACATAGAGTGAAATGTTTCATATTCTATAATTTAATGATTGACACAATAGTGATTTCATCACTGACAAACTGTAGTCTCATAACCTTTCTGAAAAAATAGGATGCAATAAACACATTCCTTCGTTCCATATATTAAATTATCATGTCAACTATATGTTCTATATTATACATGTACAGTCCAAAATTACTCCTAATTATGAAACAGGCACATGCAGAATATTTATCAATGCGTGTTTTAGCAGGAAAAATGGGTATATACGCGCATTTTTTCCTATTCTCTGCTACATCTTGAATCTTGTCATCGATGTTAATCATGTGCTGGACGTTACATGCAACAAACTGGAGAATGGGGATAAAGACCTAAATATTTATTCCAGCAAAGGTGATTCTGAGTAATTTGTATAGTATTTTATGCATTCTCTGCAATTCTAATGGAATTTTCACAAGTCAGCAAACTTAAACTATCCGATTTCAAATGAAGCCAATATACTGATTTATATGGTCAGAAATACACCATAAACCATTTAAAATATCTAATAGATTTGCAGTGAAAACTCGTTTACAATGGCAAGGATTTCGTATTCTTACATTCAATTTGTTGTAATGCTGCCATTTTGAACTGAGAAACACGGGACTACACATATTCCGTTTGTGCCAACGCTAATCATTTCATCAAGGAAAAAGAGTTGACAAATATGCTTGCTCTTGACCAGCTAACTATCTTAATTGAATATGAAATACTGTCGCGAAATCATCGGTTACAATTAAAGTTGTGGGTTCACTTTAAATCGCTTAAAAAATAATACCCTTGGCAAAATTTAATTGTTCGCCCGTCATATCAATTGCATCTACGTCAGGCCATTCTTACAATAACCAGACAGCTTTTATGGTATATATAAATAATAAACCAAACAGCATGCATTACGCCAGAGAATTAGCAGTGTCGAAATTTATTCTAAATAAATAAACCGTTTACAGAGATTCTAATTATTTGTGAGAACGTATTTAGAAATGCACGTATATCAATACTGTTTAAATGTCGCTCTCTCATCCTTCCAGCTCCGA
This sequence comes from Isichthys henryi, assembly GCA_026776945.1. Taxonomy (NCBI): domain Eukaryota; kingdom Metazoa; phylum Chordata; class Actinopteri; order Osteoglossiformes; family Mormyridae; genus Isichthys; species Isichthys henryi. Next base: position 33,312,323 of record JAODJX010000001.1, read on the forward strand.
GAACTCGGCATTTCCGTGCATTTCCGTTGAACGTACGTCGCATTCGGTTCCTCCCGTCAGCGCTTCGGCATTTTCCGTGCACGCCTCGGCAGTTCTCGATGGTGCCGTTGAGCTGATTTTCGTCTCCCTCGTTCTCCGTGTTGTTGTTCTCGGTGACGCGACGGAGGTGTAGCCTGACGCGGTCTCTTACGTGTCGGCCTGAATAAAAGTGGAGCTCCGAGGGCTTAGGAGTGACGGAGAGAGTCTGTATCGGTAAGAGAAGAGAAGTGTCCGGGGGGAGGGTGACAGGGTATGTCCCGGCGATGTTGGGATCGGCTCGGAGAAGACAAAGAGATCATGGCGGCGGGCTTGTTGCAGGCAGGCAAAGAAGGAGGGGAGCCTGCAACTGAGAGAAAGGGGAGCGGGGATGGCAAGTCTGAAGGGAAACGCAAACATGTTTGTGCAACATTTATTTACCACCAGTTGTTCAGTCTCTACATTGGGACTGAGTTCATTCGCCAAGTAACTTAACATATCGAATCTTTTTTATATCTTTGGGCTTTGCGCAGAACTGCAGTGGGAGGTTTCCAAAAATAAATAATGCTGAAATACTGACCGAAGTCGGCATTCACTCCGTACTTGCGGTGGCACCCTCCTTGGATGGAAGCGCGTATTTGTTATTTAAAGGTTGCAAGCAATGGTTCTCGATGTCTCGTGTAGCTTTCCAGCATGCAAACCAGTTAATATTGAGCTAGGTAGCTATTTAGGAATAGCCATTCATGTTGCGTAACTTTTAGGCGACTAGCTGAAATACCACTAAAGAGTATGTGCTTATATTTAACTGCAGCTAACTTGCTATAAACAAATCACATTTTACTGAGCATTATTTTTCAAATGGAGAATATCCAGATCAGATACAATTTGTAGCTTCAAGAGATTCGAACGCAAAAAGTAAAAAAAAAAAAAAAAATGACTCGGTAAAAGCCCGCTGTCGTCGACGGCGTGATCGTTCATTCCCCAAACAGATTTATTTCTCCATCTAGGTGCTTATCCGATCTGTAGTCCAAAAATACTGCATTCGACAAATGTTTATGTATTTCTTAAACACCCGTTGCTTGTTTAAATACGAAAATGTCAAAGAAATTTAACTACAGTTTATTTTGAAATCCCGCCAATTTATAGTTTACTTTTTCATATGCTTGTTATTAATGACACTTGGAAAGGTCAGTTAAACGAAAAGTCACAATATCACATTATTAATTGACATAAATTTCTTTAATTCAAAAGTGGCACGACTCTGCAGGAAGTATAGTGAAGCTTGTGAAGAGCCTTTACTTACTGTGGTCTTGAAGTTCTTTCCCTGGTAGTAAAAATGGCCTTCAGCCTTGTTGCCCAGTCTCGTGTGATCCTTTCAGAGCTGTTGTTAATCATAGACAGCTGCAATGTCTTGATTATGGCACAATTCAGTTCTTGAGTTGCTTATTTAGACATTCTGGTGTTTCTGTTTCATCAGCATTACACATCATTATGAGCTTATAATAAATTTTAATTAATAAATTGAACCTCTGTCCGTGCTCTTTGATCTTATGTGTAGTGTGACTGCTTGATTCTCTGATAATTTTAGAATATTGGACTTTTTTTTTTTTAATAAGCTGTTTCCCTTATCTAGGTAGTTTAATGGAGACTATAGAACATGCACAAAACGTATATTTACACGTGCCTGTGGATTCTGAGGCACTTAGATTTGTCTGTTTCACGGGGAGTTTTGAAGCCAGGAAATCACCTGAAATTAGCCACCCAGCCATAGATATTTTGATGCTGCAGTGACTGTGCCATGAAATTGGCACAGGAAATGACCCTGTGGCCCTTGTTCACTGCCTTCTCAAGACGAATACTTCTGTACTGTACACAGCACTCCATAGTAATGAAGGAAAACATTTTTTGTGTGAAGAGGGTAAGCTGCTGAACATTGGGCTGGTGGTGTAATACATTCACAGTTTGATAGGGGGCACTGTGTGCATGCACATCAAGCCATTTCCCGGTAAATCAGGGTCTTGCATATCACAGCACATTCCCATAAGTATTTAAATCCCCTCTTTTTCTCTAATACAACTCTTGTACAATCTTTTCGTTTCTGATGTTTGAGATTGTTTTAACTGAAAATTCCATTTACCTGCACATAATAGTTACACCATACTAAGGTAGCCCATTTATGCTAATTTGATGATAAATGTTATAGTGCCATAAAAATACTCAAGGCATTCTCTTCATCGTAGGTCACTTCCATGAAGGTCAGTTTAAGTGTGACTAGGGATTTACGTGGCAAAATAAATTCCAATAATATTGGAAATAAAAATTGAAGGTACAGTGGGATTTTGTATCGTTGGCATATTTTTTTAACACACAAAGTGTTTAAAAGCCTTTCTCTGTAGCTGCTCACATCAGCTTAACTACTGTCATCGTTGATTTCAAAGAGAAAGACAGTAATGACTGTACCCTTAAAAATCAGCTGGTAATATTCTTCTGAAGAGATCTTTGAGTTGATAAGTAGGTGGCACATTTATGATTAAAGCTACAATAGTTAGCATTTTTGGTCTACTGCTGAAATATTAATGAAAAGTTAATCAAAGACTATGGGAGCGTATATTTGTATAGATCTGAAAGTCAGCTTTCCGAATAAATGGTAACACTTGGTGCCATTAATAAGATTAAAGATATACATTTAAGGCTGTGATTTTTTTAAAAATTTTTGAGGTATTTGCTAAGAAATTAAGCAGTACATAAGTAAAAATCATATACAATAACGATCGTTTACTTTCTCGATCCTCAGCTAACTAAATGACTATGGAATCGGGCGCAGACACACAGCAGGGCGGCGACACAGCCGTCTCTGAGACAGAAAGCCAGCAGATTGCCCAGGCACAGATAGCCACCCTAGCACAGGTAAGACTGCCCCTCTGCAGTATATACTACACTATATAGACTGGCTGTGTTACCAAAATTTTTGTTCCTGCAGAAGTATACTAGAGCAGCAAAGTATGCATAGCTTCAGGTGTTAAGCCTACAAGGATAAAACCATAGTAAATGCTTGTCCGTATTTTGCGGACTGCCCTTCTGTCTTGTGTGTATTGCAATATCTGGTGTATAGTTACACTGTGTAGTTGAGGCTGACGTAGTGGTGGTCATACTGCACCTGTTTGCCTGTGTGCTGTAGCTGAGTCTGTCTCTGTCTGCAGGTATCTATGGGTGCTGGGCACACCACAGCCAGCGGTCCCACAGTCACTCTGGTACAGCTACCCAATGGACAGACTGTTCAGGTCCATGGGGTCATCCAGGCTGCACAACCTTCAGTCATCCAATCCCCTCAGGTGCAGACTGTTCAGGTGAGGAAGCCTTTTCCACTTGCTCTACCTCTTGTTGACCTGGGAAGGGATTTTGTGTAATAGTAAATAGACTGGCTTGGGAATAGTGATAAGATGTTTGTTTTGGAAAAAAATATGGACAAGTATTGAACCTAATACTACATCATTTTAATGTAGTTTTCAGCATACCTGAGAATAGATTTTTTAAAACATTGTATAAAAGCCTGGCACAGTATATTTTCTCTATTTCACGTGTGTCTTTATCATATGCAATTGAGCAGAAGTGTTTGTAATGATTAGGCTAAGAATGGTAACTACATACACATCTTCGGGATGAGGAAACGCTGTTTGAAACCTGACTTTCAGATTTCTACAATTGCGGAGAGTGAGGATTCCCAGGAGTCAGTAGACAGCGTGACAGACTCCCAGAAGCGTAGAGAGATCTTGTCCAGGCGTCCCTCTTACAGGTGCTTCCCCTCTGCTTCTTTTGCCCTTGTTGTGATATTATAAGTAGTGTAAATTTGTAGTCTTTTATCTGTTTCTTAACTGCAGTAAATGTTCCTATTGGAGAAGCAAGGCAATATAACAGTCATGCTCTCATCTCAAATTAGTCTATATTGCTATCTACCCGAGTGGCGATGTTCTCTGGAGTTTCTGACAAAAAGGACAAGTGTATAAGATTAGGCCTGTGTTGGAGAATGTATTTGAAGTGCAGGGGACTTGCTGTGATAATTCGCATCCTCACATTGGTCCTTGGTTTCAACTCCACAGGAAAATCCTCAATGACTTGTCATCAGATGCCCCAGGAGTCCCAAGGATAGAAGAGGAGAAATCAGAGGAGGACACTGCGCCTGCTATTACCACTGTAACTGTGCCAACGCCAATTTACCAGACCAGCAGCGGGCAGTATAGTACGTCATTCATCATATCTGTCCTCAGTGCTTCTCAATATAAGCAATATTGGCAGTAACGTATGAATGCATTTATAAGAAGATGAAGAACGTAATTTTTCCATAATCTGTAATTGGAGAGGAATAAATCAACACAGTTTAGCTCATTTCAGCCCAAGATAAGGCCCAAGGGCTATAGGTTTCCCGTCTTTGTCTCTGTCACAATCGTCATTTCCTGTCATTTTAGTTGCCATAACCCAGGGTGGGGCAATCCAGCTGGCCAACAATGGCACAGATGGTGTACAGGGGCTTCAGACCCTGACTATGACCAACGCAGCAGCTGCCCAGCCAGGCACTACCATCCTACAGTATGCACAGACCACTGATGGTCAGCAGATCCTGGTGCCTAGCAACCAAGTGGTGGTACAAGGTAGAGAGACCGCATATCAACACACATGACAAAGAATATAGAACAGGCAGGTGTAAAATGTTATTTAGGCAGGTTTGATATATTGACTTAACAGTGAAAACTGTTTTATGACATGGGAAAATTTTGGCTAGTAAAAGCTAAATAAAAATATTATGAAGTACTATAAATTCTTAAAATGACTCCAGTAAATCTGACTTTTATCCACTACCCCCACCCCACCATTACAGCTGCCTCTGGGGATGTACAGGCTTATCAGATCCGCACTGCTCCAACCAGTACCATTGCTCCTGGGGTGGTTATGGCCTCCTCCCCTGCTCTGCCCACTCAAGGGGGAGCTGAGGAGGCCACACGCAAGAGGGAGGTCCGGCTCATGAAAAATAGGTACGTGAAAACATGAGACCTTTTACTGTCCGTCACCTGAAAAACATACGGCTATGATGCACAAATGTATGGTTAGCACTAGACATTATTATGTATTATTACATTGCCAATTAGCATAATATAGTAAAATACTAACTCAGTTACAATATTTTAGCCTAGCCAAAACCGATTAGCGTTTTTCTTTGCCAAGAATTTAAAAATATTAAACTAAATTTAAGAATGATTAACTTTGCTTAAACTGTGTGTGGTTTGATACTCCGCAGCTTAGTTTTGCAGTCCTGTATATTTTTAGCTTGCTCTTAGTTTAATTGCAAAATGAAAGAACTCAGAAAACACATCAGTAGATGCAGGAATTGGTTTTGGTTTTGACGGTCATCTCATCTTCTCCCACAGGGAGGCGGCACGTGAATGTCGTAGAAAGAAGAAGGAGTATGTCAAGTGTCTGGAAAACCGGGTGGCTGTTTTGGAAAACCAAAACAAAACCCTCATTGAAGAACTGAAAGCACTTAAAGACCTGTACTGCCATAAATCTGAATAGACCTGACCCTCCCTAGTTTGCTTCCCCCCTCCCCAGCTGGCTTCTGCCTACTTGTACAGAGACTCTGCCTAGTGGTAACCATCCTGGCATGGATACACATTTTGTAGATGTTTTTTAAAGTTACGAACTATCTAAGAGAAAAGAAATTGAAAAACCCCTTTAAATACAAGGTCCAAGTTCTTCTCTTTTCTAGTGGATCATGACCTTCAATAAGTAAGAAACTTTGAATCGTGAGCGTCCAGCTCAATTTTCTCATTCTTTGCCTCCTGGGGGGTCACTGGTAAGGGTCCTTATAGCGATCCTGGGGGCAGGTACGTTTGGGTGCTTCAGGAGAAGTTCTTTTATTATCACTGGGCCCCCAAGGAATGAATCACCATGTTGCTGGGGGAACAGAAAGCCATTGGCTAATAAGCCATAAACCCTCCACTGCTGTTTCTGACTTGTCACCTGTACCAGTGGTCCACCTGCCAACGCAGAAGAACATGTGATGCATTCTCTACATGGAGGAAGGAGGGCCTCTCCTGTTGCTGGGACCTTAGCATATAGCCTGATCTGCTCTGAATAGAACCCTTCCTCAGAACAGTTTGCCACAGGGCTGGGAGTGGGATTGTTAGAACGGGTGTGTGCAACACGTGTAGTTTGTGCAGAAGTTTCTATAATGCTTGTGTTACTAACAAGTTTCACAGATCTAATGAATGATGGGGGAAGTACGGTTTCTTACAGTGAAATTTTCGGTTGGTACCCCCCCCACACACACACCCCTTGAGCATTTCAGTATTTTGCTTTTGTTAACTGTAAACAGTTGCTGATTATATTTCCTTGGAGAAGTGTTTTTCCTTCTAAGTGTATTTTAGGAATCATTTTAGGTTTAGGTTCAAACTGCAGCTCAGTGCAAACATAAGACATTGGTAAAGTATGAAAATAGGTACTATGTGTATTGAGATTGGTTCAGATGGCAGATTGTCCTCACTAAGTAATCTTCCTATGCTGGCATCCAGTCAGTGAGTGGGTGACGTAGACAAATGGAACAGCCACGTGTCTGGATTTAACAAGCTTTTCACAGAAGTGGAGGTCAAACTCAATATCTATCAGGTGACACAACTCACCCTGCAAAAGAACTTTGCTCTATTTTCAGAGTCACTTATACTTCGCACGAATACTTTGAAACATATGGGTGACATCTTTAAAATTGTTTCTCAAAAATACAGAGTAGAGGAATAATACTTTTTCAGTTGGTTGCTGGAATAAGAAATGCCACATTGTATTATAGTTTTGTCATAAAGTGGAGCCAGTGGTCATATTGATTGTGCTACATAATGTATTTTATTTTTTATAACCATTTGGTATTTTTCATTCATTGTCACAACCAATATGGAATTCATTTATTTGTATTAAATATATAAATAAAACGCCTACTGGGACAATTTATCCAGCTACAAATTCTTGGCAGCTAATTGACAAAAACGCCTTTGATAAAACAGTGTTTTTGATGGTCTGTTATATTGTGCATATGATGCTGTGCTTATACTATAACAGCATTAGTCATCATCTTGTCTTTTTTTATATTTGTATCTGATACATGATGCATCATGAAACAGCACACGAAAAGGGAGGGTTACGGCTCGTTTTAACTGAATACTCACTCCTGTCAATTCTATTACACATTTCATTCCCAATTTTGCACCAGCCACCCTAAAACAAGCATTATGGAATTACTTTATTTTGTTGAAGTATGTATGTATGTTAAACCTGCTCTTGTTTTGGCTGTATTGGAAATATACTAAATCATACTGTTTGCTGTGTGGATTTTATTCTTGAAATGTATTCCAGGATTATTAAATTGTGCTTAAACAACAAATCCTTTTTAAAAATCTAACTACCAACTGAGCATGTTGCACATGAATAAAGTCTAGCTTCTTCTCCTGCCTAAGGTTACAAGTAATATTTATACTGTCCTGCTGGTCAAAAATCTTGTTAAATATAAATTCATAAGAATATAGTGTGTACGTGAAGTCATAACTACTGGAAAACAACTTTAAAAGAACCTTAGTCTAAGGCATAATTTCTAATTTAAAAAAAAATGCTGAACCAGTTTTTGCTAAGCATTTATGGATAATGCAATCAAAGACAATTTCATTAATATCTTGCTCATTTTTTTATGTAAAAAGAAAATTCAAATTGGATCTGAACAGTCTTGTTGTAGTATGTAAATGGAGCCTGCATGTTCTTCTGATGGCACTGGAACATACCCTGAGCAATCATCTGCAGGTATACCAACCCCTGCTGGTATATTCTGTATGTTAATCAGTACTGTCACTCACTCCAATGCAGAACAATTGGTTATTAATTTTATATTCTTTAGGGTGGTCAGAACCACAAAAAGGAGATCTCCACACAGACCATTTGAGAAAAGAGATTAAAAGTGGAGGTAGGATACAGCTTTTAGATGTCCAACTGGGGCCATAGTACCCCCCCCCCCACACACACACACACACACACAGAGATTGCTTTTAAAGTGACTTTGTGTGAATTTGTCTCTTCAAATGTACACTGACTGTCTCTGTCACAACTCTTGTTTGGATTTCACAGCTTTGTAGATGTGTATGTCTCTTTGAACATCATAGTGGACCTCTTGGACTATAAAGCGTTTATGCAGCATATCCAAAAATTTCTGGTCCCGCTCATAACGGATCCTACAAGCCAGCAGTACCAGAGTTCTGTCTGAGCTCAGGTACTCTAGAGTGTGCAGCAGGGCAGAGAAGGTCTCTTCCAGGTATACAATGTCAGCTCCAAGGATAATGTCATATCCTCCCTCCTGATATAGTTCTAAGTTCTTTCCCCAAGTTAGCTCTTTTACCAGTGCTGCTCCCTGCTGGTCTGGAGGTATATTCTCCTTTACGTTGGCACGCAGAAAATCAATGGCTGGAGCTTGGTCAGTGATTGTCACCTTAGCACCTGATGAGATCAATCAAGTTAGAAAATTCATAAAACGTAGCACAGAGACTCCCTGGTAACAGAAACTCATATAGCATAATGTCTCCATTGTCCCTTCTTACCAAGGAGCGTGGCCACGATCCCCACGAGCCCAGTGCCAGCCCCTAGCTCGATGGCAACTTTGCCCCAAAGCTCAATATGTCCCAACTCCAAGTACATACACAGCACTACAGCCTTAAATGAGACAAGAAAAAACACTGTAATGCAATGAATAGAAACAAGTAAGGTTACAAAAACCTGCAAAATCAATCAAATGCTTCATATAGTAAACCGCCAAGTGCAATGACTGGCAAAGAACAAAACAAAATATTAGTAAGGCCAAAACCAACCGCATCCCACACCACAGCGGCCACCCCAAGTCGGTTCCAGTCCTGAGATAGGCACAGGCGACGATTGGCAAAGTGAAATTCAGCCGAGATGTCATGCAGTTTGGAGAGTGCTGGCATAGAGTTCCTTTCATACGGGACGAGAGCCATCGCAGCCCTTTGGAAATTACTTCTTTGCTGGAAAGATAAGAGCATGGTGGTTTTTAAAATACACCTTGTTATTTAATGTATGGAATATTCCAAAGCAATTAATGATAATAAAATCAAATACGTAGTTGTACAAAATAATCAAAATTACAGTATATAAATTCCATCATTTTATAAAATACATTAAACTATACACTAAACAGGAATCTTGATAGATGGGTCAATGCATGTGAACTGTTTCTTTTTATATCATATCCGTACCTCCTGTTGCAAAATTTGCGCAGAAGACTGTGCATGCAGAAAACATAATTCAGATTATTTCGATATATGTATCCATGTACAGAAGAGCGGTTGTAAGATGGAAGGATAAAATCAATTTTAAATGACGAACGAAAATGAGCTTGACTTGGTGTCCCAAAATGCATGGTGCCAGTTGCCGGTGGTCGCAACCATTCTGTCTAGGTTACAGCACAGTTTTTGGTCTCGTTGCCTTTTAAAAAGGGCTGTTTCCTAATAATGAAGCACGCGAGAATTATATGTGTAGTTAAGTGATTTAATTGATAACATTTTCAAAGTACTTTCACTCCAGTTAAAATACTTTAGACAGTAACCAACTTATAAAAACTTCATTACCTGGTCCTTTGGCGTTGTTTGAAATCTCGCGATGAAAACCACGAGGCCGTCCGAGACTTTCAAATATGCGTCGAAAAATGGATATAAATGAGAAATATACGTCTTACGTCTTATATTTAATGTGCAGAAATAACAAGCAGCATCTAGATGTTTCCACAAGACATTAATTATACAACTTAACTTTTTCGTTACTAATATCAAAGAAATATTTATGGGTTACGATAGTTAGTTTTATTTTTGAGAATAATGTTCCGATTTCACCTTAACTACATAAGGAAGGGAATTGTTTTAGTTACACTGCGTTAACAATCGTAACCCATACAATGTTACAATGTAAAATGACAATCCGATGGTTTTTCACTGCAAAACGAGCAGCGCGGTTTCCGCCATGTTTTTCATTAACCCAGCAAGCAAATCGCGATGCGCTACCAGAGGTCATAGAAAAATGATTGGCATTCGGGATTCTGCAGTTAGAAAATGGCGTTCATGGATTTTCAATTTTTGAGACCAATGATATTCTCTAACTATGTAAGTAGGCGGGCACTTCTGAAACGTATGAAACGTTTAACCAATCGGATACGACCGGCCGCTTTGTTTTGATTACACGTCCAATGATAGCTGATGCGATTTCTCATGGGTGGTTCCTTGCGTGCATGCCAGGTAGCGGCGAGAGGAACAGATGGCGGAGGTGGCGGGGAGGAGATCGCTGAATTGGCCAACGGGGAGGAGGGGATAGTGGAATATCTTCAGTATCAAGGCTAGGAACCAAAGCTGAATCTCGAAAAGGCCCACGCCGAACAGCAATTAACTCTTACATAGTTTAATCGAAACAAAAAATGAGCGGCTAAGCAGGCTATGTGTTTTAGGCCCAAAGCCTGGGCAAGGAGTTGGTATATGATCCTGGATATCAAAGGGAGAGAAAGATGATCTACCTCGGAAAATAAGCATTAAAAGACTTTAATCAGGAAACAAAAGTTGGAGCTGCATTTTGTGAACCTTTTAATGCTGTTGGTGGTTGGCGTAAGGATAGTCTCAAGCGGATACTTCTGTTGGGTTAGCTAGCTTACTGAGTTAAGGGACCAGTGGACTAGCTACATGCACCTTTTATTCGTCAGTTTTTTTGTAGTAAGCTACTGATGTTTCACTTAGCTAGACATGGATGAATTTCCGAATGTTTTGAAGTTTTTGAGCTGCTTTTAAATCGGCCTGGACTGTCCGCTCTTTTTTCATGCTTTAGCCAAGTGGGAGCACACCCTAGGCGAGCATTGATTTAGCGAGTAGACATCTCCTTGCAGCTGTCAGATGAGCTACTGTGTATTTCTAGTGCAGCGCCCATATACTGCGTTTTTCCCAGTGTAGTCGAGCACGCCCCTGATAGACGACGTGCAACTTTTTTTTAATGCAACTTATTTGTAAAAACGTACAGGGTCGATGGTATAAGTATTCTCCATCTGTTGAACCCTACATGTTTCCGTTAAATTGACGATTTGAAGACGGGTCGTCTTCATCCTTATACTTTATGTTTTAGACAAAGTAAATCCGTAATCCCTGTCCAGTGTTCGGAGGGCCTCGACACGGTCGCACGGCGTGTATTTGCTAGCTAACGTCGCGTTTAATCGGAAATGGGGAATACACTGTCTTGCTGCGTGTCTCCTGGCGGGAGTCCGAAGATCTCCAGGCAACAGGAGCGCCTGGAGGACTACCAGACCAACACGGACCTGAGCGAGGACACGACCGGGCCCTACCTGCAGCACATCAGCGACAGAGAGGTACCGGACGGTACGTGTCCTCTTTCTGACTGCGACCGTTCTTCATCTTTTTCTTTAACAGTTACCTGAAAACGACTTACGTTTTGCTTTTACAGCAACCTATGAAACTGTTATTCAAGTTAAGATAACATGTCACCATCTCCAATGTCCACCTCACAGTGCTGTTATATCTCTAATGAGAGCAGGGACGTTTTTTTCCTTCTCGTCCCCTGTTCACAGAAGATGAATACTGGGATATTCTGGCATGTGTTGCTTTTGCTTTAGATGTTTTATTGCCGTCACTTCTTCCTGATGGCATCTTCTCTTCAGAGCCAACTGACATAAACGTAGCTTTCTGTTAATGTGCTTCTATGATTGTACATTTATAATCCCCTTATGCATCCTAGGATAGCCTGTGCTCTACTAGTCAGGAAAAGTTGCCCGTTTGCTTGGGAAATGACAGAGGAATCTGAGTTATCTTTGGCATTTCCAAGGGTCCCGTCTGCAGGCCTACCCTCACGATCCTCCCCCAGCCCAAAATGCACACATGCCCACATACATAGACACAGTGTCAGTAATTTAACCTGTATGCTGAAATCTGAAAGTTGCTACGCTTGAAACTGCATAACGATGAGAGGCAGACAAATGCTAAAAAAACATCTAGAGTCAGGCTTACAAATATGCTCAGATACACATCAGGGAGATTTAAAAAGAATTTCTTTAGCTCCACATATTAACCTACCAAGGCTTCCATGGTGGTGTTTTGCATCTATATAAAATATCTTATTTTCAGTTGACACTGGTAAGAAATGCTCATTGAGCATGTGGCCTATGTTCACCTCCATGTACATGCATGCATACATCATCTTAAGTCCTTTTTCTCAGCTCCTGTGAAACAGGCAGTGTTGAGTTTGAGGAAGTAGCCAGACGCCTAGAATAAAGATGGGTTAACTTCTTTATTAAGCAGTGGAATGTGCAAGCAGTGTTTGAAATGACTGTCCTGTTCCTAAAACACCTGTTTTATTGCCTGTTGAGTCAAGGAAGCACTAAAACTTCTCCCTAGTATTTTTAGTGCCTGATAGGGTGATTTATTCTGGGTTTAAGCATCTGTAAGGGTACTGATGTTCAAACCAGAAAGTAATTCAAACTGTTAATCTAGAACTGATCGAAATTCACGTAACAGATTAAGATTCCGCCCTGATACTGGGTTTCTGTTTTAAACTTGCTTTGTAGTTTTATATAATAGCATTTTTAAAAGTGACAGGCATTGCAATTGGTCTGTCTTAACTTTGTCTCCACTCTCCACGTACTTTAAGATGTATGATGAACATTGTTTTGCATCATGAGCCTTTGCATGAGATAATCTCTTACTTAGGGGCTTGGTTACAAGAGGCAGTCAGGATAGGAGTATGCTTAACATACAGTACGGTCATTGGGCTTGGTATTGTCCACTGGACATTCTCTCACCAGACCAGGACATGCATCTAGTCTAATTTAATGGCAGTGTCTCTCGTTGACTGGTAGTATTTCCATTGATTTTATTATGGTAAGAGCACTTTTGTATTGTATGTAATAATATTCATTCAAGTGTTAATGTGTTTTTTTTTTTTTACACTGCAAATCTAGTTTCAGGTTTGTTTGCCTAACATTGAGTTCAGTATTAGGTGGTACTGTGGCGGGGGGGGATGCCCTTTGCATCCTCTCTTGGTTTTCTCTGGATACTTCAGTTGCTTCTCTCAAACCAAACACATGCAATCCAGGTAATTAGTTTCTGTATATTGCCCATAGTGTGTGTGTGTGTGTGTGTGTGTGTGTGTGTGTGTGTGTCACAGTGGATTAGCATCTCAACTAGGGTATGGCCCAACCTTGTGCCCTTTGCTGCCTGGGGTAGACTTCAGGCTCCTGCCGTGACCCTGGCCAGGATTGGAAGGTGGATGCATTAATATTGCAGTAACTGTAGCACACTTACACAATTGCTGTAATATTTCCCAGACCCTTTTCTTGAGTACATATTGACAGATGATGCAGTAGTTAAAGTCTAATTTTCATAACTCATAAGACAAATACATTATGACACTTAGTGGCCTTTATATGAGGGCAGGGAAGGGCATATGTGGGTGCTACATGCTGGTGACTGTAGCACATGCCTGCTGAAAGGTCCCCCTACCACTGGCATTATCTCTTCATGTCTTCAAACCGCAGCAGTAAATAGAGATTCTCAGCATGGGCAGAAGCGATTGGAATGCCGGATGGAGATGATTGACGGTGCCTCATGGGAGGGGTCTTGGTGAAAATGATTGTGGCTCGTGTGAGGAGATGGCCATTGGTGTGACGGAGGACCGGGGCCGGCCTGTCTCGGGTGGACAGCTTTTTCACCGACAGGCTGACACACTCCCTATTCTTGTGCCGAGCTCCTACCGACCTCCCCCAGAAGGCGTGCCAGTGTGTGGCACGCAGCCGTAGGGGCAAAGGGCCCCCGTGTTCTGTGCCAGCTGCCGACAAAGAGCCGATTGTCCTGGTTTTCCTGCCCTAGTGTGAATGAATTAGGGGACAGACTAGACCCGGATCCTAGTGTCCCATAGAAGGGGGGCGCCCAGAATCACACTCACTGTTCAGCACCCATTTTTATGGCTCGGGAAAGAAGATTTTATTTTATTTATTTATATATATATA
>JAODJX010000001.1:33326492-33336627 GCA_026776945.1 Isichthys henryi
ATGATTGTGGTACAAAAAAGGAAAATATTTGTACGTCACTCAGTATTGCATACAAGCAATAAATGTATTACATATATATATGATGGTATGATATTGCTTGTAAACAATACTGTGTGACGTACAAATATTTTCCTTTTTTGTGCCACAGCTAGTCTCTTAATTGCAGTGGCTGACATGCCAGCCGGACAAATCATTATTTTCTAGACAATGGGCCCATATTGTTTTCATGTGTATGCAGCTTTCAGTCCACAGTTCAACAGGAGGCCTGTATCAACAAATCCAGTTACATTCTTGCTGCTTTGCTGTTAGGGCTGGATTTGTAGTCATTGAACAATTTTTATATATATATATATATATATATATATAAAAACAGCAGAATATATGTGTGTGCGTGCGTGTATTTGTATAATACAAAATATTGGGTTTGGTTGTTACATCGTCCACAGGGATTGGAAAACTGGCCATTGACATGATTCTCTGCTTCATTTGCTCAGGTTAGAGACTATTTAACAAACTATTAAAAACTGACATTCTGCAGCAGGATTGTGGCTTGTGGTTAAACCATTTTTTCATGTCAAGAAATTAAGCGTTGTAACTTTAGCTGGAGTTGTGCATTTAAAAGGGTTTTGCTTTTACCTCTGTGAACTATCCAGTTACAATGTCATGTTCCATAGTTGTCTGGACACAGCAGTTTCTGATGAATTTTATTTTGAAACAAGAAAAAGGGTTGGATTTAAGTGCCTGGCTGTGGCTAATGGACGAAATATGAGTCCTCATAATTTAACATATGAACAAGTATATCATTGTTATTCAGTTGTTACCTTTAATTGTTTTTCAATGCTTGTTTTGGGGTCTATATTTGAATTATTATATTAACGTAGTTTTAATTAAGTTATGGTCCTTGTTAGAATTTCTCTGAGCATTTTAAACCAAACTTTGTTTTGGTCCAATCGAAAGACGTTTCCAAATGAAGTCTTCGAGTCACAGATATTATACACTGCTCAAAACAAACAAAAGGGACACTTTAATCAGAGTATAGCATCAAGGTAATTAACTGGGATATTGATCTGGTAGGTTAAGAGACAAAGGGGGTTGTTAATCAGTTTCAGCTGCTTTGGTGTTAATGAAACAACAGGTGCACTAGAAGGGCAACAATGAAACGACTCCTAAAACAGGTGGAAGCCACTGGCATTTTCCCCTCCTCATCTTTTCTGATGGTTTTTTCACTAGTTTTGCATTTGGCGACGGTCAGTGTCAGTACTGGTAGCATGAGGCGATACCTGGACCCTACAGAGGTTGCACAGGTAGTCCAACTCCTCCAGGATGGCACATCAATACATGCCATTACCAGAAGGTTTGCTGTGTCTCCCAGCACATTCTCAAGGGTATGGAGGAGATTCCAGGACACAGGCAGTTACTCTAGGAGAGCTGGACAGGGCTGTATAAGGTCCCCATCAGCAGGACTGGTATCTGCTCCTTTGTGCAAGAAGGAACAGGATGAGCACTGCCAGAGCCCTACAAAATGACCTCCATCAGGCCACTGGTGTGACTGTCTCTGACCAAACGATCAGGAACACACTTCATAAGGGTGACCTCAGGGCCTGATGTCCTCTAGTGGGCCCTGTGCTCACTGCCCAGCACCATGGAGCTCGATTGGCATTTGCAGTAGAATACCAGAATTGGCAGATCTGCCACTGGCACCCGGTGCTTTTCACAGATGAGAGCAGGTTCACCCTGAGGATGTGTGACAGACGTGAAAGGGTCTGGAGAAGCTGTGAAGAATGTTATGCTACCTGTAACATTGTTTAGCATAACCGGTTTGGTGGTGGGTCAGTGATGGTCTGGGGAGGCACAGACCCCTACAGGCTAGATAACGGCACCTTGACTGCCATTAGGTATCGGGACAGTGTCAGACCCTGCACTGGTGCAGTGGGTCCTGGGTTCCTCCTGATGCATGACAATGCCTGGCCTCATGTGGTAAGAAAATGCCCACGGTTCCTGGAAGATGAAGGAATTGATACCATTGACTGGCCTCTACGCTTGCCTGACCTAAATCCAATAGAACACCTCTGGGACATTATGTTTCGGTCCATCCAACACCGCCAGGTTGCACCTCAGACTGTCTTGGAGCTCAGTGATGCCCTAGTCCAGATCTTGGAGGAGATCCCCCAGGACACCATCCATGGTTTCATTAGGACCATGCCCTGACGTGGTCAAGCATGCATTCAAGGACATGGGGCCATACAAACTACTGAGTATGATTATGAGTTGCTGCAATGAAATTTTGGCAAAATCGATTAGCCTGCCGCATCATTTATTCACTTTTTGATTTTTGAATTCATCCCTCTGATGGAAATGAAAAATTTTAACTTACAATCTGGCATCCTTTTTGTTCCTAACACATTACCCAGTCTATATCAGTATAGATATCCAGCATGATTTTTTACCCCATTGATATCTGATGTGTTTTCAAAGTGTTCCTTTAATTTTTTTGAGCAGTATATTTTTATTGGTAAATGGTAGGCCCATAGCTGTTCAGCAAATCATACATATATGTACTAGTGTACTAGGAATGTATACTAGTGAATTACTGACAGAATGGGGCTTTAACATATTCTGACTGATTTTCAGATCTAGCTTTTGAGTCCAACCCTTCTGACCATGCCCGGGCCAGTACCATTTTCCTCAGCAAGTCGCAGACCGACGGTGAGTGCTACAGAGGGTTCTGCTGTAAGGCAATTGTTACCTCTTTGACAGCATTGACAACGGTTTTCTGAATGGTTTCATGGATGGTATTGATAACGTATTATCAGACCCACTGTGTTTATAGCCTGGGTACAGGCACAAAATAGCAGGAACTGACTTGTGCTCTGGGAATGGTGAATTTAAATCAGGGGTGTCAAACTCCATTCCTGCAGGGCCAGAGCCCTGTGTAGCTTTAGTTCTTTTCTTGTTCCACCATAAATGATTCAGCTCAAGAGCTGTGTGGTAATTAGCACAAGGAGTTGAATCAGGTGTGTTAAACCAGGGGAGTGAAGTCTGACACCCCTGATTTAAATGGTGTGTGAGCTTATCACCAGAACTGGAGCATAGGATGCCTTCAGCTGGGATGTGACCTTGTGGCAGGAAGGTGATTGGCTATTGGTGCATTAACTGCGTAAAGACATTTTAACGGAACAAAACAAAAGATAAGTTGGCAGAAATTGTTACTTGGCTAGTCTGTAAATTCGTGTCGTGAATTTTTCTTTGAAAAGTGTCACGATTTCTGGTCTCACAGACCATGCAGATTATTCTGTGACGTTTGCTTAATGTGAGTGGAATTGGACTGATAAGTCTTTTTCCTTCCTCCTTTTCTTTACAGTGCGGGATAAAAGGAAAAGCAATCACATAAACCATGTAAGAAACTGGACATTTTTTCCCTCCTTTTTTTCTGTGCATATATTCATTGTCTTCTGCAAAACAGTGAAGGGCAGTTACTTTTGTTTCGGGGTGTACACATCAGGGCAGTGTGAGAGGGCAGGATTCTGCACATTGTTTGTTCATCACGTTTGTTTGGCAGTGGGGGGGGACAACAACCTCAAAATGGAAAACTGTTAAAGTTGTGAGAGTGACATTTACAATCTTGTGGGTCTTTTGATATAGATGCTTTGGTGAGTCTCCATCTGTTGTATGTGTCCGTTGTTCTAAGAATCCTCTTTAGGCTGATTTCAAGGTGACATATTTCTTACTATAGAGACTTTTGCATGCTGTTGTGATATGCAGGTTGAAGGCAATACTGAGAAGCTTGTGAATCTTTTCCAATAAATCGTTCTTATGCTAGGAACAATTCCATTTCTAATTTAATGTTCATGTATTCCTTAACGTGTTCAGAACACATTTTTTTTCTGTTTTTACACTTTAATGCTAAGCTAATGTTACGTATACTGTTTCCGTAAAGGTCTAGTCAAGATCAACGGACCAGCCCATCTCAGGAATTTACCCCCAAACGATATCAATTTGTCATAAGGGTTTTTAGCTGTTAACTTGTCAGTCTGCAGTCAGTTGCGTAGCTGTTCAACAGAAGCAAGAAAACCTATGTTCTTTGACATTGTCGCTGCAAAAATGTATGTTCCACATTTGTTTGGTGCATGTCTAAATCTGTTTTATCGTTATTGATTATCAGAGTTGCTGTTAATTATTTAGCTAAACAAACACATTCTGACTGTATAAGCTATATTAGAGATCCTTATTGCAATTTTGGTTAATCTGAATGAACATGTAAGGTCTTCTGATGTTGACGTAAGCTATCGCTAACAATGGCCGTTCTCTAGGTGTCTCCAGGGCTCCTTTCAAAGAAATACAGCTCCTGTTCCACGATATTCATTGATGACAGTACTGTCAGCCAACCAAATTTAAAAAGCACAATCAAATGGTAAGTACCTTCGACCAGCTGGGGGGGCTTGTCAGACCACTACCAAAGGCAGCTACAGGAAGAACTGCCGGATGACGGATAGCAGAGGAAATTCCAAGAGGCAGAACTTATAGCTGGTTCCAACCATACAATATCACGAAAACAAGTAGAAAAGTGTCAGTTATATAAACACTGGTGAAACTGGGAAGGAGATGTGTGTATATATTTTATGATATATAGCACGAAATCTGTGTTCCTCAAATGAAGTTGAACTTGTCATACATAACGTACGACATCGGTAACCCAGTTTGAAAATAATCAGTTGTGTCTCAGAGAGGAGTGACATTTTCACACTACAGCCTCATTACTGATACGAGCGAGACAATTTCATTCAGTCATCTCCGCAAAATTTTGGCTAGTGTTGCCAATATTTGAGGAAACTTTAAATACCAAGTGGGTTTAGCTATCTTGTGGCTTTGAAATATAATGCTTTAGTTTTTTCCAGTGTTTCATCTGTGACATTTCTAAAAATAATTCTTGAATGATTAAGATGTTTTATTCTTTGTTTTTCAGTGTTACACTAGCAATATACTATCACATAAAGAACAGGTATGTTTTTCCTGTTAACATGCTAATTTTTTAAACGCAATCAGCTGTCAAACAAGACATCAGACTATGTCACAGTGAATCTGCATGCAAACTGATGCATCGTGCCAAACGTGCTTTCTTTATAGCCTGAGGTATTTTTGGAGTGTTGATAGATGAAACATTAAGAAATCTGGCTGAGCCGAAAATTCCCTGCGGTCCGCAAACTCCTCTGTCGGTCTTTTCCCCTCAGGGACTCGGACAGATCGCTGGAGATTTTTGATGAGAAGATTCATCCATTATCAGTAAGTGATGCATGGCTCAGGAGGGGCAGCGTACATTCCGGAGGGAGCTCTTTACACACAATCATTCGAGCTAACTGAAGAAGCAGCCTGCAGCTTGGACTTCCACCCGGAAACAAAATTCTGTGTTATCTTTGATACAGACTGATAACAGCATGCTTTCAAGAGAGCTTCTTTTGAGTAGTGCATTGCATTAGTTAAACAGCAGCATTTTTAACTACGGTTCTCTCCAGCTTCTGCTCTTGTCGCATTGCTTCATGCCTTGTGTTATATTATACTATGTGAACGGTAACTTGTAAATATTATTTCCCTATTAGCCACAATTAAAAACTTCACGACATTCTACCAAATGTTAATTGTATGATGTCCTTGTTCAGCAGGAAGGGAGTGTCTTATCACGTATTATCTCTTGTGCTAAGACTATGGCTGCCGTGGGATGACTGTATACCATGATAGAAATTCTGAAATGGTTATATCATTAGTGCTGTTGGGGCAGTAATTAGTACTGTTGCCTCACACCTCTGGGACCAGTGTTTGAGTCTTTGCCGTAGCTCCATGAGTGTGGGTTTGCATGTTCTCCCCGTGTTGTCGTGGGGTTTCTTTCAGGTACTCTGGTTTCCCCCCGCAGTTCAAATGCATGCTGAGGCTGGCTGGAGTTACCAGGCCGTCCATGGGTGTGAATGGTGTGTGTGTGTGCCCTGTTATGGGTTGGTACCCCACCCTGGGTTGTTCCCTGCCTCTGAAATAGGCTCTGGACCCCCCACAGCCCTGAATAGGAGAAATATGACAAATGGTTTCAAGAAATGGATGGATCGGTGCTATTGTATGTCAAGGTTTAAATGGTCATGTCACAACACAATATCTGTGACACTGAAAAATACGCTAATATATTACTAACACATGAAAAACCTGTTAGATTTAAAGTTCCCAATTCATTTTAATTCATATTTACTACTTAAAAATGTGAGGGTTTGCTGTAATTTACATAATAAATGATACCCCTCTATGAGGAAATGGAGGGTGCATGTAATGTTGACAGCAAATTGCTCCCTCAACAATAAAGAACCCATTCAGCTGTCTGGACACATTTTTGATTCTGGAAGAAAAGACTAAAGTTATTGTTCAATGACTCAACAGTTTGTATAGCATTTGGCAAAACTGTGGCGGCCAAAACACATCAAACCATATACTGTGTGTGTGTGTGTGTGTGTGTGTGTGTGTGTGTGTGGTCTCCTTGTCTTGTATACTGAGACATATGCCATCTCAGTAGGGTTATAGATGTGTTATGAAACATGTCCTGTAGGTGGCAGTATTGGATCATGACTCCCTCAGCATCCTTCACAAGCATGATTTACATTTTATGACTGCGTCCAAAGAGAATGCTGTGTTTGTGGTCATATTTTGAGGCAAAAAATTTAGGGAGAAAGTTATAAGCAGTTCAATAGTCAAAACATCCAGGAACCAGTTTAGTGATGATAAAACTGTTATTGGAGGCTGACTAGGGCAACTGCTTTGCAGAGAGAGCAGGTCCCAGACAACTACTCCCGGATTGATCCTGACCACAAGCTAATCTACCGTTTCGTCCGGACGCTCTTCAGTGCCGCCCAGCTGACTGCTGAGTGTGCCATTGTCACTCTGGTGAGTGTAATGTTTCTCTGTCTTCATATTCATTTAGATCCAGAAAGAACAACATTAATGAGTCATCAGATGCTTATGTGTCGTCTTAGATCAGGGGTGTCAAACTCCAGTCCTGGGTGGCCAGAGGCCTGCACATTTTTGGGTTTCCCCTCATTTAACACACCTGATTCAACTCCTTGTGCTAATTACCACTCAGCTCTTAAGCTGAATCATTTATGGTGGAACTGGGAAAGAACTAAGAGACACTGGGCTCCGCCCCCCCAGGACTGGAGTTTGAGACCCCTGCTTTAGATGCATTAAAGAAGGAAACATTTCTAAGCTTTTTTCAGCTCTCCCAGAACCCTTAGATTAAGTTCAGAATGTTATGACAGATCTAACTGTGCACGTTGCGGTGATATTAGTGTGATATTAGCTAAATCCATTCCTCTTCATTGAACTAGAATGTTCATAATCTTGAATCTGGGGATGGGTTTTTGCTCTTTTTGCTGCTCCTCTTCAAGGTGCATGACTCACTGTTTCTATCAGGTGTACCTGGAGCGTCTGCTGACCTACGCTGAGATCGACATCTGCCCCTGCAACTGGAAACGCATCGTGCTGGGGGCCATCCTGCTAGCCTCCAAAGTGTGGGACGACCAGGCTGTATGGAACGTGGATTACTGCCAGATCCTGAAGGACATCACCGTGGAGGACATGTGAGTAGTCATTGTTGTCTGCCATTCATTCATTGTGACTGTTAACCTTAATGATACTGCAGCAGTGTCAACATTGAAGAGCCTGTGTAATCAAAGGGAGGGTATTCCTTATACGATAGTTATTTCAGTCAGATGACAGGTTTTTACTCTCTTCTTACTACTCAGTTTTGAGTGTGAGATACTGAGTAACACTCCTAGAGCTGCTCATTACAGCTTTCTCCCTTTCATTTTCTGTAGCAGATGAGTACTCCTTGAGGCTGGGCACTAAGATATCTGAATTTTTGAAGCCTTCCCTCTGAGCTGGTTACAGACGGCATATCCCCGAGATTCGCTCCTTTTATGGATGGACCAGTGTGATTAGCTTGTGTTTGTTCGGTTGTCCGCAGACATGTTCTCCAGCTTTCCGCATCACAGACGTGCAGGTTTATTTTCATTATTTTCATTCCCTTTATTGAAACCATTTTTGTAAGATGCGCCTGGGCGTACTTGAGTGCTCTTGTCCCTCTAGGATAATACCACGGCTCCCAGCCACTCCATTAGTTGCCCCTAGCGACCGACCATCTCTTCCCCCCCCCCCCCCCAGCCGCATGCTATCAGGACGGTGGGCTCCCAGCGCACCCTCAGCCTTCTGCTGTACCTTTTGGAGAGCCTCTATCAATGTTCCTGCCTGCATCCTTTCTAAAAGGCACTGTAAGCTCACTTGGAAAGATGGATTGCTCTCTGAATGTGAAGATTTTATGCATATTGTTCTCTGACCCAAACTGAAAGATTATATTTATTGATCTTTCGACTCTGTTTTGAAAGTGACCACCCAGGTTCCTCATCATCCTACTAAAAAATTTAACCATAAGTAAACAGTCACAATTACCTAAAACTGTTTAAAGCTATTTTGAAAAATTCTTTTCTGACAGGAAATGTTTCATGATATTATGTCATTATTTGTAATTTAATTCTGTTTGGTGAGTTACATATTGCAAGACATTGCCATTATGTAATAAATTCCTGCGTCCAGCGAATCATGTGTGTTAAAACACTGATGTACGTTTCTGTCCGTGCTGAAGTTGTAATCTTATCCACTCTTTGGTCTTGGTGTCAACTTTACCTTTATCCTTACAGTAAGGAAGGGTCCCACGGAGCAGTTTTGCAGTGTGTCCTCCCTCTTATGCATGCATATTGTGTTTGGAGTGGGCTTTGAATAGTGGTGTCACTCTGTTCTCTCAGGAACGAGATGGAGAGGCACTTCCTAGAGCTGCTTCAGTTCAACATCAACGTCCCAGCCAGCGTCTACGCCAAGTATTACTTTGACCTGCGCTCCCTGGCCGACGACAATAACCTAAGCTTCCCTTTGGAGCCCCTGAGCAAAGACCGAGCCCAGAACCTAGAGGTCAGGAGGCGGGAGGGGGCAGTTTGGGGGAGGGGGGTGTATGCGGTATTTAATCAGCTGGCGAATATATCATGCGACCTCTCTGTCCTGTCCTATATCTTGAATAACAGTCCACTTTTATGTCCACTGTGCTACTTGCAATCATGCTAATTAAAGTGTAATGATTTGGTATGTGTTGTGTAAGAAGAAAAATGACTAGAGCATTGCCAGAGATGATATTTTTGAGATGACTTGTGACGCTTTTCCACTGTCACCAAGAACCAAGCCATACCTGATCCACAAAGACTGTTTTCCATCGTAAATTGTGTGAGCCGTACCCACACTGGCACAGCCCTGCTTACTAGCAGGGCCGAAAGCGTGACTAAACCCGGCTGGTTGTATCACCATCATTGGATCAAAATACACAGAGAGACGAAATAACCGCTGATCTGCGTCAATATGCATGGATTAGTATCACACATTGTGATGTATTGATGCATTCCTGATAACCTGGAACGTGACATTTCCAGCCTTGTACCTGGAAAAAGTACTGAACGGCTGAATGGAATGGATTCATAATACAAATTTACGTAAGCTAATGCTAATTCTGCCGACATTTGATGCTAACATAACGTGTCAAAGACGTAGTGGGGGAAATTAGCACATAGTATCTCATTGTGTACACCATGTGAACAGTAAACAAGCATCTCTTTGCTGTTGCGGCCCAAATCCAGTAGCCCCTTTACCGAGCTGACCCTTCTGCGGTGGAAAATGGAACCGTGCTGTAGCGAGTGTCTCTCTGTGATATGGCTCAGGTACGACCTAGTTCCTGTATGCCAGTGGAACAAGCACCATTATTCTCCGCATACATACTATGTTAGCTGCCAAGATCTCTCTAGTTGTCAACATTGGTGATATGCAGGGGGAGATTCCAAACTTTTCCCACTGTCATGGTGCTTTGGATGAAATCCCGTAATACATAAATAAATGAAAATGTCATGTCTTTGGAGGGGCGGCATGGTGGTGCAGTGGTTGCCTCACACCTCTGGGACCCAGGTTCGAGTCTCCGCCTGGGTCACGTGTGTGGAATTTGCATGTTCTCCCCATGTCGTCGTGGGGTTTCCTCCGGGTACTCCGGTTTCCCCCCCACAGTCCAAAAACATGC
>JAODJX010000001.1:33336727-33349261 GCA_026776945.1 Isichthys henryi
GCCCATTGCTTCCGGGATAGGCTCCGGACCCCCCGCGACCCAGTAAGGATAAGCGGTTTGGAAAATGGATGGATGGGGTCATGTCTTTGGTCATCGAACAACTAATTTGATTAGAAAAAATATCCTTCCAGGGATAAGCATCGGGAAGAGGGATTCAGTGGAGTGGGGGTTTATCACATCCCACCTGCTGATTCTTCGGTTGTGCTGTTTTTCTGCGTTCAGGCCATCTCCAGGCTTTGCGAGGACAAGTACAAGGACCTGAGCAAAGCAGCGATGCGGAGGTCTTTCAGTGCCGACAACCTGGTGGGCATCCGCCGTTCCAATGCCGTGCTGTCGTAGCAGGAGGAGCGCCCACACCTGACAGCATACACGTGACCTCATCTGGTGCAGAGACGGCCTTCCTGCTCACTCCATGCCAGAGACATTTTGTCAGCAAGAGATTCGCTGCTCTAAGCATCGTGGCGAAAAGCATCTACTTAGAGACAAAGAATGAGTCAGGGTTTTGTGTTTTATTTCTTTCTTTTTTTTGCTTACTATGTAGGCTAATAGCTGTGAAATTTGTTTTTAAATGAAATCATTTGCAGATGGAGTATTTTAAATAAACACTAATCATGTAACAAATTTGCTTTGTTTAACCAATACACGTCTTGACACAGAAGGGCCTATTTCAACACGTTCAAATGTTTCCTTGCTGACACAAGGCGTCTTTGAACAATGTTTCATTCTCTGTGCAGTACCATGCACTTGGGTGTGCAGTCTTTGGCTGATAAACAGGTCTTTAGATTGAGGCCTCAAAACAGCCCTTTTTTGGAAATGATGGGACCTATTCAAGATTTTTATATCTAAACTGGTCATGTGTGTCATATTCGGGATGGCAAAGCTGATCCATGGAGTGCCACTGTGGGTGCAGGTTTTTGGGATGACTTCTGTCAGCCAATGATAAAGCAGTGTTTCTCAACTCCAGTCCTGTGGACCCACTGTTATTGGCTGATTGAAAGGTCATATCAGAAACCTACACCCACAGCACCTCAGCCTGGATCTGGTGCCCCCCTCGTTGCCACCCAGGACATGCTGTTGTCCTAGTACAGTGGCTAGAAAGAATAACAAGGTGATGTGGAATTTTGGACAATTCAATAAGGATCAATAGGGATGGAGGAATGAAAAAGAATTGAAGAATGTAAAAATATGTGCTACATGTGGGCCCTCAAAAGAGCAGTGACTTTTGAGAAAGATTAAAGTGTTTCTTTGAATGGCTCCCTAGCCTTATGACAGACTGCTGGCGAAGCAACCAATGAGATTGAATGCTACAAGTGCACAGCTACCAGGAGGTCAGGCTTAGGCTTAGGCTCTGGAATGCACCAGGAAGGCCTTGTCTGGAATATTGTACTAAAGGTACACTGCTATTAGAGTGCGACAAGAATACATTTTTATGAAAATGTAGTTTGTCTAGCTTCAAGCAAAAAACTGGAGCTATGATCAGACTAGTTATTGGAGGAATAGTACTAGATTTACAATTTAGTGCAAAATTGTCATATATATTTACCCTCTATGTGATATTGCTATTTAAATATTTAAATAATTTTCTATTCTTATAACAAGACCTTGTACTGGATAAGTGGATAGAGGATGGATGGATTGATAGATTTGTATTAATTTTATAAGATGGGCTGTATTCATTGTTTGAAATCTTTTAAGTTAAAGAAAACATGGATTAGTGATGCGAACTGTGATTTCAATCCCCAGAAGCAGATCTCTATAAAAACAGCAGTGGGGGGTTTAGTTATTGGGCGGTTTAGTTATTGGGCCTAAATGTGGATGATAAAAGCAAACTACTCCCTCTGGGCCTTTGTTCCATTTACGATATTGTCATGCATTATACCCAGCAACATTTTGCACTGAAGCTCCATGTCACTTGGCTAAAGAAAGTGGACTGATTTGGGTGCTTAAAATTCAGTACCTGTTTACTGTGAATGGAGTGCACCAATATTATTCAATTACTGAAGTACACTGCTGTGATTATGCTGAATTCACTGATGCACTGGCAAAGTAATACTTTGGAAAACCCTTGGAAAATCAGGCTGATGGTGGACCTGAAAACATGAGTCTCTGCACATAAACCAAAGCAAGGTGGCAAACACTTGGCCTCTGACTCCAGAATAATCTCTGATGTCCATCCATCCATAAAAAGGGTCACTTTAGCTATGACCAGAGTGGTGGGAAAGTTATAAAGTGGCAACCTGTAGCTTCTATCAAGTTGTAGCTGGTGTTGAAGGCAAGTCCATCATCACCTTAAGACTCTGCTGATTTTCAATCAGTGACAATGAGCTCATATCTTGTACTATCCACTGAATGTATGTTGTGGTGCAAAGGAGGGGCATGGAGGCTCATCTCCACACCAGTGTGGGCAGGTCCCATTTTCTCCTCGTGTTGTGTAGGATTCCTCCAGCTACCCCAGCAGTCCAAAGACATGCAGTTAGGCAAACTGGACACTCAGTATTTCCCAACGCAGTCCTCAGGGACCCCCAGATGGTCCACATTTTTGCAAAAACCGGGTTGGGAAACGCTGCTCCGAACTGACCATAGTGTTTGCATGAATGTGCCCTGTGATAGATTGGCATCCCATGCAGTTTACCTGCAACCTTGCACTGTGTGCTGTCTGGGACAGGCTCCAGGCCACTACACCATTAACCAACACTGAAAGTTGTTGGAATAGTCCCCTGGAAAGAAAGGCTTGCAATTTATATGGAATTATGAACTATTTAATCTGTAATGTTGGCAGCTATATTCTTTAATAGCTCAAAGAAAGTATGCTTCCTCACACATGCAGTGAGTCCTTCATAAGAGAATGATGAAATGCAGTGTTTCGCTGTGGAAGGACAGAATAAAACATGTGATCGGCTTGATATACACATTACCTCAACAGGATCTATGACTTTTTCCCCCCAGTCTAAGTTAAATCAGTGTTGGGGAAACTATCTATGTCATTGATCAATCTTAAAGACAAATTTCTGTACTTGCAGAAAGGTTTTTTGGTTTTGGGTGATGGAGCCCTCAAAGTATAACTAGTTTGTTGTGGTTATAATTGCATAAATGCAATTAGAAAAGTTGATTGGGGTCATGCAATCTTTGCAGTTTTTTTTTTAATTATTTACAGCTAAGTGTTACCATATGATTCATGAATGTTTTCAGTCCGAAAAAACAGAAACCATATGCAATGTAAAACCATAGTTGAGGTGTTTAATGGAATGTCGGAATATAATCGCATGTTACAACTTATGACAACACGTAGTAAATGTAAAGCTTACTGTACACGCTAAAGCAATAAGGCTGTGACGATATCCAGTGTGACTATTAGGTAACAGCTGGAGAGCGACAGTGACACGACATACAAACATTGCAAAATCGGTAGTTAGTGAGAGCAAAGCTGGACAAAAATCACTCAATATTTGGTTCACAGACTGCACCACATTTTATTCTCTACCAAAATCAGAAGTGTTAATAAAACAGTACTTTTGGCAAATGTTTAGAAGTATCATAAATATCTAAAATCCTTCACATCTCAGCATGTGAATGACATTCTCAAAAACCAGCTTACAAAACTGCAGTATGGACTATTTACAGCAGTTCCTCAGAAATATGTGGAGGGGGAAAAAAAGTCACATTCTTTCAGGCAACGAAATGCTCACAAGTAAGATTATAAACTATTAACAATGATTTATTCACTGGTGTACAATACTGAGGGCAAAAAAAAAAACACACACTAAACAGAAACATTTCACAGGATCTCACAAAGACAGGCTGGACAGGGAGTGGTTTGCTACTGGGGGGGGTTTCATTTTTTTGTGGCTCCAGCTATAACTCCGCTGCAATCAAACTGATTTGATGTGTCTTTGCCATGTGAAAAGCCATTACTGACATACTCACAGTACCCAGCACCATGACAGTGCTGGCCGTCTAGAGATTGTGAAGCACCTTGAAAACCTTTGTTGCATAGTCGGACTCTGCCCCAAGTCAAGCTTGTTGTTGGTTTCAAAGTCTCGTCAATACTTTACTAAATCCAGTAAAACCATCCAAGGTGCACTAGTAAACTAGTCTGAAACCAGTAAGCAGACCAGTTTGTTGTAAAATAAGACTTGGGGAAAAGTCCAGAACAGGTACTACATTTACTAAAGCTATACACACAGTGTAAGAGTCAAGTACCATAAAACTGGAAAAGCGTGGTTGTGCAATAATATATTGATTTTGTTCACCTTTTAAAATCTTCCACACGCCTACGCGGTTATAATAAAACGGTAAAGACGACTGGGATATGGTTATAATGAGCATGATACACCACTAGGGGGAAGCAAAATCATTCCCGGACAGGAGGGAAAAAAAAACAACCAAAGAATTGACGAAGCTTGATGTACTTCTGCACTAGCCAGGAAATTTCAGAAACCTAAAAGGAGCTTAGGGTAACTTCTCCATAACCATAATAAAACACAATATGTTTTTTGACTTATTACTTTTGTCAATCATAAAAAAATTACAAGTGAATTTCAATGTGCCATACAGACCTTCTCTCTACACGAAGTAGTGCTCCACATTTACAAATATTACCCTTCTGGGGATGAACGTACAAATTACCAATGAGAAATTGGGTCCGTTCAGCCATATTTGCCAACTCCAGATTGAAGAGAAAGAGGCCATTAAACGGTAGCATTTAGTAGGTGAACATCTCCCCTGCTTACGTTACCCAAATAACTGAACTGTGGTGACTTTCCTGGGCAGTGTCTCACACTAAGAGGCAGGCATTTTGAGATGATGCATCCCTATTACCTGTAATCTACCCGACCATCAGATTTATACTGGAACTACATTATGCTGAGATGCACTATAGCCCAGGAAATTAAGAGTGAAATTATCCTGCACAGATATACATACAAGCATTCACACACACACACACACACAATTCATTGTCCTACGGTCTCTTTTACACCAAACAAATATTCAAAAAAGACAAGCACAAGGACAGAAGGATATAGCTAAATGGGAACTGAACACAAGACCCAGTTCACCCCCCAAAGGCTAGAGTTAGCATCTTGAGGAGCATAAAGCTGAACATGGAGTAAAGGATCCAAGAGAGAATCAGCCCTGTACATCACAAGCAGGACAGTCAGCTGCTCCCATCTCTGGACCCATTAATTACATGAGTTCCTATATCCAGAGTACAGTGATCTCAGATCATAAAGAAAGAAAAAAAAAAAGTTTATAAATAAATAAGTCCATTATGATGGATGATGGATTTTTCCTCCCCAACTGTTTTATGATTATATTTATTCTCCAATCTGTTGTCACTGAAGCATTCGCTTTTGAAGGACTTCCTCTACATTTGGCACACGGTCGCTCCTAATTCTAAAGGCTAATTTTAATTAAGTAGTACACCAAAGCAGCAAATTCAAATCACACAGCAATACAAACACTTTAGCCATATTTGCATTTCAGTAACCAAAACAGTATCTGTCTCTTTTTCCCCCTTCAGTTAGTTTCCTCAGTCAGTGTTCATTCCGGCACTTTTCTGTCTGTAGTCCCAGTTAGACGCTAGAGGAAAGTTGAAGGATAAATGTGGTATTTACAACACAGGAAATAAATTATTCTTTCCACCTCTCCACACTTTTTTTTTTCCCCAAATCAAAAAGAGGAATGTCAATGGGGATCGGAAATGTCTGTAGTCCAAGACCATCTGGCTTGAGGTGAGCCAAGGTCACACGTGCGACAGAGGCGTGGGCTTGTGATAGGACCCCAGTCCGGCACTGCCAGCACGGGCCGTCAGTGCTGCGCTCGCTTCACTGTACATAGAGGCGCCAGTGGTTTTACGATTACGGCAGGGGTGGCAGTGAGCGGTGAACTTGCGCCAAGACTCCAGGGTCTTCCCGGACCAGATCCACACCCCGGACGTGATGCCTACCACCAGACACATGAAGTACTTCAGCATGAACACGGCGTAATCGGGACCGTGGCGCTGCCGCTCGGCGGCGCACGAGCAGCCCAGCGCCCTCTCCCAGGCAGGCCGGTAGTACTGCTCATACACCAGGCAGGCCACCACCATGGTGGCGGGCACCGTATAGAGCACCGTGAACAGGCCGATGCGGATCATCAGCTTCTCCAGCTTGTCCGTCTTGGTGCCACCCTGCTTGATGACGCTGCGGATGCGGAAGAGAGACACGAAGCCGGCCAGCAGGAAGAGACACCCGATGACGAGGTACAGCACCAGGGGCGCCAGTACAAATCCGCGGAGGTTATTGAGATTTTGGTTGCCCACGTAGCAGATGCCAGCCACCGGGTCGCCGTCCACAGAGCTGAGGGCCAGCACGACAATGGACTTCACACTGGGCACGAGCCAGGCGGCCAGGTGGAAGTACTGCGAGTATCCAGCGATGGCCTCGTTGCCCCATTTCATGCCAGCCGCCAGAAACCAGGTTAAGGAGAGGACCACCCACCAGATAGAGCTGGCCATGCCAAAGAAGTAGACGAGCAGGAAGACGAGCGTGCAGAGCGCCGGGCCGGTGGTGTCGTAGAGGATGTGCTGATGCTCCGCCCCACAGGCCACGCGCTCGTGACCGGCCACCAGGCGCACGATGTAACCCAGAGACACGAAGAGGTAGCAGGCGGCCAGGAAGATGATTGGCCGCTCGGGGTACTTGAAACGCTCCATGTCGATGAGGAAGGTGGCCACCGTGGTGAGGGTGGAGATGAAGCAGAGGACGGACCACAGGCCGATCCAGAAGGTGGTGAAGGCACGCTCATCCTGGGAGAAGTAGGGCTGGTGGCAGGGCAGTGCACAGTTGGGCAGGGGCCCGGTCCGCACGCGGTTGTACAGCAGACGTGCCTCGGGTCTGATTGGCACCAGGGGTTCCCGACAGCGGCACTCGCGGTCACACTCCTGCGTTGCCGGGGGCCTGCGGCGTGGAAGTCCCTTGGGGGTGGGCTTCTGGAAAAGCGGGGAGAGGGTGGTGCTCTCACTGCTGTTCTGGTCCATGCAGAGTTTCTCGGTGTCGCCCAGAACTGGCAGTTGTTCGCAGTTCATTCGCTCGGGCCATTCGAAGCCGTACTGGCTCATGAGCGGTGAGCAACCCCGCTTGGCCCGCTCGCACACCGAGCGGCAGGGGGGCAGGGGCTTCTTGTAGTCAGGCAGGCAAATGGGAGTGTACATGCTGCAGAGGAAGAAGAGCATGTCCGGGGAGCAGCGGATTCGCACAAGCGGCCAGAACTGGTGCACCTCCAGGCCCACCTCCTCCTGCGTATCATGGTTAAACTGATTCGGCATGTAGGTGAGGTTGTAGCCAATGCCCTTGCACATGGGCACGGTGATGGGCTCACACACGATGTCCTTGGAGGCGGCGAGCGCCTGCCAGGGAACCTGTGCAAAGAGCAGCAGGAGCAGCCAATTCAGGACGCAGCAGAGGGATGCCGCGGAGAGAAAGCCGGGCCGGGGCATCTTCTGACACGATGTAGGGTCAAATATCAATGAAAATGTAATCCAAATATTTATGTTGTTAATACAGGAATTCTTTCCAATTTCAGATGCTTCTGGGAATCATATTTTCCGAAGTAAAACCCTTACAGCTCCGGTGGCACGTCCGACCTTCTGTCTTATATGTAAAATAGATGCGGCTTCGTGCCACACCGTTGGCACATTTTATAGTTTGCGACCTTACATGATGCAGGGATAATCTGGAAAACGAATAAAATCACAAGATGCCAGTTTCCTTGAAACCGTAACATGCGCTTAAACCCATTTGTGCGATGAAGCATACTGCAATTTTAATGCGGCAAGAAGAAAACACACAGAAATTGGCTTCTTTCGTCTGCAGCCGTGTTAATCATTCACTACGGTTTAAAACATTCAAGTTAAAAGTTTATTTCCTTATTGTTTTTCAGTCACGGGCCAATACATTTAAGAATCCTTCTAATCTTTTGAAAGTAATTACTTTCATCGTTTTATTTCAGATGACAGGTGAAGTCGCCGCATTTTTCTTTAAGGTTTCCTGAACACCAAAGCCCAGTATAATTGTTACTGCTAAAACGTACCACGAAAAACATTAAGTTGACTTTAAACAAGGGTTTTGTAGTTAACGTAACTTGAAATAAATCAGAATCGGCACTTACTTGATAGAAACGCTCCTCGCACTTTGCCTGGGTAAACGGCCAAGTTTCCAGGTGTTTCAAAATATCTTTTGCCAAAGTTTTATAATCCAGCCGTAATTACTTGGTTCAGCTGTCGCTTGCAGTCCTCCAGCATCGTATTACTTGTGTTAAATTCGGGAGATTTTTTTTCCGGTTTATTGCTATATCCACAGTATGGTTGTATCCGCTAAACCATACCGGTTTAACTTAAACCACGGGAGCACCAGTAGGTCTGATCCTGGCTTCGGGCTAGTGCAATAAACCCCACCCGCCTACAGACTGACAGCACGCCTACTTCTCCCTAATCCCAGCCCCCTAAAGACCATTGACCGAAGCTCGTTAAAATAAAATGTCTCAGCGTAAACACACTCCTATGCCGCGCCCTCGCCGATGGTAGCCAGCTGCCAAACAGGTGTCTCTGTGAGAATAGTGGGAAGCGGCTCCTCGGCGGAGTGAACCCCCACGGGTAAAAGGCAAAATGAAATACTTATTTCCAAAAACTGAAGCAGTCCTGCAATATACATCCCATAACAAAGAAACAACATATCTGTGGTTTAACAGAGAACACCATGTGAAACTGCATAATGCAAGGATACAAGGGAAAATCAGGAAGATTAATACAAGAGACTTGAACACGCGTGGAGTTCCATAAGAGTATGGCCATCCATCTTCTCACTCTCATAAGAGCATGGGTTCAGGCTGAACGTC
Organism: Isichthys henryi; assembly: GCA_026776945.1. Lineage (NCBI taxonomy): Eukaryota > Metazoa > Chordata > Actinopteri > Osteoglossiformes > Mormyridae > Isichthys > Isichthys henryi. The sequence goes on from JAODJX010000001.1 coordinate 33,345,602, forward strand.
CTATGGGAGATGTGCACTGAGAATTGGCAAATCCCGCAAAACACACAACACTACGTGAACACAAGGATAATGGTGCTAAGGCAGGCTTAATTCCCCTCCTGAAAGCACCACTGACTCACGAGGAAACAGCCATCAGAACTAGTTACCGTAGAGACACTATCAAAGCTAACACACGTTTCGAAGGAGATAAGCATTTCATTGTGTGTGGGGTCCTGAAGTTCAAAGGTCATTAGTATGCTTACTGCTGTAGTTCACAGCTGTATAATCCGTATGTATGAGTCAAATAAACCCAAATCCTTAAGTTTTCTGTATAAATGTTTAGAAAGAAGCATAAAAATAAGTTTATATTTTTTATAATATATTTATGTATTGGGGGTGGTGAAGTGGAGTGTACTGTGACTTCACACCTCTGGAGCCTGGGTTCCACATGTGTGAAGTTTGCATCTTCTCCCTGTGTCATTGTAGGGTTTCGTCCCCCACAGTCCAAAAATATGCTGAGGCTAATTGGAGTTACCCAGCTGCCTGTGCGAATGAATGGTGTTTGCATGCCCTGTGATGGGCTGGTGCCCCATCCTGAGTTGTTCTCCGCCTTTCACCCGTCGACGCTGGGATATTCTCTGTAATCCCCCCCCCCCCCGCAACCATGACTAGGATAAGGGGTTTCAGAAAATGGATGGATGGATTTATGTATTGCTGATTAATATTTTTTGTCCTACTCTTACAAGACAGACACATAAATTGTTACATATTCAATCATATTCCAGGAAAAAAAGGTTATTTTTATTATTATTATTTTGAGCCTATTTTCAATCCGTATTACAAAACAAAGAAGGAAAAACTGTGGAAGAGCAGCATAATGTATACTGCATACGAGGGTTTTTTTTGTCCATGACCTTTCAGACAGGGGACATGATGGCACCAGAAGTCCTTGAGTGTCTTGTATGGTGTCCATCAGTATCTATAATTCTGAGAGTTATTCACTTGTTCCTTGCGTTTGGCACTTCCCTGTTTTATAGGAGACTCCCAGATGTACCAAGGGATTTTGACCGTCCATGAATTATGCCTGGAATAATTTGCCTTTTACATAAGTGATTCGGGAGAAGGAGTTACATAGTACTAGCTGAGGATTTACTGAAACATTCAGTGTCATTCGGTTCATGTTCTGCAGACTGCACTCTTGCTTCTTTCATGGCAGCTCTGCACCCCAAAGAAACACGTGCAGATCTGTAAAAGCTGTCATATCTTTCATTTTAAGGTGAGTTACTCTCTCATTTTTCTGTGATTACTTTAAGCTGACTTAGAAACCATAAAAGAAGTTAATAAGTCCAAAGTTCATTATAGGTGTGTGTGACTGTGTGATTTAACAGCTTGGTAAATGTTTCTATTGCCTGTTAACACCAAGATTACAGGGGCTAACTGCAGTGTAGAAGATAGATGGAAGCAAATAGAGAGAATCACATTCCTATGGGGCCCATAGGCATCTGAAAGGAAACTTTCTAGTTAATCAATCACAAACTCACACAAAGGGTCTTGGTAGATTTTTCCCTCCCTGTTTAAATTACACAATAATTCTTTTTCCAATATATTAAAGACATTACTTGTTTTTATTGGCTACTCTTGTTGGTGCAAATCAGTTTTTTTTCCCAACTACTATCTCAAGTGACTTTTTAGTTGTCAAACTACGATTGTCACGCTGGTAGTGAAGTGCCGCAATTCATAGGATACTTTGCAGTAACGTAAGAGCTCACCCAGAAATCGACTAAACATTAATCCACCAAGGTGACACTTTCTGAATGGCAGTCTTCAGGTCATACACATACATAAACATGTTGTCTTTTCTCTACCCTTCTGTTCATCTGTTTGTGGCCCCTGAGTTTCAATTCCTTTTCCTACATGGGATGTAACATCTCAGTTAATGAGAGGATGCACCATCACACTTTCAATACAATTCAGCTTATAGGTGCTGGGAAGACACTTCATGCATATACTCCTATTATTACCAAAACCACAAAGCAGAGCAAGTTACACAGTCACAACTAATTCTTTAATCAGTCACCTTTCCGATTTGCTTAAAACAAATCATCGTATCTCGCAAGCCTATGGACTAGGGAGTCTCACAGGGTGGAGGCATCTAAATGTAAATAAACACTTCCCAAGCCTATTATCATTGACCCCCATCCCCGCCCCTACCCACCCCCACTCCTGCTTACCCCAGGAGTGGCAGCAGTAAACAGGCTGCATAATATTTCATATGCTATGCGTCACTATGAGCAACCAAAAAAGGTCAACAAAGGAAATTAATAAAAAGGTATTATGCCTTTGCAAGGAATCAACAATTTACATCTGAACTGAAAGATACAAAAACCCTTTAGATTTTTTTCTTTCATGATGATAACAAAGACCTTTATTATCAACGGTTTTCTGTTGCTTTTCCTGAAACAGCTACTCCCAGCTAGACTTCATGAACGAAAACGGTTCCTTGTAAACTAGGTGGTATAAAATAGGGCTACCAAAGTTTACTTGATAAATAGATTCCTGATTGTTATGAATGTTCTGCAGTGAATAGCTGCCTATAAGGCAGGGCCAGCAATGGCTATGCTCTAAGCACTCTCCACTTGAAGACTTACTGGCTAGACAGATCTTGTGGGCATTCATGTTTGCCAGTCAAGAGAATGAGAATTATACATGAAGAAATGCATGCATACACTTTTCTATGAGCCTTGAATTAAATGGAATGAAAAGGTAAGAGTTCAATGGAAATAACAAGTAAAGAATAGAGAAGGAGCTGGACTACTCCTCCCAGGAGCCACTTTGGTAGAACAACAAGCTTGTTGGCTGAAAGTACAGCCTGGTTCCACGGATGGCAGTGGTGGTGACTGCAGAGGGCTGTTGTGGGAATTCTCTTAAAGGCTGTTAAAGCCATATCAGAAAGACAGGGAAAGATAAATGAAGTTTATCTGCATATGACTCACAGACTATTATGGTTAACATTGGGTGGAATTGAGATTGCATCTTTTGACTGATTTCTAGTAAGAAGATGGCCCACACACTAAGAAAATGTCAGGAAAATATTATAATTTGTGCTATTTCCAGACTAAAATATACAGCACTAATGGAAACTGAAGATCTTCTGGTAAATAGCTTAAGTGGTTTAAAAGACTTTCAATTACAGAATAGCAAAATATTTTTGATTGTATAGAACAATGCACATATATGCTAAACAATGCACAAATTAATGTAATCACATCTTGAATTTTGGGCTGAAAACCATATTTCACAATTTTTGTTTTTTTTACATTTTTTTTGATGACATCTACTTGAGAAGTGAGCATAAACATTTACTAATAGACATGTGGATAAAACGGCAGGCATAGACATTGACCCTCACATAGGAAAAGATGCCACCAGCAACCAAACGCAAGCTGATGCATATATGAGGAGTTTGAGGGATGTTTTCCACCTAAAAGACAGAGCTCCTAAATCAGAAGGCAACACTAACAAGATGTGTAGCTCATTAATATAAAGGAGGCTGAACCTGCGCTCTCCCACAAAGACAGAGTCTGTCGCTGTCCTCTTCCGCCCCGGGGGGGGGGGGGCCGCGCGCCCGGGGGGGGGGGGGGGGGGGGGGGGGGGGGGTGGGGGGGGGGGGGTTTGGTGGTG
>JAODJX010000001.1:33358525-33368857 GCA_026776945.1 Isichthys henryi
ATTCACCAGGGCCACAGGACACGCCGCCCATGCACATTCACCAGGGCCAGAGGACACGCCGCACCCATTCACCAGGGCCAGAGGACACGCCGCCCATGCACATTCACCAGGGCCAGAGGACACGCCGCACACATTCACCAGGGCCACAGGACACGCCGCCCATGCACATTCACCAGGGCCAGAGGACACGCCGCACCCATTCACCAGGGTCAAAGGACATGCCGCACAAGCACAGTCTTGTCCTTCAGGTCCTGCAAGCCCACAGCGGAGGGGTTGCAAACCACAGGAACATTCACTGAATTTTCACTGCTACTGTGTCATATTACACAGGAAGAAAAATTAACATTAACCTGTCTATAAAAATCATCACCAGCAGTGTCTACAACCCTAGATGTACCTTAAATCAAGTCATAAGTCATACAAAATCACAAAATGACTAATGTCATACAGAAGGGTGCATCTCAGACAGCAGTGCAGTGATGTGTGTATGATTCAAGTACAATGCAGTGTTACTCTCCTTAACATATATATATATATATATATGCAATGTCCTAGGCCTCCCAAGATGACAACACAATGCAATTAAGTGCTTGCCAAACAAGGGCAGCAGTAGAGCCCCATGTGAGCGTGTGATTTATGTCTCCTACAAAGATGAAATATAAACCCTCAGATCAATGCTGACAGAAGGATTAATTAAACGTATCGATAATTTAGCTTGAGAGAGTGAACACAAGCTACAGCCCAGTGCTCAGTTCCCAGATTTATGCTCAGCTGACAGCTGCGGTGGGGGCGGGGGGAGGGAGGTGAGGCATCATACTTACATTGCGTACCAGCATACAGCCTAGGGCAGCCTTAGGGAGCATTGCCACACTAATGGCTGCACCTCCTAGAACTGCCCATGTTTGCAGTGTTTTAATCAGTACTCATAAGAATTCTTTTGTCCATTAATTATATTTCCATGTTCACAGTTTATATCCATCATACAGAAAATAAAGCGTCATGTCAAACAGGACCACAGTATTCTTTGTGATTATACCATGGCAGATACACTAACACACATTCTGAGATGTCGTTCAAATATGATAAATTTCTGTACCAGAAGAGAGGATAGATAAAGATTTTTCCATGGGATCCTTAAAATTCATCCATCTTAAATTTTTTTTAATAAAATAAGTATTACAACTGGATCAAAGTACATGCATCTTTTAATTCTTACAGATCAAGGATTAACACTACAGTAGGTCACTAACAGGAAAAACAACTTTGCTATAAATACATTTTAAGAGCACGGCACTTGGTGCACCTCGCGCCCTGCTGACTGCTGAGTTCTCTCATTTCGGATGCGCACTTGGGCCACAGCGGAGTGCAGCCTCCAGCTGCCGTGGCAACATGCAGAAACACAGCGGCACGCAGCTGCACCCCGGGCTCCGCCCTCGCCCCATCCCATCCCACGCGCCATTGTAAGGCCACCGCTTAATCCCCTAAAACTGCTGTTTAACACCCGCTGCTTTAGCCCTCCAGCACATGCTGTAATGAAGGCCCTAATGTCCTCATCTGCTTCATTAAATTGCTCAGAAAAGACCCGGATTAGACAGATAAAGAAAGGGTGAGCCCTGTTTGGATAACGCCCGGCCTCCGACCAGCTTGGAAAACAGGATTAACACTGCGCCGTGTGCCTCTGTGTACATGCTAGTGTGTGTCTGAGCGGTGCCATATATGAATTACAGGCACAGCAGTGGAGATCCAAGACGCCGACTGGAATGGAGTGACACCACTGGTACCTAATACTTTCTGCAGTGTGTCTGAAACCTTGGGGTGGGATGTTTGCAGCCACGTGAAGGAAAGGAGCACAGAGCTCTCGGGATAACCTCAATGAATATTCCAAGAAAAACAGTTTAATCTAGGAGCAAAAATGTCTGATTTGATTATGAGCAAACAGCACCATAGGGGACTGTGTAAGATACCGTACCCATCACTGCTTGACGAACAACAAATGAAATGAGGACAAAATGAAACCACGGGTCCACGCATAGGTCTGTGCTTGTCACATGAAAATGGAGAATGGCAACTCCTTCAGCTCTTTCTAGGTTGTTGGCAAGACTAACATGGAACCCCGTAAAACAAGCACAATACAATTAGCATTTATGTGGGACTGTTAATCCAAACCATCTAAGTGCACTTCGCAAAAAAGGCAGAACTTGCTATAAAATTAAGTCCAGCAATCAATCAAATCCATCAAATCATACTCACACTGGAATATGTGATTTCGGAAACTTAGTATTTTAAGTTAATTCCGTTCGGATGGGACAAGGTGCACAAAGAATAGTGTTTTATTTTATTTTTTTTAAAATGACTCTGCAGCAGTTCAGCATTCAGCAAACTCACAGCAGAAAGGCCTAAACCATGAAGACCTTCTAACAGCACAATGAATAAAAGGAACGGAAAGGCTATTATGAGAGAGTGAAGAGGAGAACAGCGAGTTGTAAATGTGACCTCTCTCTGCCACAGGCTGAAAAAGACCGAAAGGTCAAACACACAGTGTCTCACACTGGTCACAAAGCAGGAAATAATGTATTTATCAGAAGACCAGGGACTGGGAAACTGCACTGGTAAATATAAAAAGAACTCAGATTTATTGTGAATTGGGTATTCTGGGAATAGACCAAAAAAAAAAAAAAAAACCTTACAGGACCACAAAACAATTTCTAGGGTAAATTGTTCCTTATTGGTCATCTAGCCTGTGACAGGATGCATCGAAAACAGCAGTGACACTAGGAAAGGCTCAGTTCTGCCCAGTGGATGTAGCACCTGCATTCAGGGGACAAGCTCAGCTTCAGCTAATGCCAAACACAGACCTGCACTCAGCAATTCCAGGAATGTCAATTAGGTGCTTTACTTGTGGTACCCTATTCTGTGTCTGCTCTGAAGTACAATAAATGTGTACATGATAGCTGCTGCGATGCAACCAGAGTTTCCCACATCGGTCAGCTGCCTAGAGTGAGATTTTCAATTCGAGGCAAGTCTGCATTTACATGCATGTCACGATTGTATTACCTTGTAAATAGTCTGTAGGGTTTCCAAACTACACAAACACGTTTGGTGTAGCTAATTTTAGGTTTATAATGGAATAATATAGATTTGCCATAAGATTTCCTGAGCATGAGTCTGAAAGCGCGAGTGTCACGTCAGATGCATGACAGTTGGCAACCCTGATACAGCACTGCATACGGGATGCAATCTCAGGGCCCTTGTCACCTCCCTCCGCGCGCGCACACACACACGCGCACACACACACACACGCGCACACACACACACACGCGCACACACACACGCGCGCACACACACACACGGGCAGCAGGCGTGCAGGAAAATGGACGCGACACTGTCACGCTTTGTTTATTATGCCTGGTGAGCTTGAATGAGTATAATTAGTTATAAGATTGGGGGAAGTTTGTAACAGGCAGTTTGGAGGACTCTGCCCTCTCGCCAGGCGAAAGCCGCTGTGGGTCAATGCTGGGGGGCAAGGAGGGGAGGCAAGGGATCAAGCTGGCGCACAGATAGGATGTGAGACAAGACACGTAAGCACAGGGAGCCTCTGTTTTAATCTTCCCTGAAGAAGAGAAACGGCGGCACTGGCTGCAGTACGATGCTCACTTCCAACAGACTGACACAGGCCAAGCATACAACAGGACAGGTCCCAGGCTCACACCACCAGCCTCCAGATTAGGCAATAGCAAGGCCTGGCTGTGTCACATCATCTGAGGGACGTGTAGTCACTGCCTTATAGTCCTGGTATACAGGGGATACAGCAAACTGACAATAGCTGCTCTTATAAGCATCTTACCTGCTGAAGGTCAGCCAAGGAATACAGGTGAATGTGCTGCAGGAGATACTCCCTGGGAAAGATCCTGGAGGACAGGAGAACAGTGCCAGTGTTACTGTGATGCTGCCCAGCGGCCAGTGGCACAGTGCAAGGCAGGAGCCTGGCACAGCCACCCTTAACCAGTGCTACTGTAGGAGACTCAGCTCTGCCTTGGGCTGGTTGGACACAGAACAGTAAGCACACGTGCACAGAACACAAATTCACACGCCCATACATGCCCAAGAAGCCAAACCGTGGAGGACCATCATAATGGCCAGTAACCACAGCAACCCAGAGACAAGGTGCTTACAAAATGAGGGTTAACTGAACTGAATGCAAACAGCCTGTGAAACAGGCATTTAAAAGCACTCTTCCTTATTAAGGGTGAAGTAGGGTTGCTCAATCCAGATTTACCCGGCTATTAAAGCCCTCTTCAGCGTTCACTAGCCTGCTCCATCTCCTCACTCCCTTGCCAAGTGGTCCTGGCAGGAGCACAAAGTGACAGGATGGGGGCAGCTATGGAGGAAAATGGTTTTGATGACCCATTTGTTGCCGTGGTGTTGAAATCAGATGAAGCCTAAAACGGCTCCAGCAATCAAACATGTCAGTCAACCCCTGACACTATGGCTCTAGCAACGTCACAATAACAAGGGTCAGGAAATGGATAACTGAAGACGGTCAGTTAGAAGAGGACCCTGCCTCAAAAAGTGCATAAAATACTCGCTTGCCTGATTATTGACAAGACTGACTGCCACACGATATTGCTGGGAGACAGGAGTAAGCAGAAGTAAACAGGAGTAAGCAGGAGTAAACAGGAGTAAGCAGAAGTAAACAGGAGTAAGGAGGAGCACGAACACACGGGCAGTCACACATGTACAGGTTTTGAGGTGCACAGCTGAAGTGTCACTTACATAAGACAATGAATAATGGAGTCAATTAAGCAGGCAGTCGGGAAACTGTAACTTTGCTCCTGAACACACACTATACCTGTGTGATCTCTACCTTATTTATTACTTAAGCAGATGGAGATAATCACAGATCAAGAAAAGCACAAAAAGAAAATGACTCATCCAATTTCCATCCAGTCTATGGATCATCTTGATAATACTGAATCTTCTAAATGTACCACATTTTATACTTCATATCACAATATTTAGATCAGTTTCCCAGCCTTTCTTGTCAATTATTTTTTTACACGTCTAAAGGCTGTCTCCCAAATGGGATCTCAAATGCAACTGAAGGTTAGGGTTGCTTTGAAGTGACGATCTGTATTAGGCAGCAGGAAATAGAAATTCTAAATGTATTCATATTTTCCAAGGCAAATTATGTCAGGGGACGGCATGGTGCTGGGTCAGTAGGTATCGATGGGGCTGTGACGCCCCCTACAACTGAAGGTCACCAGGCAACCCTGACCAGGATAAGCGGTTGGAAAATGGATGGAATAAATGTTGGTGCTCAGGTCAGTGTAGCACAATCACATGTATCTAACTGGCTACAACCTCCAATTAAAATAAAAGCAAAATACCAATTTTTTATTAATTTGATACCTACATTGTCTGCCTTGCCAACTTCTAGCATGGAGCAGCGTTTCCCAACCTGGTCCTCGAGGACCCACAGACGGTACACATTTTTCTTCCTCCCAGCTCTCTACCAGACAGTCCACAGTTTTGTCTCCGAGGATTGAATTGGGAAACACCGTCCTATTCTATACTCCTGAGATAAGCCCCGGTTTCAGCTGTGTGTTTGCCATGGTGATGACTTACAGGTATCATGGCTAACAAGCAGAGTACAGCTAGATCCAAGCACTTATCAGTTTCAGTAAGGCACTGTGAGCCCTATATTATACGTTATGTTTACCGACTGTGTTGACCCTTCATAAATGTTAACAAATGGCCAAATGTTGGCAACACCTTGTTGGGCAGCTGATTTGTGGAATCACGCTGCAAAAATGTCAACGTTTCATTATCACTGTCATTTCACTGTACAAATTCCGTTTCCCAGTGACAGCCGGAGCACAGAAAGCAGAGCACAGGGGCAGCACACGAGTAGCACAGCATGTAAGAGCGTAATCATTAAGAGTGTCAGCCTGCGTGTGGGTGCGGCACTCACTGGATCCGCCCTGGCGGTGTGGGCTTTGACGGCTTTCTCCTCCATTTTCAGGGCTGCATTGTAAACAAACGCTGCCTCTCTCAGCCTTGGAAATCTGTACGGTCACTTCAAGGATTGATGGCTGGGATAATATTTTAGCGCCACCGTCATCATTAATTTCCCACTGTTTTGATGTACAGGGCATTAGCCGCCGCTGGCTAATGGCGGGCCAGTAAACACTGGCTTGAGTGCACGTTCTTTACTGGGGTCGCCCTGGCTGCGGTAAACAGTGCTGCTGGTGGAAAAGCCCGCCAGTCAGGCAGCTGGGATCACTCATGTGCTCCGGGTGCCGAAAACGGCCCATCCCTTGCGGCAGAGCCCTGCCTCAAAGAGGCCAGTGCCGACGTCACAAAGGAGCACTTCAAAGAAAGGTGAAACTTGGGTGTTTCCATTCACAAACCCGTGATATGTATGAATAAACATTCACACATGTGAGCTGGGGGAGAATCCCAAGGCTTCCCATTGGGAACTGGGCATAAAAAAAACATCTCAATTAAAATGAGAAACACAATGAATTGCACGTATATACATGGGGTTGTTTCAAATATGCCTTTACGGGTTTCATGCTTACCATTTCATTTGAACACTAATGGGCTATCGAGCAGACAAAACATGTTAAGCAGTATCCTGCCCTAAGATGAAAGGCACTGAAGCCGAAAGGACATGGTGCATGGCCCAAGGTAAGTGGTCTGCTAAAATGGCACCATTACTTCCATACTGCGTATTTCGTTTTAAGTTGATGGATACCAACCCACCTGAAGTGGCATGTTCTCTGGCATAAGGCTTCACTTCACAGAAATGAAGATAAACCAAAACCCTAAGAACTCCTCAGGCTTAACACAGATTCAAGTTTTAACCTACAAATACTACAAGGTTACAAAGCTGCAGCATTCTAAAGCAAACAGAACAATGTGATTGTCTGGCCATGGAGAATCTTTGGTTCTCAATGGTCAAATGGGCTAAGGGACGGTCTAGAGCGATCAAACACTGATCCTGTCTTCTCATGAGAAAAGAGGTTAGAGGTTAGGAGAGGGACATTCAGAAATGCCCCTGGTCAGTGTGAACTAATGTCTCCTCACTTAGGAACCTCCCTTGTGTAAACCGAATCTCAACACCTGCTCACTCACCCTGCTTGTGTGGGCATATTCCTACCTACCTTAGCTAAAGCAGGTTATGTGGAATGAAGGCATATCTCAGTATGTGTGTCAATTTCGCAATGACTGAAACTGAGCGAGAATCAACCAAGATGAAAGCAGTGCGACATTCTGTAAACACAAGATGTACAGCAGAAAAACAGGCAATTTGCATGCTAAGGAAGGCTTAGGATTGTTTATAAAAGTGCACCTTCAGTGACTTTTTTCAGTTTGTAACATCATATTTATGCAAATTTAAATAGTGCCAATCCACCCATCCTCACATTGGCAGATGTACTTAATCCAACTGAGGGTGGCAGTTCTCAGGAATTTAAACACTTCTGTAGGGCCCTTGAGATTAGACTGAAATCTCAGACATTCAGCTTCCTTTATCTCTCTATGACACACCAGTTGCGTCAACAGGCTTCCATACAATGGGAACAATGGAGGATAGGAGAAGTTTCTGGGACAAAACAATAACAAAAAGCCAGAGAATCGATGGTGCCTCTATACAATCTTTTTTAAGAACAGGTGGTTTCCTACTTCTCTCTCTCTCTCTCCCGCACCCACTCCCATACACGCCCAATGTGTCAGGCCCTTCTAATGAGGCCTCTGGAGGGGAGAACACATGACCCCCCACCGGTAGCTTTCTGTACGGCTCGCTTTCCCTCCTGCAGTCCCCCAGGTCACATGGGAATGGGGGACACGTCTGTAAGGGGTCAGGTGTCGCCGCAGTCCCCTGTGTTTGTCTGGCTCCGCCTGACGGACGGACAGGAAGTGGCGATGCAGAGGAAGCCACTCAGCCACATAGCTGTGCGCTCAGACAAAACAAACCGCACCTAACGGCAAACCTACAGTCCGCCAGATAAAAGGCCATGGGGGCCACTGTCTGGTGACGGCGGCGGGGAGGGGGATGGGGGTTCAAACGAACTCCATGTGGATGGATGACGACTCCACTGCTACTGCCTAAACACTGACATGCTATGAGTGTGAATGTACATGCTCATACACCATCACAGGCATCAGTGGCTGCAGTCGCCTGCTTATCTTGCTTCCTAAACATCTTTGCTAGCACAGGATGATTTTAAGAGAAATTCTGCAGACTGGAACGGCCTCTCTGTGTTGCCTTCCTGAACTTCCACCCAGGCTCTCCACCCGCCCCCCCTGTCCTCTGGACAGCACTCACCTGCGTCGCAGGTCCTCGGCCACGGCGGCCCGACAGCTGAACAGGTATGCGCGCAGGGACTGCAGCTGCTGCCGCAGGCGCAGCACGGCGGCCAGGGAGTCGCAGTGCTCATACAGCCGCGGGTTCAGCTGCTGCACATCCAGCAGCGGCTCCTCCTGTACAAACTCCAGGAATTCCTTGGCCTGCTTGGACACCTGGGCCGGAATTGATGGGGGGGGGGGGAGGGGGGGCATGTAAACAAATGCACCATCCAGGATCAGGCTCTACAGAGACGAGAAGACCTATATATGGAAGCATGCTCATGACCCAGCTTACCTCTGCCCAGTTTTGCTGCACCATTCAAAGCAATTTACACTGTTTATCGTTTTACACATATACGGCTGACTATTTACTAATGTTTACTAACTTCCCAGTGACAGCTCCTTAACTGCTATGCTGCCAGTTTGTGTGTTTGCATCTCTGTTAAGGCCAAAAATATGCAGAAATATACTCAAGCCTGACAAATGTAAACACTTTACAACAGCTGAAGCATTTGGTTATTTACTAAATGCATTTAAATGAAACTAGGCCATTATACAAACAACTCAGCTAACATCTGTTTCATTTGCAAATGCATCTCAACAAAGCCTTAAGAAAATATCCAAAGTCATATAGGGATTAGGGCCCAATACTCCCCTACAGCTTACAAATCGCTACTTCCATAGAAGTAGACTGTGGATGATTACAGAACAGCAGAGACTAAATGAGATCACCTCCACCCCTGCCCAACCCGCATGTAGGTCCACCTTGTGCTTGCTGGTGTCCCAGTTGTGCAGCAGGCGGGCGGGGATGAGGAAGAGGTCGTCCTCGTGGCAGCTCGGACAGTAGTACCAGCCGCTGTAGCAGCATACCTTGGCCTTTCCTCGGGACAGTCCCACCGGCTTCTGGCAGCCTGCAGGAGAGCAGCCCAGGAGAGCAACTATCAGCATGGGGGCTCTATCCCACCATTCTGCCTGGGAGACTAAGGCTACACATCCTTCAGTAAATCAATCTTAGGTATATTCTAATATCAGTATAAAGAGTAAGTTTATTGTAGGCTTTACATTTGTTCTAATGAAAATATACACTGATGATCGAAAACATTATGATCAGGCCCGTGTAACATGAACAATGTTGACTGTTGTATAAAAACAGCACATGTCAAGGTCTGGGATATATTATACGGCGAGCCAACATTCCGAAATTGTAGTCGACGTCTTGAATGTAGAAGAAATGGTCATACTAGACAAAACAGCCCTCATTTACATCTCGCATTGACGAGTCTTGGCTGCCCAACACTCTGTTGGCAGATTGTGGTTTTTTCCTCTCCTTGGACCGTTCTCAGTAAGTCCTCGCCATGACTATCAGTGAGCAGCCCCCCAGCCTTGCTGTACTGGAGATGCTCTGACCCAGTCATCTGACCATGACCATTTCAACTGGTTAAAGTCAGTCAGATCTTTATCCCTGCCCATTCTTACTGCATTCACCATGTCAAATACCAGTACCTAATGTTAGCTTTCCATCTAGTAAAGCCCAAACCTTGACAAGTACCGATCTTATGAGATGGTCAAGATTATTTGAAAGACCTAATGCACACATATGAATACATGATGTAACCTCTGCAGCTGGACAGTTCATTCTTTTGGCTGGTTCTTCTTAGTGATGTTTCAGTTGCTACTATGTTTGTGATGTTAGCAGTACCATGCAATCCTGTATGGCGCAGTAGAATCGTAGGTAGTATATTTGTAAATTTAAGGTGGAAAACCCCTCCTGGAGCCGAGACCTTATCGTGGTGGAGGGGTTTGCGTGTTCCAATGATCCCAGGAGCTACGGTGCCTGGGGCTTTATGCCCCTGGTAGGGTCACCCAAGGCAAACAGGTCCTGGGTGAGGATCCAGACAAAGTGCGATTCAAAAGACCCCTAATGATGAACAACAACATAGACACACGTTTTCCCTCGCCCGGACGCGGGTCACCGGGGCCCCC
>JAODJX010000001.1:33418513-33428737 GCA_026776945.1 Isichthys henryi
CCCCCCCCCCCCCCCCCCCCCCCCCCCCCCCCCCCCCCCCCCCCCCCCCCCGCCGCCCGCCCACCAAACGAATAATTATGAAATGTGAGGAGGACACGTTCCCCTCAGATTTAATGGCGGCGACGTCCATGCTATATGTTCTTTATTGTTATCTACAACGGAACAGTACATTCACATATGTAAATTAAGTCAAAGCTTCAGTAAAAGACATTGCTATTCTTGAAATAATTTTATTATTCTGAGCTGTCTGACAATTTCTGTGACCATAACGAAAAAATTAAACTTAAAGGAGCCTTTGACATGCAGTAGTCACTTCGAGGAATGCCTTAGTCCAGACACCAGCATTTTTCCTCAATAATCATTACTAAACTTTTTATCTTAGGGTAACTTTTATGTGGGACAGTTATTTGTTATCGGTTTGGATCCATGTTTATAATATGTGAATACTGAGTTAAATTCTACTTCATTTGGATCAGACTTGCTATGCTGGCAGCATCCAAGAGAAAACTACTAATTGCAGAATGTCTATTTACGTTTTTTTTCCCTCTTGTCATAGAACAATAGGATGCATTAAATATCCTTATCAATAAAACAGACCAACTAGTTTTCTGGCTGTCAAAACCAGACCTACAGAAATTAATAATTAAAAAAAAGAGAAATAATATCAAGCCATTGGCACAGCATGAGAAAGAGTGTAGCTTCTTTTCTCCATTTCCTAAGCAGCTCTGTACTTGCTGAGCCAAGCGTGGGCTGACTGTCACCAATTCCCTCTGCTCACGACGTGTCGAAGCTCCTTTGTGGCTGTTCTGCTGTTTAGTGCTTCTAGGGAATAAGCAATGCATTGCAAGCATTGTATGGAGGGGAAATATGTGTTTGTTTTTTTTTGCGTTTGGGTTTGTATGCAACCTGTGCCATACATTAAGCTGGTACCCACAGCTGTTAAGCACACTCATTCGAGAAACATCTTGCACAAAAGCAGGCCCGCATTTCTTGGCCTGGCTGGCAATGTTGTGCTGTAAGTTAGGCAAATGGGGATGTCGCATGAGCGTTTTGGTTCAAGTCCCAGGAAGCAACATGCTGTTTTAGCTTTGAATTATGTATGTATTGTGAATTGCTCAAGTAAAACAGATTGTAGTATAAATGGATAGTTGGAAGTTGCAAATAATGTAAGTAAGGAGAATGTAAACATATATGGAATAATCGCGGCAGTGATTATGTATTGTCAGACTTGAGCATGTATTTTCAAACTTCGATTTCAAGAGTGGATGCTTATTAATGGTCATTTCATTCATTGTCCTGTGAAAAAAAAATAGTCGTGCTGGAATGAATGCAATGAGCATGTCATGTTTGTCATTGAATGTTCCCATGCCCTACATTTTAAGGTAAGTGCTGACATCACCAGCCAGACTTTTGTAGTCCGTAGGTTAATTTTAGCTGATGTCAAAAATATTCACTACAAGTGTAACATTAACAATAAGGCAAATTTTGGTGTCTTTAATGTATAGCTGAACATTCTGGCCAGACTATATGCTGTATGTCTGGATATATATCTGGAAAGTCACTGCTAAAAATAATTTCTTCTCTACTAAATGGTACAGTGAATCTAAGGTCGTGCAGTGCTACATTAAGCTAACTTCCTTCTAATAATGGAAATTGGGAAATAAATAACAGCACTGGACCTTTTTGTGCATAACGTTCGTTCATGTCCACTGATCTGCCACTAAAAGTTCTGAAGCCAGCCAGCAACAGCATTTCCAGTCTAAATCCCATATAACATGCTGCTGTGGCTAATTTCACACCTCAGGGGTGAATCATACATTTGGAAATGCAAATTTGACTTAATTATAGATCAGAAATACGGCAGCTATAGCAAGCAGCCCTGAAATTAATACTAATAGAACCATATATTTGTTTTCACGATGATGCCTCACTTCATATGCAATATGTGGGGGAGGGGGGGTTGACTGAGGTTCCAGACAACTAAATCCATTGGCTGGTATCACAGCACAATGACCCTAAGAAGCTGGATCAGTGATCGTGAACCATGAACACCAAGATGGCGGCCATTTTGGTTCATTTGCAATCAGCTTTATGTTAGTACTAACTGTTTCAGCCAAAAATATTGGAGAATCATGGCATATTATTAAATTTGTTTTCTCTTTCTTTTTGTTAGTATTGCTCTGGTGGGCTTTGAAGACTTGTTCAGGAAAAAATATATTGACTAAGCTTTTTTTGTTTTGTCTGTCATAGCTCACTTGAATAAGTGAATACCTCTGCTTTTATTTTCACCAACATAAGTGAGATCTCTCAGCAGTTTTAATGAAAGCTGGAAATAAGGTGCATGACTGACAGCATTCTCAGTATGAAAGCATGAACGTAAGCAAGCTGCAGGTCTTAAACATTTTTCTTGGGAATATCCACAGAAGTAGTTGTGTAGTTTAATGTTATAACCTGTGTAGTGCAGTACCTACTCTGGGTGCATTTGATGTGGTTTCAGCAGTATGTGATGGGAGCCAGGCAGGAAAATATGATTAGGTGTGAATATTTTGGAAGGATTGCAAGCATTTCAGAGCAAACAAGACTGCATGGGAAAGGCAGAATGTTAATGTGAAAAGGGAACAGTAATGTTGTGCAAGAGGACCATGCATGTGCTTCAAAAGCAATGTTTCAGCCATATATGACTCATAATGCCTGTTTTTTTAAAACAGCTAATCAATCATAAACTCAAAGATGAATTTAATGGAATGATGGAAATTTCTACTCATGCAAGAATGGCTTAGCAGTGATAGGTGGCCCAGCATTTTCCAGAGTTTTGTGTGATGTAAATAAACCATATGCATTTCGATATCTGAACCTTAACTAGACAATGGAAGAAATCAATGAAGAACGTATTGTGGGCGTGCATTTGCAATTCTGTGATGAATGGGGTGTGAGAGAGAGTCAGGTGACTGGCTTTAGCTGTATTGATCTGATCCACTTCCCCCTAATATTCAGTAATTCATCTTTTACTCTGGACCCCAGTGTTGACGTCATTCCCAAGACTTATAATTGCTACTTTTTCCATTTGATTGTATTTTCAGCCCCAGAACATCAGTTCCTAATTTTTTTTGTTGACCAGCCCGACTTCTTTTTTGTTTATATTTCTGTAGTATTAATTAATAAATATAGTCCATGTCTGTTCTTGAAATAAAAAAAAAACTGCTAATCTATGTGTTAATTGGTACCAAGCCCTGTCTTTGTGGAAAGAAGTTCTCTCTAATGGTGGACAAGATGTAGTGAGCCAATCATTAATAAATGCAGTGCCACTGAGATTTAGATATTTTATTTTTTGTTTAAATCTTCATATAAAGCTGCCTTTCCAGTGAATCTAACTCCTATTTCTGGGATTAAGGTGATAGTTATTTCTCAAGCTTCTACCACTAAATGAGAAACTAGCACAGCCAAGACAACTAACATGCATCTACTTTGTCAGAAGAGGCACATCTTGACATGCTTTTCACATGTTCAGACTCTCAAACATCAACTATAATTGGCTTCCATAGTCTTTCCTTTGCGTTAAGTGCAATATGTCTGATATTTTTCAAGCAAACTCAAAGGAATTGTCTAAATTGACTGTTTTTGTACCATTTTTTTACAATGCCTTTGTGTTTTTTCTTAGTTTTCCTTGAGAATGTAAGTGTGGGAGTAAGGTTGTTTTTGAATATAGTCTGTGAAAGTAAAAATTTCCCATTTGTTTGTAAAAGGTAGTATATGTCTTTGCTTTCCTAGTCCAAACCCTATGTGGTAGCAATGATATTATTGTGACTATGTCAGAACAGCATTCAGACTCTCCAACAGCACTGCTCTGCCGTATATCACTCTCTCTCTTAATCGGCCTTCTTTATAAATTAGAAGACCCCACTCAAAATTGATGGCTTGCATTCTTGAATTGAAAGTGTTCCTCTTTTAGCGCACATTTCTCAATTGCTTGCAGATACTTCAATGAGATGCACTATTCAGGTAAATTACATCCCGCATTAGAAAGCAAGTGGCTTGAGGTCTTCTACTATACAGTAACATCTGGTACAGCCTACAAAAATAAACACATTGCACATCAAGTCCCATTGCCAAAAAAAATCTAAATTACAAAATTGAAATAAGTATTTTCATGAATCATTTTCATAGTTGCACACTTTCATGAAGAAGGCACAATGGCTCAGTACTTATATACTTCCAGGCTCCTAGGTTTAATGACTGCTCCTGACTCTGTGTGTGCAGACATCTCCCTGTTTTTGTGTTAGTACTCTAGTTTCTTCTCACAGTCCACAACGTGCAGCTAAGTGAATTGGTGTTCTTACCTGCCCATAGTGTGTGATTGTGTGTGCGTGACCTCTGATGGGTCAGGGTGTCCTGTGCCTTCTGGGAGAGCCTGCATTGTTTTTGTTACCCTACACTGGATAAGAAACATGGAGAATGGATGGATGGTTGTGCAACTGCCACTTCTTTGTTTGCAATAATTTTCACAGTGGAGGTGGAGGTATAACACTGCATTGAATTAATATCTCAGTTTATGGGTGTATGTCTATGAATGATGTATATTTTTCTGCAAACTGCAGTCTTCCCTGTTTCAGGGAACAGGTTCTTCCCTGTTTCAATCCTCAGTCCTGCTTCTAGGAGCCTGATACAAACTATCCTAGCAGTGCACCTCACACCTGCACGTAATGTTTACCGTTCCGTTTGAAGGTCACTTGATGTCATCCTTCGATTCATGAGAAAATGTCGGATAAGTTAACGGTCATCTCTGGCATTAGAATGGCCAAACAGGCAGGTTTCTGGTCCTTCCCAGTGTCTCCTGCTTCACCTTAATTCTTGTGTACTGCAGTCTTAGAAATTTTGAACCTGAAAGCATCTTGCCGCTCAGCGTAGCCTCCTGCCAGCAGAACCACGATTAAACCGTGATTTAAAAATGCAGATTTGTTTAAAAATATAGAGCGGTCTCTTAATTATTTCCATGGCTGTATATATATTGTACATTAATCCACATATTTTGATGTAGAATCTTCAGTTCTAGAATTTCACAAACGTCTTTCTTTATGAACTTTTTAAAGGATAATTTATATGAACAGTATTTTTAACCATATTTTATTAAGATTATAAAAGGCAGGGTTGACATAATCTAAGATAAGATAAGATAAAAAGTGCACAGTACACAGATACTAAATATTTTGTATTAGAATGTTAAGCAAATAAAAATAGAGTAGCAGATGATATAAGAGCAATTAATATAATAAATACAACAATATAATGAACAGAACTGAACTTTACTCATTTAGATGCAATACCAGTCAAGAGACAGTATAATAGTATCATTTAGTACTATTTGTTATTGTATAATTTAGTACTAATAATAACTAAATTATACTGGAGAGAGAATATAAGGATGATGCCAGAACCATTTGTTAAAGTGGTAAATTTTGCTCAATTTGAAAACCTTCAAGATATTATGCAATATAAAGGCTTACGTACATCTTCACACATCTCATCGTTCACACATCTCCTGGTTGTTCACGTATAGGATCTTATGGGACTTTTCTTATTGCTTTTCCCCAGCAATTTCTGTCAATTCCGTAGGCAGTCTGTGTTTCAAAGGTGTCTGTGGCCCCTGCTTCAGCCCCGGATAAATGTACCTGCAGCTAAGCAGCAAGGGGCTAATCCTCTTGGAGGAGGAGGGGTCTGATCTCTGCCATCGAGTTGTCCTGCAGGCAGACAGCTTGACAGAGCATGACTCCAAAAACACTGACAGGAAGGATCTTCCCTGGAATTCGGAAACTGCTGACATTTTAAAATCAAACTTACATTCCAACCGTACATGCAGGGAAAAGAAAGGTTTTTTTTTGTGTGGGTATTACTTGTATAAAGAAATAAACCGCAATACACACTTAAATATGGAGACATTTATCTCAGTTGTTTCTTTTTAACATATTCTAAGCAATTAGTATGAACTGCTTCCTGTTTACTACTTTTAATAAACAAACATTTTAACTGGATATTCAGGTTGTTCTCTAAATTGTAACTGCTGGCTCCTCTGTTCCCCAACCTTGGTTTTCTGTTGTCGTCTTCTTCTCCCATTGTCTCCTTTCACCTGCTCTGCTTCTGGGAAGGAATAACAATATATGTTTTCTCAAAAAGCAAATATTACCATTTAGTGCGGCGTGTGTGTGTGTGTGTGTACCTTCAGCATGAGTGAGCGCATATTTCATTGTTTCAGTCTGATTCCGTATGCGTGAGTAAATCAAATCTGTAAAGCATGACATCTTAAGCTAATGTGTTAGTATGGACATATGGAAGCTGTGTATTACAAAGCCATGTGGCATACAAAGAAACTGTACCAGTGTCCAATCCATGACAATATTTGTAAATATTCCAGCGTATGGCTCTGTGTGTGTGCATGTGTGTGTGTCAGTGGGTAAGTTTTTGTAAGAGGCTAAGGCCAGCTCGCCGTATCTGTCGGTGTGTCAGTACGCACGAATGCATCGTGCTTTTCCTTCCAGAAAATAGTGACCCTACTTCTATCCCCGGTAAGCCTGCAAATAAGCTGCTATTAGGGCAAGAAGAATCCTTCTAGCCTGCTTGCATTTGTGGACATCTGAGAGGGACATAGAGTTGTTGGGATCTTGAGAGAAAACAGCACCTCATCTGGACTGATTATTACATGGTCCCTGATGGAAGACTTGGTCCCATTAAAAATTTTTATTAAAAAAACTCTACTGATACATGGAAAGCAAACTAACAGCTCTAGGATTGGAACACTACAACAAGACTACTTTAACTTGCATGCAAGACTGACTTTGGGTTTTTATGGCTGCCTCTTTGTATTTGTTTTCATGGTAAAAGTCAGTCAAAAGAAATCTATCATTTAATTTAATTAATAATGGTATTTCAATCAAGAATGCCAGACCTCTTCAGTCAGGAGTTTATTTTATAGCAACTGGAAGACAATATGACAGGAGTGTGAAAGAAGCTCACTTTAAGAGGACAAGTGAGAAGGACCAGAGTATTTGAATAGAAAATGAAAAGGGACGCAGTTGTATGAAATGAATCAGGTGTTTGTTTCTGCTACTCAGATCATTGAGGAAGAGTATGAGTTCTGTGATGATTCTTCAGCCGCAGGTGCTTGATGGTTTTTCATCATATAAATAGACAGGAGACCAGCTGTGTCCTCCATGGTTAATTGAAACATAGCTGTTGGAGGGTTCAGCGATTAAGGGGCTGGACTTCTGGGGATGGAGTGGAGGGGGAGAGCGGGGATCAGACATTAGTCTTTGTTGGAAGCACGTTAGCGGGTCCCTGATGTGCTTTGTGCTCTGTGTTCTCCCCTCTCTGTGCACGGCTTCCTGTTTGTCTGTATTAGTTAAAGGCAGTTTGCAGATGCGGCATAGAATCAGACAGACGTCTTAAAATCAACTGAGCGACTGAAAGTGCCAACTCAAGCAGGGGGACCCAAGGTGACATTTTCTCAGGGTGCCGGAGAAGTCAAACTGCTCCCCCGGTTGGGTGAGAGTTATAACTAGTAATTCAAACTGGAAGAGCTTATAGTGGATACGCATTTGGATGAAGACAGTGGTGTGATACATTGTGTGTTGGAGTGTATGTGATGCCTCTGCTTGGTGTTTAAACACGATGGATCCTGCATGCTTAAAGAGGTGCGGCCATCGCCCCAAGACTATGCTATGAGCTACAACTCTGCTAGGCCCAGGCTCACCTTAAATCCCCAACTAATGCATGGATGGTAAGAGCTTATTAGCTACCCTCATGGAGGCCAGATATTGTCAGATAGTGGTAGCATGCTTAGTTTGATCCTGCAGTACCTCTCTGGGCATTTGTTGAGTCTTCATTGAGAACAATGCCAGCTTTTCATTTTGACTGTGATGGTTTTAAAAATACCAATGCCTGCTTTCATAATCAAGCTCTCTTTATTTTCCCCAAACATTTAGATGTCTAGTAAATATTTTATGGGGAAGTGGTTCATCTCAGTTTTTCATTTTATAATATATATAATTACATATAAAAAAAGGATAAATTTCAAAGCATAAGGAATCGCTGCAGCGTTTACTGGCAGAAGGAAATTTCATTTCCAAAACCTCATTAGAGCCTAAGTGGAGTTTTACGTTTTTCAAACGCCAGAATGTGTGAGGTGAGATTATGCTAATATTCCCACTTCTGTCCTCAGGAACAGAATGGAGGACTAATGTGTGTTTCAGCTCACTCAGGACGTCCCCAATGCATTAAACGATCTTTACAGTGAAAGCTGGGCACTCCAGCTTTCTTAAGGTTCGGTCAATGAAGCCTCCTCATGGTTGTGTGTTTAAAGGCTCTCAGCCTCCCTTTCCAGAGCTCCAGAGGGATGGGGGAAAATCCCTGTCCTATGGAAGACGTTCTCTAGCAGAACATTTCCTGGCAGATACACTGGATTTCACAAATTCACATGCATGGCTTTAATTCGTGTTGCCATGGAAAACACGGGTTCTTGAGGTTTCCTGTGTTAATTTTCCCAGCAGCTCTTTTGATGGTCAGATATGAAAAACAGGATAGATATATAAAAGTGTAGCTCTGATACAGGGAATGCAGAAAGACTAAAAAGACCCCGGAAATGCTTTATAGAGAATAAAATTCTTAATACTTAATCTAGATACTTTTCTCCCACAGAGGATGATATACGACTTTAATATTGAATTTGAGGTATTGTGGTACGATTGGCTTATTTTATAATTTTATCATTTCCAGTTATGTCCTATGCCTGTGGTCACTTCTCTGTCCTATTGTCCTATTTGCTGATATGGTTGTCCTGGGAGAGATGTGGCGCAAGCTTATTAATGTCTAATGAGATGAAATGGAAGAAGCGAGAAGGTTGTAATGCCTGTCTGTTTGTCACGAATAAGACCCAAAGAAACAACACAGCAATCAAGGGGCGACAGAGCCTGGGAAGGTGACAGTCTTTGTTTTAGAGTGGACGCTGGTGACAAACGTGGAAGGAGGACTGCTAATGGTGCGAATTTAGAAGCAGGCCACTCCCATTAGTCTGCTTTAACAGCAGCTGCCTGATCCTACCAGAATATGGGCAGATCTTTTTTTATTCACTCTAATCAGCACTATATCAGACTTGCAAGATTCACAGAGTGTATAATTCAACAGTTTTACGCCAACAGCAACTAGTCTTTCAGAAAGAGGGAGAATGATTCAATGAAATACTGCGCGCAACTGAATTTATGCTGCCTTTTCAATAACCTGCCATGTTTCGTATATGAGGAAAGGTTTATGACTAAAGCTGTGTTATGGTCATTCATCTTTAATATCGAGTGGTTTCCTTAAGGCTCTGTGTGGCACGGCTGGGTTGTATTTTGGTACTGTCAAACTGATATTGTGTAGGTATCAACCAGAGCCATGCACTTCAGTCATGTCTTCAAGCCAACCTGCTTTTTCAAATGGTGCAGCTGAAGGTCTTTTCAAATAGAACAGTCAATTGTTTTCATCGTGGAGGAGTGGGTGCTATATGTGAGGAACAGAGTGATCATTGTGTAGTTGTTTGAAATGAGATATCAGAGAGGTATAAGCAGAGAGGCATCCGTGGGCCAGCTAGGCTGTGGGGACAACAGGACGTCTGCCTCCCTGCAGGTTCCTGCCTTTCTCACAAAGAGAAACAGGAGTATGGATGATGTGAGCCATTCAGAAGTCCATTCCGAAGCTACTTCCAGGCTTGAATGGGGTGTCCCTGGGATGCTCCTTACAGATCATAGTTCCCCATATTTCATTATCCTGATTTCCATTGAAATCGCAAACAGAGATCAGGTTCGCAGGGTTTAGAATCTTGTTTTAGTGCCTGTTCAGTATTTTGTATACCTTCTCGGCTTGATCGTGCCATATATGTCACATGTACCTATTCTTTGCTTGTCTGTAGTCATCAGACCACAAAGTCCCCCATCAGGGTGCAGCTACTGGAGCTGAATGCTCACCTAGTAATGGATCAGATTATATCAAAGCCTGACTTTGGCTCAAGACTGGATTTATGTGTAACCCAGTCACAAAAAATACCAAGGTTATGTGAATCACCTGCAGAGTGATGAACACATTATTTGCTATTTCACACTGTATAGTGTCTCCGCTCGGGGCAGCATGGTGGTGCAGTGGTTAGCACTGTTGCCTCACACCTCTGGGACCCGGGTTCGAGTCTCTGCCTGGATCACATGT
>JAODJX010000001.1:33457048-33467264 GCA_026776945.1 Isichthys henryi
TGTGACCCAGGCGGAGACTCGAACCTGGGTCTCAGAGGTGTGAGGCAACAGTGCTAACCACTGCACCACCATGCCGCACCCAGATTGGAAATTGACATCCTAATTAAAGTTAGAGTCACTTGGAAGTACAGTATGTTTGGGATTTTTCAGTGCATCCTTCTGGCTTCCGGAAGTTCCTTGGTCGGCAAAAGCAGAGTCTCTTTACCCAAGAAGATCCCAAGGCTTGTATTGCTACTACTGGACTACTGCTTAGGAAATGTCCCCCTGGAACAGGTCAGTTTGCCTATAATAAGTACTAGTGCAGATATAGTTAGCAGTGATGGTGACGTGTTTAAGTGTGTCACTTGCCTAAGAAAACCTCATCCTCAAGATCCAGGCGGGGCTCTAAGTTGTCACTCGGTTCAGAAGATGAGCCAAAGAGTAGGAAAGTCTTTAGCAGTATTTGGCAGATGCTTTTGTCCAAAGAAACATACAAGTGACTGGCAAGTGTTCAGTGTGTGTTTGTGAATGTGTGTGTTGATGTGTGCCCACCCAGTGGACATGCAATATTCATAAAGCTAATTCCATGCGCATGGTGTAACTCTGCAGACAGCAGGCATCTGCAAAGCTAGAATTCTGAAGGGAACAAATGCACCCCAAGTGGAGGCTGGTTTTATCATAAATAGATAAATGTGGGGGGAGGGGGTTAGTAGGGCCGTGCAATCAGACCCATAACAGCTGCTCAGTTGCAGAAAAGAGAGAAAAGCTCTCATTCATCAGGATGGAAAATGGCATGCTAATTTTACTGTACCTGCCACCCTCCAAGTGTAAGGGGGGGTATTGTCGTTTGTGTGCTGCTGCCATTGAAGATGTGTTGTTTTATTCATCAAGGCCACGCAGCTGGCCCGCAGCGATGCCATTGCAAGGCAGCTCCGCAATCCCACCGCTGCACTGTATGGCCAGCCTGCCTAAAGACAGGGTCAGTAAATGACCAGCATTCTGCAAGCCCGCTTTGCTCAAAGGCCATGCTAATTCATTCGTGGCAAGCCATTTCTCAGTGGCTGGCATTTCTGGCCATGTTCCATTGTCCTGGTGCTTATCTACCTCATGCCCTATGTGGGGCCCTGAAATAGCTTCGCCTCCTGGCGAGCTAAATGCCAACGAATTGTCACAGGGTGAGTGACTGAGCTCCAAGTGGGAGGCAGTAGCCACAGGGAATCCATCATATACAGTTCCAGTTGTTCCATGCTGCGCGACACAATCTCCTCCCCCCAGGACTGCGGTCCCCTCTGTGCTCACCAGTGGTCAACAAACGCGATGCCACTTGACTAACTGCCCAACAGCGCGAACAATTAGAGAGTAAATGCACAGATATAGAGGCAGATCTCCTAAACACTCTGGCCAGTAAATAAACCCAGTCCTGAATCTAAAAAAGGGGACATCCATGATGGACTGATATTGTAGATGGAAACAAAGGGCACAGAGGAAGGATGGAGGGGGGGACCCTAAAAACTGAAGCAAGCCTCTCTGGAGCGATCACCATTAGCCCCCATGATGAAGACTAGTCATATCCCAGACTATAGACACAGACTGCCAGTATCTCCAGTTAAAATTAAAGCACTACGATTAAATGAAACTTGTAGCTACATTCCTGTATAAACTGGCATCATATGGCTGTTGCTGGAGCACCTTCTGTAATGTTTACTATTAAAATACTGAAAAAGTCTTTGAAGACACAGGGAAACAGAAGTGTGATTGCTTGTTGACTGCTGGCAAGTTCATATGAACTTATCAAGTTTTATCAAAAAAAGAAATGAAGGACCAGGTTTTGTTAAAACATCATAGTTCTCGTAGTTTTGTGAAAATAAAGATATATATATATATATATATATATAAACACACACACACACACGGTGTAGATCCCAACCAGAAAATATTTCAGGCAAGTATTAAATGAATATTTCATATATTTTTCCAGAGTAGGTTTTTACAGTCTATGATTTTTAGTGTAAATGTTTTAGTTCAATTTAAAAATGGGAAACAAAGAGTTAAACAGATCTCGCCATATACGTTATGTGATGCTTCATTAAAGGTTACATTTGACAAACTTTGAGGTCCACAATGGTACAAAACCAAAATCTAATTCCCTAAGCCTTATAACTTTACGTGACCCATATTCAGATGTTTTTCTCTAAATAAATGATATTTGTTAGAGATTTGAGTGTTGGTCTCTGATAATCAAGTCAAGATTTTAGTTTATAGATTGTTCATTTTCTGCCTCTACTTTTCATTCATTCACATTTCATAGGCTGATGCTTTTGTCCAAAGAAATGTACATGTATGGGAAGTTTGGGAACAGAGACCTGGGGCAGCCAGCATCTAACAGCCTGGGCCAGCTTTAGTTAAGAGTCTAGCTTAAGGGCCAAGGAGTGCTATGATTACTCTGCTGACCAGGGGTTTCAAACCCACAACATTCTGTGATACTCTGAGCTACACGATGCTCGGGTAAAGAGAAAAAACCCGATAAGCTTTATGTTTGTTCTGGCAGGGAGAATGAATGAAACAGTCTTTATTTTGCTGCTTGTAAACACATGTTCACACTATTTTACCACTTTGGCTCACATAGCCTCCCTCCCGGGTGGCACAGTGGCACGGTTGCTTCACAGCTCCAGAATCAGGGTTTGCCCCAGCACTGCGTGTGTGGAGTCCACATGTTCTCCCTGTACTGTTTCCTGTGCTGTGATTCAGTTTCCCCCCACAGTCCAAAAACATGCTAAGTTTAATTACAGCTGTTAAATTAAAAATAGTTTCTCAGATAGAACAAGCAGGGTGAATGGATGGATGGATGGATGGATGGTTGGATGGATGGATGGATGGATGTCTTCCATCTTCCCTGTGACCATCAGATTAAAGGCCCAACCAGAAAAAAGGTTACAATTCCCTTCAGTGAAACCTTTGACCCTCCTGTTTGTCAGAATCAATAAAGGTCTGTTGATTAAATTCCCACTGTAAGTGAGTTCTGTCAATGTGCATATATTTTAAAGCCTGATTAATCACATTCTTCCTAAATATTTGTTCGCTCCTTATTGCAAAAAATCATGAATAAGTGTCAGAAATGCGAATGGTTCACCGAAACTCCACCAAAAGATAATATGTAAAAGAGCCCTGATGATACAAATAAGAAAATACAAAAAGCTCTTGGAAGAATGGAGGCGCCCTGTAGCAGCGCTTCCAGCAATAGCAATGAAAATTGTAGCGACCAGCGATCAAAGGTTCTGCAAGCTGTTTGATGTGTTTATGATGAATGACTGCATCACTGCTGTCAATATTTTACTTGTTGGTCATATTTCCGTTTCACCACCTCAATATGAATTTTCCACAAACCACTCTAACATGATGAGTTACTGGCAAAACTCCAACTAAAAAGACCTAGAATTAATTACTGCAAATGTTGCTGCTTGTTCAATACATGCTGATTATGTACGTTGGGTGGGATATATGTACAAAGTATTGGAGAAAGGAAATTTACTCTCACAACATACTTTAAAAATAGACAGCAAAATAACTCCTCCAGAATAACATGAATGCTAGCGGCAAGTGAACTGTTTTTATAATAGTCTGATATACTGTATGTTCAGTGGCTGCTCTGTGAGATTTCATGCAGGGGGCCTGTCGCTCCCATCTCTGCGACTCAGTCACTGTCACTCTTCCTTTTTCTCACACGGATCAGCTGCCTCTGTGTCATCAGTAGCAAAAGCACAGCTGTGTCTCTAAAACCCAACCCCCTCCCAGAATTCAGTTCCCATCCTTTTCCCAGGCAGCTCTTTGTTGTGCTTAAATACATTTTTCAAATGGACTTACTTGAGATTGGATTTTGACGATCCACAATTAAACATGATTTGGAGTAGAAGTGTTAGTACCACTTTAGAATAAGGGCCTCTCTTGCAACATAGAAACGGTAGTAACTCATTAAGCTAAAAAACTCTTATGACTTGTTTGTAAGCGCCTATTAAGGATTTACAAAGTGTTGTAACCTAATTCAACACATATAAACCATTCATAAACCCTTTATAAGGGTAGTGTACCAAAATGTTAAATATAGCTGCAGTACCATCGCTGTCAAGCTAACTGATAGAGAAACTAGTTTTTGAGTGTGTGAACCAAACTTCAGGGGCCAGCTTAATACATCTGTATTACATTTTTATCTAATATTTTATTTAATCTCTTGTGCGTATTTTTGTTTTTTCCCCTCTGCACTATCGCTGTTAACATGCCATGCCATTACTTGTGAATGCTGTGTGAGTGTGCCTTGCGATGGGTTGGCGTTCCATCCTGGGTTCTTCCCTGCCTTGCACCAATACCCTCCTGGATAGCCTCAGGACCCCTCCAAGAACCCTGAATAGGACAAGCAATTACAGAAAATGGATGGATGGATGAATGGATGGATGGATGGATGGCGCTACTTGTCTGTGGCTTTAGCATTTATCTGTGTGCAGGTTGATCCCACCATCATTCTGTGACCTTGTTCTCCGTTTGGAATGAAGTTTTGCCATCTTAATTGGAATAATGTTTGTAAATCTTTGATATACTAGATCTTAGTAGAATGCAACTTCTCAACATCTAATACGACTGCACCTCTCCTTGTTTCCCTCCCTCTTTCTGTCTTTCCATCTCTCTTTATCTCTCACAGACAGTAACTTTGTCCTGGGGAATGCCCAGGTCCAGTCGCTCTACCCAATTGTGTACTGC
Organism: Isichthys henryi; assembly: GCA_026776945.1. NCBI lineage: Eukaryota > Metazoa > Chordata > Actinopteri > Osteoglossiformes > Mormyridae > Isichthys > Isichthys henryi. The sequence goes on from JAODJX010000001.1 coordinate 33,461,777, forward strand.
TCCGACGGGTTCTGTGACCTAACGGGCTACGCCCGTGCGGAATTGATGCAAAAGAGTTGTGCGTGTCACTTCTTGTATGGGCCTGAGACCAGTGACCAGCTGACAGCTCAGATCCAGGGGGCACTGGATGATCGCAGGGAGTTCAAGATGGAGCTAATTTTCTACAAGAAGGGAGGTAAGATCTGATCAATAATGCGATGCAGTGCTTGCAACACAGTATGCAAAGAAGCATGCAAAGGGAAATAGAAAAAAAGAAGGGATTCAAGACTGGTCTTTTTGAAGACAGTGAAAGAAATGGGAATTGTAAGCGTGTCTTTTGAGAACAGAAAGGAGAGACTATGCCAGAGAGCAATGGGAGTATTATAAAGGAGCGTAGACAATACGCCGGTCCTGGCCTTTTTCCATTGTCAAGCCATATCAAGTGATAGCAAGGCACATCCTGAAGGTCTGTGTTTCCTTTAGTGTTTGCTGTTACAGAATCTGACAAAGCATGAAGTTCCTGGCCTCACTGCATACTAGGAACCATCAGTCAGAGAGCACTTTCATCTTGTATATGCTGGAGTCACACCAAATAATTAAACACCATGTTGCCATGCAGTCACAGTGAGTCTTACAGCAGAATGCCTTGCATAATCTGTAAAACATTTGTTGAAAAGGTTCTAGATAACACAGCATTAAGTACAGAACTTAAACCATTCGTCGTTTCAGCAGAAATCATTTAGCTGTAGAGTTCCAAGTGAGCATTTGGTGTCTACGATTTACAGATATCAGTATTCTAAACCCTTATAGGTAGATGTACTATACTGTGCCATTTGTAAATTAAATAATCCAATCCGTTCTGGTTGATGCAAGGCCAGAGAATAGTGGATTAGGTTTGCTAAAACTTCAAAATCTATCCTGGGTTTGCACATTTCATTGTTTATTATGAATTGGACACTGCATGCCCAGTCAATAACTAACATCCTGATTCAATTTTTTGAGTGAAGTAGAAAACAACTGACTGCAGCCTGGTTTATTGTTGTATGATGCAGTTTGGTTACATTCATGCTCAGCTCACAAAAACAGCTTAAGAACTGAATACTTGGAATGGAAAAGACTGTCTGCTTTTCTCTTCATGATAGTCCATTGAAAGGCTGCTTTAGTCAATTGACAAGCAGAAATAGATGGGAAATGAAAGTGACATATAAACAACACAATTTAGTTCTTGCAAATGCACCGTAAGAAGTAAGAGAAGGGCAATGTGCATGAGGTATCAGGGATTGTACTAAAGACACCTCAGAGAGTTATGGAAGTGCGCTTTTGTACTGCCACATGAAAGGAACAATGAGGAAGTATTGTTAGCTTTAGTTAGTATTAAAAATTCCCGCCAGACTCCACCCACCTCTGAAATTCTACCCAATGCCTCACATCATGAATTCCGCCCTTCCCACATCCCCAGCCACATCCCTGCCTACCCCGGCTCAAACCACACCCTCAGACACCACATGGGAGGGTGGAGGAGGAAGAAGTGTAAGAAACAAACAAAGAAAAAAGAAATCCTTAAAGAAATCAATAAGTAAGGTGTTGAAGGTGGAATACATGCTGTGAAGTTATGTGTATATTGGACTCAGGAGGCAATAAAAATATGGCAGTGATTGGACTGTAGGACATTTGGGAGTGTGCTGAATTCTTCAGACCAAAATTCAGATAAGGCGAAAACACATGCATGAGGTCAGCAGCTTTGCATTTATTACTCTGATTCTGGGTGTTTGCTTGCCATCCTTGCATTAGTGAGAGAGACCCTGTGCTGCATTTTATACAGTTAAAGGGCATGTTGAAGAGAAGTGAATCAAGTCAAAAGCATGGTCTCATTTCTCATTAGATATATATCACATCCTAGGTCTTTTTCCTGTGCACTTTTGAGGATTGAAGTAGACTCATAAATAGTCCCTTTTGATGGCCATGCAGGGACGAGAGAGCATCAACGTTGGAATCTGGGGGGCGACTGGGGGACTGAGGAAACTGGCTTTTGTACTAAAGCAAAAGGTGTGTTTTAGGATGATTGAATTTATCTGACAGGTTAGCAAAGGAAGAGAGAACTTCTTCATTATAGAGGTCACTGATAGTAGCAAGGACCATAAGGGAGACCATACTGGACCATAAGGGAGAGGGTGGATAACAGTAAGATAAGTAATCATTTTGGACTGAGGCTCGAGCTGAGGATCTGTGCAGGGAAAAATGCTTCCTAAATTGGGTCTATATTTTGATGGTGTTGATAACATTTGGGTTGTCGGTAATGTTTTAGGCAGCGAGGGGTAACTGTGCGGAGTGCCAACTGCGAAGGGCATGTTACCACATAAGCACAGAGGGGGTGTTCAACATCTGGATTATTAATCCAGAAGACTAGCAAGATGATATTACAGGCAATACTGAAGGCCGTTCCTATTGGCCATTCCTATTTGTTTGGCGATAAAAGGCATCCCGTTATTTAGTGGAACTGGACAGCTGCTCTGAAAATAGGGGCTTGTCTTTTGGCCCAAAAAAAGTGTTCAACTGCTGTTTCAAGGTGAAGAAGAAGGATTTATTAATAGGACTGTAATGTGATGAATGATATATAACATTTGGGTATAACAACCATTTGGATTAGATTGACTCTCCCCATTAATGAGGTGAGGGGAACACATCTTGGTTCAGTCTAATTTCAGTTAATCTATGTACGAGTGGAAGATCTTAGCAAAGATATCAGTGAATGACTTATTGATTAATACTCCTAGGCATCTGCAACGCAGTGTAATGCTAAAGGCAGTCTGCAGGAGTTCTTTATAATGGGGAAAAACCTGATTATTTGAAAACTGAACTTATGTCCTAAGCATGTATAAAACTGATACAGAATTTTAAGGACTGCTGGGAGACTGGAGGTGGGATTGGAGATATGCAGGAGGTAGGTGTCTGCGTGAAGTGAGAGATTGTCTGTGAAACCTAATCAGGTGATGCCCTTGAATTCTTCTTCACCGCAGAGTCAAATATCTGGGCTAGGAAACCGAGGACAGCCTTGGTGTTTACCATGGTAATACTACAGCGCAGACACTACTGGCAAATCCAGTCATTCATTAACCTTTATTTTACCAGGCAAAGCGTTAAGAACAGTTTCTTATTTACAATGAAAGCACTTGTAACACAAAATGAAAATGGAGGAAAAAAAAAAACATAATGAAAATAAACAATAATAACAAATAAAAATAAAACAAAACCTATAACAGAATGATTAAACATTCACAAGTGTCATTACAAAATTCCATAAGTAAGCCTTTGAAGGTCATGACAGATATAATTTCTGTAATGTATTCCAGTCATTGGCAGCAGCAGATTGGAATGATAACAGGCCAGAGGAAGCGCTACGTTTAAGAGGCTTTATTCTAATATAAGAGGAAGACCAAGTATTATATGTGGTCAAGGAGATTGTCTGTAATAAATGAGTTAGGTAAGGGGGTGAATAGACAAGAAGAGTTTTATAGATAAGCGTAAACCAATGATTGTTACAACAAGTCTGCAAAGCAGGCCACGTATTTAATGATATACATTAGAGCCAAAGGCAAATTTTTCCAATATCAAAGACCAAATATTTCCATTCTAGCCTGTTTTTCAGAATCCAGAGACGCCACAACTTCAGGCAAGTCAGAATTATGGAGAGAAGAATATATTAAGTAGCCTCCTGGTGCTGTGGAAGGACTGCCTTCCCAACATGAAGCCTGATTGTCCTGAAGCGATTAAAGCAGGCAGAGCCTCTTGGAGACGAAGAGACAGGACTTTGGCTGAAATTTAAGAGGAAAATCAGCCTGTAGTTAGAGCAGATGAGGGGAGCCTTTTTAAGTACTAGTGAGACTGATGCCTCTCAGTGGGGTGGTAGCAGGTATCCATGAAGTGTAGCTTTTTTGATGTGATGTTGGTGACCCATAATATGCCTGCTTAAACACATCAAACGTGAATCATTGATACTATGCAGGTTTGTCAAAATTACACCTAAAAGCCAATATAGGAAATAAAATCAGTTGGTTGTTGCAAACTGGGAAATGAAATGTCCAGCCTCTGTCAATATCCCTGCTGTACTGTATATGAGTTGTTAAACTCATAGTGTTTTGGTTGGCCTCTTTGTTATTCTCTCCGTCATGCTTGGTGCATCTGCCTAAAGCTGCACTATATCCTTGGTGTGGGTCATGGTCCATTGCAGCTCATACTCAGCTAATGCTTGCCTTGGGCATGGAGGCACTCGGGCATGGTGGAGAAGAAAGATCCATATGGCATCCTGATATTAAGATATGAGAGCCATACATAAACACCAATAAATAGCCACCTGTATGAAAACACCAACAGCATTAGTTAAGGATAGCTAAACCAAGATAGCTAAACCAGGATAGCTAAACCAGGATAGCTAAACCTTGACTAGACCACAATACAAGGCCTTTAGTCTAGGTTTAAAATTTCAGGCTAAGGGGACATTGCTCATGGAATGATTCGTGCTCTGACACTGTCTTTGTACTAACCTAAACTGCTATAATGTATTTCATGTTCTAATCTGTATCTTTCACTATAAGAAATCTCTTAAATTTGTTCTGGAGGAAACATGGGTTAAGTATTAAAGACTGGACTAAATCAAAATTTTCTATTACTTTCCAAGTTCCAGATTCAGTAGCAATGACCTTCAGTTTTTAATATATTTATTTTTATTTTTTTCTTTACCAAAGCAGTTTTCCATGGATGCTATGTAGGGAATGTCACCAGGTGTGTTTGACAGGTGCATTTTCCCAAGTGGCTGCATGTAGTGGAAAAAACAGTCCCCAGTGAGAATGTGTAGAGAGACAATGCAGCTCCATGTAGGGTTCAAGTCTATATTGCAGGGGCTCATAAGGTTATTGTGAAATACTCCCTAATAATTCCTTAAAAAACAAAGTCTTCCAGCACCAAGCACTCAAATCTGACCTCTGTCTACCTGTCTGAACTGATATTGAGCTTGCAGAGATCCGAGAGCCGGACCCTGGGCACAGCTCTGAATAGTCAGCGAGTTGAAGTTTTGTAAATTTTAATGATAATGCTAATAATTCCCATCAGTTAAAATGAAGATATTTTCACTTATTTAAGCTCTTCTCAAAACTATCTGAGTTGCTGACAAAGTTACTTTGGGGGTCTCACTAAGATTGGAAGCAGTGCTGCTAGGAGGCAGCTAAGTCACAGTTAAGTTACTTTTTAGAGCTTTTTTACACATTATGCTAACGTAATATCTGGGATTACTGAGATTTAATATAAGTAACGGACAACCACATTTTTACTGCTGACAAGAGAATCCAGTCAAGCCTGAATGTCAAACAATGCCCTTGGGAGGAATTTCGCAGAAACCACTGGACTTCCATCCATCTATCCATCCATCCATCCATCTTTCCATCCATCCATCATCTTCCGCTTAATCTGAGGTCGGGTCGCGGGGGCAGCAGTCTCAGCAGGGAGGCCCAGACTT
>JAODJX010000001.1:33512610-33527156 GCA_026776945.1 Isichthys henryi
CCCCCCCCCCCCCCCCCCCCCCCCCCCCCCCCCCCCCCCCCCCCCCCCCCCGTTCAACTCCATATTGATGCCTATGGATTTAGAATGGGATGTCATAACAGTTCCTGTAGGTGTAATAGCCAGGTATCCCAATACTTTTGTCCATATAGTGTCTCTCATTAACAACATGAACGTCAGAGTATCTTTTTCAGAACAAATAGATAAGGTGTGTAAGCCAGTCTGGCAGTCTGAAGTGCTGCATTTACAGCTGAGTGTGGGCTGCCATCTACTGCTTTCACTCAACCAGGCAACACGCCATGTCCCCAACAACCACCAGGCCATCCAAAGACTTTAAATCAGCAAAATGTTTATCACGTTTATGTTCAGAGGACCAATGACATGCTGGGAAGCACATGGATGAGATACCTGGGCACGGCTCCCAGCACGATAAGGTTGGCTTTCTGCTTGTTGTTTCCAATTACAGCATTCTTCATGTCACTGCAAAACATAAGAGCAAATGACTGGAAGCCCATGTCTTAAAGCCAGGGGCCAAAAGTTATTCGCATCAGACCCTAAGCAGTATTTGGCAAAGACTAAGTATAAAGGGCAGATTTCAAGGAACCATCGCTTGCAATTTGTGCAGTTAGAATTGATTTAATCGATTGCTTTTGTCTGGAAATGGCAGGTTCTGTCATCAATCTACAGCTGCATGTATCTGGTTTAACATCCCTGAAGGTCCACTGTTACAAAATGCAGGAGACTGAAATAAAATACCAGCTTCAGACATCTGCACCTAGATAGTCGTCCATCTTGGTCAAAACAGCGATCTAGGGGGCTCTTTACAAAAGCAATTTAAGAATATTAGTGTATAATTATCAGACACTGAAGGCAGTGGAAAAATACAGCGATCCAGTGTCTGTCACAGTAACCAGAGCACTGGCTGAGGATATAAATAAAGATGGGGGAAAAAAAATCAGCGTCAAAGCCTCACGGGGAACCCTGAATGAAGAAGTCATACACACACAGGCAGGCGCACAGGTGCGCGCACACACACACACAACCTGCAGGGCTTCCTGCTAAGACACACAGCAGTTATTAGGCACACTGTCACCACACAGAAGGCACTGTACTCACATGACTCCCTGAAGCACTTTCTGTGGGTCGGGGTCGAACAGTCTGTCAACATAATGGCGACTAGTGGCAGTAACCTCCTGCGTAGCAACAAGAACGGAACAGGCATGAGTCTCTGTCTCTTCCATACTAAACACAGTCTGGTGCAAGGATCCCAGTCGAGGAAGCTCACCAATACGGCTCCCCCTTTAAGCCATTGCTCACTGAACGCACGAGGTGATCAGCATGGGGTTCTGTCATTTGATAACTCTGTTTACAATTAGCATCACCAGCTAGCCAAGAACCTGTTTGATATCATGCAGCAGAAGAGCCTCCACTGGCATTAAAGTCTGCACACTCTACCCCCACATTTTCCCCGCTTCACTTTTATTTGCTCTTTTTACATCATAACATTTTCATTTTTAGCAGGAACTTTAGTCCAATGTCACATACAGTTGAGAAATCTGGGTCAGCAAATCCCTGTAGCAAGTTTAGGACCTTCCTCACTCTGCAAGCCAAGGGATTTGAACAAACAACCTTCTGATTGCAGACACAGCACCCTAACCCACTGAACTACACACTGCTTAACAGGTTAAACAGGCTGCTACTTCAAAACAGAAGAATTACAGAAATTATCAGTAACCTGTTGTATGTAACTATAATAAAAAATAAACCGCACAGTCACTATGACAGTCACACATCCATGTGTGTATATATCACAAATACGGCAAGATAAAGCTCATGACCGTATGCTAGCAGACATTTTAGACCCCATTAAACATACCACATTGGACCCAGACTAATCCAATTACACTCCAAAGTTTTTAGAACCCATGTCACTCAGGAGTCCATGTAATCGTCCAGCTTTCCCTCCTTTTATGCTTTTCCTAACCCTATCCTCTACTTTTCATCCATGGAGATTTTGTGTGGCTGGAATATCTGCACAGCTAAGGATTCTCTTAGTCTCTTAGATACCTCTTCAGTGTCAGTGACATAACTTGTCTTACTAGTACCTACTTTAGAAAACCCTTGGCTGAACAATAGCAGCCCATGGTAAAATAGGAAATTTGCACTTTACAGAAAATTCTGTCTTCCTGTTAAATGACTTCCGGGTACAACCTTATAAACTCCACCCCATAAACAATTTATGAACTCAGTGCTGAACTTCAAGATAACATTCATAGCATTTCTCCACTCGTTTTGACATTGCCTTCAAGCCTGTACTTAATTGTATTAATTCATCACTAGAGGATTAGGAATTACACAGTACGTTTTCAGTTCACAAATACCTGTGTGTTCAGGTTAAAATAGGCATATTTTTAATCATGTTACTGATTGCAACAATATTAAACGACATGAACAATGTTATATATTCCTTTGAGAGGTGAAGAATTTATTTGGAAAAGTTAAACAAGGAAATCAATGATTTTAAGATGCGCTGCAATAACCAAGCTATGATGCTCACTTGAGACGCTGAGAACTATTCCCATAATTAAAGCCATGTTTTTGGTTCACTCATTATTCTAAATGTTACCTTAAAATCAAATCTTGGCGCCACTATAAATGTTTTCAACACCCCACATACCTGAACGATTTAAAAAAAACTGGAAAATACTTGGGTTAGGATCAACTTAAACACAAACGGTTTTAACTTTCACATTGCTTTGTTTGATTCTTTTTACGCGCTTTTACAAAGAAATGGGTGGTAAGCTCAAACTGAAAACAGTGCACGTTGTCAACAATCGTAAATTTCAAATTTCTCTAAATCATACATGGAGTATATATGACGATCCTTAAGCACGCACGTGTTCCGCGTTGGTGCACATTATATACCATGTATTACACAGCACCTCGGAAAGGTCGCTGCCTATGAACGGGAGGCGTTGTCAAGCAGTGTGAGCACGGAGAAGCCCAGATCCGCCCCGGGAAGCCCTACCCACGCAAGGCTGCGCATCGGCACACACCTAACCTCGTGTACTTTCACTTCCCGATCGTCATTACACAGGCTGTACCCCGCTTTGCATTGCAGACTACTTCTGACTTTACAGTACGATCCGATCAGTTTTTCTCGGGTTAAGCATGCTTACAGCTTTAACAGGTGGTACGCCACAATGGGAAAACGTTTATATCAATAATATTACTCCCCATAACGTTAAATGCCGACACCGACAGTTAAACTTATCAGCGATTATCAAGCCACGAACTGGGGATAAACGAAGCAGGCGGACAGCCAGAACAGTGGTTCATAACTATGACTTCGCACGCGTTATTAATTAAAAAAAGCTGCCGTGTAGTTGTCGAAAAAGATACTGCTTACCAATACAAAATTAACGCCCAGGCACCTCACGCTATATATTCTGAAAGCCGAAACTGTCCGGTTCCGTTTATAATATGCAAGAGCGTTAACTTGCTAAATAATAAAAACGGCTAGCTACACTTAATAGTACTTCATGTTAGCAGACAACTTCATACCCGGCGGTGGGGTAAAGTAACGAAGCGCGCTGTAATATACTACGCTACTTATAATACCATTGCCGACGCGTAAAAGCACCGCCACTGCTGTGCAACATCTATTAAATAGTACAGGATGATCAAAACCCAGGGCTTCACATGCGGCTAGCCGGTCATGTCTTCATCGGCACCGGTTCGGTGACCGGGCAGAGCCAGTCAGTGTCACATCACCAAGTTCCGAGCCGCGGTGCCAGCAGACAAGGATCGGCCGCTGTAGCAAACATTGTTGCGACCTTCCTGCTGTGCGCCACTGGGGCGCACGGAGGACAGGCCCGGTGTAGCGGAATATGTGCAGAAGACTCACGGACAGCACGCTGATGCGGAGAGGGGCCTCCAGCATACACGCCATCTCTCTTCCCCCGGACGAGCGCCCCAATCGGAGCCGCACTTTCTACATACTAGGCCTTCCAGCCCCTCAGCTCGAGTGCTGGGGAAAAAAACGCCACCAAGCCACACGCTTTTTTGTTGCTACTCTGAGAAAGGGGGTAGTGGATTTCACAGGAACTAAATAACACTTATTTCACATTCCTGTGCCTGCTTAAATTGCCAATTTTCTATCAAATTCGATATACACTTTTAATTATCGAATATTATTTTGAAGATTATGAGTGGCTAGTTTGTTTTAAACCACGTCGGTATCGCTCGTTTCATTTCGACAGATTATACAAATAAATACCATGAAATGATTATCATAAAATGAGTTCTCTTTACACGAATATATTTGTTTTCTTCTAAAACATTATCGACGATGCGCTACAATAATTCAGTTATTGAATTTTGTTTCAAAACTGGGTTATGTTCTGGATACATTCAATCGAAATCACTTTTCTCAAACATGTACTAGATATACTTAATGGTCTCCATAGGATTCCGTCTGCGCATGTTCTTTATTTGCCTTCAGGGTTGCCAGATCACCTTCCAGTAAGAAAGTGCATAGCTTACTTGACTTTTTGCATATTTATTTTATGAATGTTTTGTTTTACAAGTTTCTCCTGTAGCGGTGTTAAAGTTTCACGAAGGTGGTTAGACTTCCACGTAAGTTGAAATAAAACGCTATTTCACATAAACGACTCTACCGTTACCATTACTCTCAGACGCCATGATGTGAAACCAGGATAGGATAATAATAACACTAAATAATTTTGATTTTCAAAAGGAGCTCTAACTTTTTTGTTTCGTATTAGGGCTATATCAGAAGCATGTCTGGTAACCCTAAGTGAAGTAGGTGAGTATTGTGTATATAATCCGCGTCTTAGAGTGTATATGTTGCACGTGAATCTAGTCAGTTCAGTCTTGATATTTTAAGACAGATGTGTCATAGAGAATATTTTTATAATCTAGAAGATTGATGATGATAATAAGGAAACGCCCAAAATGGAGATCTCATTCGCGTTATGAACTCTTAGCAGTCAGTAATCTGGCTAGCAGCAAGTTCAGGGAATGTTACACATGTGAGAAACTGTCTTTCCTTACTTTTGTGAATATGGATCTTTTGCTGATTATTGAGTTTCAGGAACGCGGATTTATTTGGGAATATGTTACAAATATTGTAGTGCAGATAGCCCGAAAATCAATCTAATGTCCTCGCTAATCAAGGGAAATTGGCTGTGCGCTTTCTTTCTGTCGATGAACCACAAAACGTGTTTCAATGTTCAATCACGCTAAACCAAAACTCATTTTGCTATGTCTTTTTCTTTCCATTTGACAGACTGCGCCGCCGTGCTCTGAATCTGACCTGTAGTGTTAGGTTGAGGGAAATAAGGGGGTAGGAGATTTGGAGGAGTGTAGGATCTTTGACTGAGGTTTGAGCGGGTAGTGGACTTTAATTAGATGCTATTAGTCAGACCATACCTAGGGATTTTTGAGCAACCATGAAGATTGCAGTAGAGGGTTGCTGTCATGGTGAACTGGATAAGATCTACGAGACCATTGCCTATCTGGAGCACAAAGAAGGCCTGTCTGTGGACCTATTGCTTTGCTGTGGAGACTTCCAGGCAGTGCGAAATGAGGGAGATATGAAGTGCATGGCCGTACCAGCCAAGTACAGGCAGATGCAGACCTTCTACAAGTTAGTCACTGTTGGCCTTTTCCTATATTTTACAATACTGTCAATACTTTGTCTGGTACGTTCTTTTTAAGTTTCATTCATGTTCATTTTTTCCATCTCCCTGCAGATATTACTCTGGTGAAAAGAGAGCTCCAGTCTTGACCATCTTTATTGGAGGAAATCATGAGGCCTCCAACCATCTACAAGAGCTGCCGTATGGAGGCTGGGTGGCTCCCAACATTTACTACTTGGGTAAAGATCTTCAGATACAGCAATGTCATTTCTTTAAGCTTTTCATTCACGTATATTCCGCTATTAACCATGAAGGCATTTGCAGGTAGACAGATATGCATGATTCTTACATGTTCTGCTTGACTAGGTTATGCTGGAGTGGTTCGCTACAAAGGAATAAGGATTGGTGGCTTGTCAGGAATTTTCAAATCGCATGACTATAGAAAAGGTGAGCAACGTCAAAAACTCCATCAATCCATCCATCTTCTAACCTCTCATCCTGGGATGAATTTCAGTATGTATAATCGATCATACCTTTCTTGTGTACCCGTTTTACGGCATCTTCCATTATCAAAGACCAGATCCAATACTAAAAACACAAGTACAGAGGACATTAAACATCCAGGCATGTTTGTCTTGCTCCGCTCCAAATATCAAGGGTACATTGGTTGCATCCTTGCCAAACAAGACCAATCCCATGATTCACTGTGCCGAAATTTGTTCTTGGAAGGCAAGTTAGCCGGTTTTGCCAAGACCACAAGTAGAATCTTTGTGTTCTTGGTATTGACATTCATCCCTGTTCAGGACTGGGGAGGAGCAAAAACATTAGCTGAACACAATTTTAACTATGTACATAGTTGAAACACTTTCACAACATTTAAATGGAGCAATGTAATATATACTGTGCGTGTGCCATTCTCTGACTGCTCTGAAAACCATGGTGCATTTTTCCCCCAATCTAACTAGTCTTTTGTGTAAAATCATATAAAATGAGTTCTTCTGCAAGTATTTTGTATGGGACTTATGGTGTGTTTATATTGTAGGACACTATGAATTTCCACCCTACAACCAGGAAACACTGCGCAGTGCCTACCATGTCAGAAACATTGATGTTTTCAAGCTGAAGCAGGTGATGAATTTGCTATGGGTTGAAATAGAATACAGCGCTGGTGTATCTTACTCTAACAATTGGTTCCACAACCCACAATACTTTAAATTATGCCTAGATTACAGAGCTGAATTTTTTTTAGGACCCATATCTTACACGAAGGTTAACACAAAAACATAATTAGCAAATGCTAAAAACTATAGATGCACCAATTGTATTATCAGACTTGGTCGATGCAGCAGCAATCGACCATTGGTTAAAAATGAGCCAATATTTGCCGCCAATAATTCCCTTTAAAATGGTGACCCCATATTAATTTGCACACCTGCCTATTACAAAGTTAGAAATTCTGCTGTGTGGAATTTTAACGGTGAAAACATTGCTCTGGAGGATACACTAATAAACATTTCAACACAAGACAGTGAAGATTTTCTGGAAAAAAAAAATCAATTCCCACGAAGAAGGCTGCAGTACTGCCGTGTAACACTAATCCGTCCGTCATGCAAGCATTTAATAAAATGAAATTCAGTTCAAAATCAAAAGATATTACTCTGAAAATTAGTGTATATCACTTGATGATCAGCCCTTCTCTGTTATAGATGATATTTAATTTCTTTCCTACCTTTTCCCGTATTGCTCACTCTAATGATGATGTTTAATGTAACACAACACATCCATGTAAAGCGCTTTGGGGCGACTCTGTTGTGAAAGGCGCTATATAAAAATAAATTGGAATTGAAATATATATAAGATGTATACAGTTACAAAATATAGTGCTCTGGAACTGTTGTTACAAGAGGTGGTGTTTTCTTCCCCCCAAAAAAAAAACCTTTTTCATATTTTTGGAATGTAATATATTTTATTTTTAAAATCATTTGGGTGGAGTGTCCCTTTAAACTTATTTAAGCAGAATCTCCTAAACAATCTGTATTGGTATCGGTATCAGTTTTCGGAATAATCAGCTATCGGTATCGGCCAATGCTAATAGTACAGTTACTGCAGCTCCTCCACCAACCAGTGCTAGATGGCAACTGAGTTGCGATACTGGCCAGTGGATGACAGCTTAACACACCACACTCAATCCCTGCTTACACACAATTTACTATTTTGCATTTTGGTTTAGTTTTAAAGCTTTTCTTTTTATATAATTATCAAAAAGCGATCATCAAAAATCACGCAAGATGCAGATGGGCTGTACCTTAACCTTTTAAGAGGCACAAAATAGTGATAAAGATGCACCATGTTACAAGTTACAGGATACTTTGCTTAATGAAGCAGACATTGATGGTTATTACTACAGTGTAGTTGCTTGATATGTTTTTAACTTAAAAACACGTTGTTCTTAGATCCAGCAGCCGATGGACATCTTCATGTCACATGATTGGCCACGTGGTATTTATCACTATGGCAGCACAGAGCAGCTGCTGCGCAAGAAGAAGTTCCTGAGGCAGGAAGTGGAGTGTAGCAGTCTGGGCAGCCCTGCAGCTGCGGAGCTACTGGCCCACCTGCAGCCTGCATACTGGTTTGCTGCTCACCTGCATGTCAAGTTTGCTGCCATCATGCAGCACCAGGTCAGTGGTATCTCCCACGGTACTTCCAAGATTCAGATGTTTCCCCGGCTTGGAAAATCCAAGGCTGTGACAAAATTCCAATTATAAATTAACATCATATATTTTTTCATGTATTGCAATAAAAGGAACCAAATAATTTTGTTTTCTTTTCACAAATACTTATGCAGCATGTCGTCATGCCACAACAGCAGCCAAGCAGGATTAAGCTGAATGTAATGCAGCTTTGTTGAAGTTGGTTAATTGGCATGTTTGTGTTAATAGGCTCAGGGTGACTGTGCCGCCAGAACTACTAAGTTTCTCTCACTGGACAAGTGTTTGCCATACAGGGACTTTCTGCAGGTTTGTCTCTTTAGTCTGTTGTACCTCCATTGTGACCAGTTCACTCACTTACCTTAGTTTATTTAATCTTAGTGTTAACCAATAAATATTAAATCAGAGTAAATCATTGTGCTTGTTACATGTCTAGGGAGACTTGGTCTGCGTGTCTGTGACCTGTTCTCGTTCAGTTTTAATGAATTATATATTAGCACAGTTTTAGTACAGGATGTGTTTGTACCAAGTACAGTGGCCAACATGAGTTGGCATGGGGAACCTTTGAAGAAGAGATTCAGGTCTGATTAGTCAGTGAAGATGTGCACCTCACCCGGTGTTTCACATGTCATTCTAGGTTAAATGCAAGTTGAAATGCAATTCCAAAAACATGCAGGATTCTATTCCTCAAGGTGCAATAATGGCAGGTGGGGTGATGCCAGTCTCTCCCTTTCTTTATCAGGTCTTGGATGTAGCAGAGCGACCAGGTTCTTCGGACTGCTTGGAGTATGACCCTGAGTGGCTGACTATCCTGAGAACCACTGATAGCCTGCAGAACAGCACGCCCAAGCCCTGGAACCCTCCACAGGACAATGGCCTGCACTCCCGGTGAGGACACTTTAATGATAGGCTGTGATGCTGCCAATGCAGGTAGCAGGGATTGTCTTCTCAGCCTTGCATGCTCCAGCAGCTGCTGTTGATATTAAACAGGCTTAGGAACATTTAATCTCTACCTTCTTAAGGTGCTTTAAGTTGCACGCTTATGCTCTAGCATGCATCTTCCCTGATTTCTGCCCAGGTGGGACTTCAGTGCAACAGAAGCTGCTATGATGGAGGCAGTGACTTGTCTGGGGGGTGAGCTGCGCATCCCTGAGAACTTCAGTCAGACGGTGGCCCCCTACGAGCCGAGTCGCCCCCAGCCCCAGCTGCAACCCAGCCACAGCACCAACCCCCAGACAACAGAACTGTGCGCCACCCTGGGCCTGACTGACATTTACATTCGGGCTGCACAAGGCGGGTGCCGGTCCGAGGAGAGGGGTGGCCCAGGCGCCTCTGAGGAGGACGAGGAGGAGGAAGACAATCAGAGCACCGGCAGTGTCGAGGAACCAAGCGAATACCCCACTGACACGTCTGCTCTGTCCAGCTCCTACAACCCAGATGAAATCACCATCGAAGATGAGTGGGAGGAAGACAATGGATCCAGCAAGGGAGGTGATGCTGTTGTCCCAGAGGGAGAGCCTGAGGACCGGGACACTGACAGCCCACCACGAGACGTGGCCTCCAGGTGCTTAGTGCTCCCACCTCCGTGTATAAGCGAAGCCCCACAGTTCTCCCTCCCCCTTGATGGACCTCCAGCCTCTGCCTCTCCTCTTGCCTCCCAGTCACCCTCCCATTGTAGCCCAGGAGAAGAGGGCCCCCAACTTGCCAGAATCCCAAAGCGCAGCAGTGGGGAGTCTGGTACTACCACAAGCACTGGAATTACCCCCAAGATAAAACGAAGGAACCAGTTAATCTACACTGCCCAGGATGAGGACGGTGAAGCATAGCGGCAGAGCCTGGCCGGACACCAGGGGCACGTGTGAGAGCAGTATGTCTGCTTTCAGAAGCGCTTCATTGCTGCTGCTCTTACTCAAGTCAGTCTAAGAATCTATTTTTATTTTTTTACAATAGGCAAGGTGTTTTTTTTTTTTTTTTTTTTTATACCATTTTGAAAATTTTATTTTAAAACTAAAATAATGAATTTATAGTAAACCTAAAGGTAATTTAGGTTCTTTCTTTACCCGACTGCTGCATCATGCTAAATTCTGTGCACATAAGAGTAGTTGGCAGAGCTGTACAGGTGCTTGAATATCACTTACTGTGTTCATTCATAGCATCTGCCTATGGGCCTGTTAATTTTTTTGTTGTGCATATGTTAAATTAAAAATGCAGTTATTTTTACAGCTCAGATGCTTAATTTCCCTAGAACACAACTCAACCCAGAAAACTTTTTTTTTATGTTTTTAATTCAGTAAATCCAGTTATACATGACTTAACCAACAATGTGTGATTCTGTCCCTTTAAGAATACATGAAACATCGCATCTTAAAGGACCTGAACAAATCTGCCATTTGTCTGTTCTCCTGATTTTCAGCTCCCAACCAATAACTGGTTAAATAATCATAAGCCTTACGTTAGTATATAAATAGCTGTGGCTTTTAGCCGTGAAAGGTGAGAACAGGCACACGCTGCTTCAGTGCAACATCAATGAACCAGTGTGTGCTTGCAGGTAGTTCAGGCCCTTCAATAAGAACTGCATCATAATTCTATCTCCTTGGAGAAACAGTGCAGAGCCAGATCCACTTTGGGGCAAAAGAACAGGTGTGATTGTATGGTTTTACCCTTCTGGGAAGAATTGGCACTGCATTAGATGGCACTGCAGGCAGCTCACAGGTTGGGTCAATGCCTTGAAACAGGGGTCTCAAACTCCAGTCCTGGGGGGCTGGAGCCCTACAGTTTTTGATTCACCCTCATTTAACACCTGATTCAACTCCTTGTGCTAATTACCACACAGCTCTTGAGCTGAATCATCTGTGGTGGAACTGGGAAAGAACTAAGATACACTGGGCTCTGGCCCTCCAGGACTGGAGTTTGAGACCCCTGCCTTAAAATGAGAGGGTTTTGTGCTGTTTTCCTAATTGGACTTTGAAGAATATTGCCAAACTATAGATAAGACCAAACTAATGAGCATAAAAAAATGAACACTGATACACATCATGCCAATAATACGAAAACAATGAATCAAAAATAATTTACTATGCAAATTATAAAGCATAGGAGCAATATTACACATATACAAATGCATGGATATCAAATGTCACTCAGCTCATTTACGAAACATCTCATTTTGCCTGATTACTAGATTTGGTGCAGATGGAGATGCTCATCTCAGGACACCTGTTATTTGGGTCTGTGCCTTTGCCACAGAGTCACAAAAAGTGTCATCTTTTATTGTGTGATGGTTTATAAAATAGATTCATGTCTTATTTACAATATAGATCCAAGACATAAGTTCAGGTTGCTTAGGACATCAAAACAATGACACACATGCTTTATTCATTCAGAGACTTCCTTCCCACTTATTTTATGGTAATAAGGCGAATATGAGGAGTGCAATGATGTCAACAATTAAATTACCCTCTTTTAGATATCACATTATCATCACTGTGTCTTGAAAATTGAGTGATTGTGGTCACATTTGTATTTGTACTGTGTTTGGATTGCATACTGAATTTCTGATCATCGGTCTATAGGTCCAGCAGGCCATTCAAAGCACTAGCTAGAGCAACCATGAGCTACCTTTAAAAGATGAGGCACATTCAAAATATACTCTAACCACTGGAACCCGCCTCCAGTGAATGGCGAATATACTTTGCACATAGTGTGAGGATATGAGTTGCACAGTAGGAGTCACCGTATGCTTAAAAAATTAGCATTTAATTACGATTCAACGTGCCGCAATTGTCAAGCTTTTCACAGGCCTCTTCCTTTCTCAAGCTGAGTCACTGCATCATATTGTTAGAAATGCATTCAGATAAACTATAACAACCCCAGATTAATAATTTATAACAATAAAGCCGAAATTCTATAGAGGTTTAAAATAAAGGC
The DNA here is from genome assembly GCA_026776945.1 of Isichthys henryi. Lineage (NCBI taxonomy): Eukaryota > Metazoa > Chordata > Actinopteri > Osteoglossiformes > Mormyridae > Isichthys > Isichthys henryi. The sequence continues at coordinate 33,524,906 of JAODJX010000001.1, forward strand.
GGCCTATGTTTCAGGCGTGTTGCAAGAAAAAAGCTGTGTTGCCAAAATCCATTTTGTTTGGCAAACGCAAAGAAAAGGGCTGTGTGCTCTCTCTGTCTCTCTGAGTCAGTCACTTCTTCATTCCTTTAGAGTACCAACATCTGGTGCCATGCATCAGAGAGAGCATCAAGTGGTTTAGTGTCTCTTTTTGCGCGTTTATCTACATTTAATTAATATATTAGATCCAATTGTCAGGTTGTTCTGAGCTATTAATGGGGTTAAAATCAATATGCATTATCATTTCATTGTACATCCAGCACTGTCGTAACAGTGTAACAAACAGGTTCAGTAGCAAGGTAGCCTGCAGGAAAACTCCATCATTAAATACCACATTCTACAGTAGTGTGCACATCTAGAACGGGGACAGGGACCAGTGCAGAAAAACACCCTGACCTTTGCTGGGAAATACTGTTCCTTACTCTTTTTTGCTGTTCTTAAAGTGACAGCTATTACTGAGTGAAGAGAAGTGATACCGCTAACCATGAGCATAGTGTTATATATAGCAGGAATCACAGTGGCTGGGAGTGGGTGAGGGGGAGCAGAAGCCCTGAAAATGAAAAGAAACGGGAAAAAAAACGGATGTAGTTCTTAATTTGGTAGCACATCTCTGATTTTTCTGATGCTCAGGTTCCATGATTGATTTTTAATATCTGCCAACCATGAGGCAGATGTCTGGGAATGCTCTCTAGAGAAGGGATACGTGAGATTCCCGATTCTAAAATGGGACGTCCTGCCCCGCAGACAGCACTGAATAGGGCGGCTTGCTTTCACAGCCGAGCCCGAGGCAGCCAAAAGGAGCGTGGGTATGTGCTGAAATGCAGGGAGAATAAACTTTCACTTTCTCCACCTGCTGCACAGACTTGCTGTCCTGTTATTCAATCCCTCTCTCGCTTCTGACACGAGTCAACACTCCGCTTGCATAATCCAAAAAGGAATCATGAGTTAAATTAAACACAAAAAAAAAAAAAAAATCTACTATTTGTGCCATTTATAATACAAAACCCTGGGCACTCCATTGCTCCCTCACAGAGTTTGAATTTGGGACTGTCTACCACTCACATTTTGGCAGAGAACAATCTGGTGGAGGACAGCCTCCTCCTCCTCCCGTCTCACTCCATCTCTTTGAATGGTGGCAGGGTGGGGTCTGGGAGGGGGAGTCCTCCAGATCACCAGGCCCAGGGATGAGAGGCAGGGCTGCTTAGTTCCCACAGCAGCCCCGGGTGGATTGGGCATCGGGGTCCTGGAGATTCACCCCCCTGTGGCGTGCGGCATGTGTGGGGTTCTGGGTGTCCGTTTTCGGCATCTTCTTTGCTGGACAATGGAAGTGAGGAAAGGTGAATGTTCCCTTTTTCACTTTGCTGTCTTCACCCCTTTCAGGAAAATGTGACCCTCATCGAAAACATCAGTAAATGGGCCTGGACCACATGCTTACAAAACTGCTTAGAGAATGGATGCACATACAGGCATTGTGAAGTGCACTGACACAAAGTACACTGGGCCACTTTCTGTTCCTTGCCTCAAGCATATTTTATACATAAAGTATTTATTCACATACACACACATACTCACCCACCCACCCGCCCTATAGCACCTCAATGCATAAAATCATGCAGAAACCGGTCAAGAGCTTCAGTTAAAGGTCACATCAAACATTAAAATAAGGAACTAATGTAATCTAGGTAACTTTTGTGGTATAGCTGTTGACGCCAGATAAAGGCGTTTCAGTATTTCAGAAACAGCTGATCTCCCAGGATTTTCACACAACAGTCTCCAGAGTTTACAAAGAAGAGTTCTGTGGATAGAAAAACACCTCATTGATGGAAGAGGTGAGAGGAGAATGATAGACTGGTATGAGCTGACAAAGTCTACAGTAACTCCAGTGTATTTACCTATTTATTTAGCAGCTGATTTTGTCCAAAGCAACAAACAATTCAGGATCATAGTGCTGTCACTATCGACTATCAATAATCGAGTAATCTGCTGATTGATCTGACGGTTCATTGAGTAATCGTTTATATAAAATATTTCAATTCCAGAGTGTTGTACATATATTTATATTTAAATATTTCCACTTGTACATATGCAATTTTTATCCTATTGTTCAGGGGGCGGCATGGTGGTGCAGAGGTTAGTAATGTTGCCTCACACCTCTGGGACCCGGGTTCGAGTCTCCGCCTGGGTCACATGTGTGCGGAGTTTGCATGTTCTCCCC